>BLSH010088451.1:100734-122519 GCA_018402905.1 Glandirana rugosa | reverse complement strand
TTTATTTGATTTTAATTTATTTTCCCTATCCCCATTTATTTGTAGGGCACTTGCCCTAGTTTGAAGATGATTTTAGAACAGTTATATGGCTTCTACCGTTAATTAATACTTTTCAGACACAGTTTGAAGATGAACCACATTCATCTCCATTTTTGCATTTTTTATGTTTTTATTTTTTTTTAAATATTTAAAGTTATTTCCCTGTCCCCATTTTTTTGTAGGGCACTTGCCCTACCCTTACCCCCATTTTACTTCCTTTTGCAGCCCTCTGGGGCTTTCCAGGACTTTCCTACAGCCATTTTTGTGCCTAAAAGTTCGGGTCCCCATTGATTTCAATGGGGTTCGTTGTCCGTGCGATCGTTCGGGTTCCGTCCGGACCCGGACCCGGACTTTGTCCCGAAGTTCGGACGGACCAGCAGAACCCGAACTTCCAGGTGTTCGCTCAACTCTAATCACATAGGAGGGGGTGCAGTTCGGCATCTATGCCCTGGGCACTAGATGACCTTGTCCTGGCACTGGATGATGTTCTCCCAATACTTGTAAAGTGGAAACTGACATGCAAGAGAGTAAAGGTAAGTGTAGAATGGAGCGTCTATGTAGTATCTGGGAATCATAATACAGGTTTATGATGGAGCCAATCAGGACAGAACATTTATAGGTTAGAAATTGAAAGTGTATTTTTTCATGTAATTGCCAGCCAATTAATTGTGCAGCAGAAGTATATATAAATAGGAGAGATGCCAGTCTGTGGGAAGGCAACAGAAGTATTGAGATAATCAATATGATGAAGGCATGCTCCAGACTTTTATTTGTGTTGTGAGTGCAGCACTACCATCATAGAAGCCACTGAATAGGATGGTCCCTCTGTTCTTTGCCTTGGCCTTCTTAAGAACCTTACCCGGTTGAGTGTACAAACATACATCACAGGAAATCACTGAAAGCAAAACTTAGTATCCAATAGTGCTATATCAAAGAAAACATGCAACAAACCAGGTAGTAAAGGCAAATGTAATATATATTTACCTGATATAGTTGGTAACCAGGCAGGCATAAATTGGATTACCGACAGTGATAACACAATTTAGCATACAATGTGATTAACAGTAAAGACTAAACATACAATTGCATTTGGTGTTTAGATTAGCATAAACAGTAACAAGGCCACCTCAAGTGCAGCAGTGAGCAGTAATAAAGCTGAATCTACCCAGTGCTGGAACTGTACTGGCAGAGCGCAAGGTATGCACTGTCCAAAAGAAAAGAAGGATGGTAGCAGAGCGGGCATGGGAACAAAGAGGGCTTGCAGAATAATTATTATGGGGGGGCAGTCCTTTTAAATGTTTTTCTGCCAGCCATCATTGGGACCCTTTAAGAGTGTCTTTGTACCTAACAACAGCCCCAGTTAACCTGAATGCAGTATAGGTACACATAGGTACGCTATAGTCTTGGCACAGGTGCAAGGTAGATGTGTTTCATATGCTGTAAATGTACAGTATAATGCAGTATAAGGTTGTTATAGGTGCAGTCTAGGTTTAAAATAAAAGTGCAGTATGGGTGTGGCATGGGTTGGGTACACTTGGTGTCCTGCTCTCAGTGGCTCAGTCCCTGCTAACAGTATCAGCAATGGGCAAATAGCCCTCTCACCAGTCACCAACATGCTGTGGTGACCTCTCGCTGTAGGAGGGGTGCCCCTTCGGTCTCTCCAAAAAAGCCTCCATTACCATGTAATCAGGTGCAAGCAAACAAAGTGTGTTTGCTATCTACGTTTGGAGTATTGTTAAAACCCACATCAGATTGCACACCCAGCGCAATTGGAAAGCAGTTGGGGAAACATGCGTGGAATGCGGGTTTCCCACACCATGTTCCAATGTGAATGAGCATTTAATAAAAAAAATTTGGACATGTTAAATTGTATCTTTTTTGTCAATTGGTGAAAATCAAATAAATGCAAAACTGTAAATAAGAAACTTAAGCAAAAAACTTTGAGGCTGGCTTTACATATGCATTTTGGTAATGGAATGATCTAGAGTTTAGCAAGAGCAGCGTCATTGATTTTGAATGGCACCTTAATGCCTGGGTCGTGAGGTATTTCGTTGAAAAACAGTTTCATATTTCTTTGTGCATTGTGATCTGCTGGCACCCAATTCAAAATGAATGGGCTGCCCAAATACAATGTATGTTAATGCATTAACAATCATTATTGAGATAATGTCACTTTTGTATTCAAGGGAAAATTAACAGTGTCTGTGAAAAGGCCCCTCTGACCCACTGATACTCACATATACAGAAGATCATCACTGGTCCTTCCTCTGTTGCAGCAGCCACAAATACCCAGTGCTGAATATTTTCAGAGCCTTGAGGGAGTAGTGCCAAGTACTCAGGCCTAGCGATTGGCCACTAGACCTGAGTACTTTCACATAGAGAAGGTACATGCTCCACCATACTCAGAAGCCCTGTGTATGGTGGAACCAGCTAAGTTAGATGCAGAAGCAGTAGTATTGCTGGAAAGGTGACTATCAGTGAGTCAGGATGGGGTGGGGGGGGTTGTCTTTTAGCAGACATTGTCACTTTGGCCTGAATGGCACCCCAACACAGTAATACATTAATGAACAATATATTTACACTGTAGCACACCACAACACACATGCCAAGAATTGTGGTGCACTGTACTGTAGAAAGCTTTTTTCAGCAATGTGGTACATTGGCAACCTATTCAAAATGAATGGAATTTTGTGACAAGGTACGCCTTAATGTGTGTGTTTGGTAATGAACCACAATGCAGTGCAAATTTGTGTATCTAGCCTAAGATTTTCGTGCTTGGGGATTTTTTTTTTTTACTCTAAACAGACCTATGACCCAAGTCCTAGGACTTCTTTTTTATTAAAATATTTAAGCAATATATTGCATCAAGGCCATTAGATTGAACTGACAATCATAGGAGTTAATCATATTTAAATACAGTGAATATTCACTTGAACAAAAAGGTCTAAAAAAAAATAATGAAACATGAAATCACTTTTTAAACTATAAGAAAAATAGAATGTCAAAAATAAATGATGTGAACTATTTTAACCTTTAAAAAAATCTATTCCGTGGAAATTGGAAATTAAATGTACATCACCCAGCTAACACAAACCCATAAAATCCTAAGACTATGAAGCTGTTAATATTTGGCACAAAACATTAAATCAAAATAGCAATAAAGGCTGCAGACAATCTAATATAGGACATTAAATGAGTTTATGCAGTATAATAACACAAATGAGCCCACAAGAGAATAACTCACTTAATGAGATAATGGATTTGAAAGCTAGGATGAGCTTTCATCTTTATAAATAATAAAAAGAGGACAAGTGATAGGGACTTGATATTCTTAATGTCTCTCTATAAAATGTTCATACACCCATGTAAACTAAATAGATACTATCATTGGCCATTTGGCTGTTTTGGACCACATCTATCTATCTATCTATCTATCTATCTATCTATCTATCTATCTATCTATCTATCTATCTATCTATCTATCTATCTATCTATCTATCTATCTATCTATCTATCTTTTTATCTATCTATCTATCTATCTATCTATCTATCTATCTATCTATCTATCTATCTTTTTATCTATCTATCTATCTATCTATCTATCTATCTATCTATCTATCTATCTTCTACTATTATATCCATATGTCTATGTCAGTGGTCTTCAAACTGCAGCACTATTCCTCATACTAATACAAGGCACTATTGTTCCCAATGACACCAACAATAAGGCACCATTCCTCTCATTGACACTAACAGTGGGCACTATACCTTCTACTTAAGCGAACAATGGGGCATTGACCATTGACACCAACGATGAGGCACCATTCCTAATACTAATACCAATGATGGTGCACTATTTCTCCTGCCACTGACCACAGGCATGTAATTATATTTTGTTCCCACTGACCAGCAAGCCTGAGATACTGTCTACTCCCACTAATACTGAGACAATGTTTACTCCCTCTGTCCACAGTCCAGCCCCCCTTAAGGTGTGAAGTACAGTAAAGTGGCCCCTGTCCAGTTGCGGCCGCTCATGCAGGACACAGGGGTGCCGCCTCCCTTATCCATGCGCCTGGCCCCTAATCTACATGCAGGGTGCCAAATGCATGGATTCCAGTGTTTTTTTTTTTTTTATAGCACTTAATTAGAGCCAGAGGCTAATGTTTTCCTGTTTCTCCTCCCAGCCAATTAGGAAGCAAGTCCTGAGACCTAATTGGCTGGGAGTCCTAAGACCTGATTTACCATTAATCCTGATTGGCCTGGAGGAGAAGCAACCGACGGAACTCGGGAGGTGACGCAGGGGGGAAGCCGCTGAAGCCGTGAACTGGATGGGGTAAATGCGGGGCTGGCAGGGGCCTGGTGGGCGACAGGTGAGTGATGTGGTGATCGAGCAACGGGGGAATCGCCAATCGATCAAGCCAGTGCCGGGGGGTGGGGTGTGGTTGGTTGGCTGGCTAGATGGGGGTGTCATGGACGGCCCCCCCCCCCCCAAGAAAATTGAGCACCAGCTGAACACTGGGTGAATGCTGCATTCTGGCCACTAAATGGAGCTGAGGAGCATACTTATTTCATATTATAGTCAGTGTCATCTAGTGCCCATAATGTGATATTTTCCCCATTCATGCATTTCTGATCTTAAAGCAGATTTACAGTCATTTTAAAGAATTACCCACATTGTAATGTACACCACTAGTGGATTGAGGATTGAATATTGATGTGTTAAGATTTCTGAAAAAAGTACCTTTTTTTAGTACTGACTTCACTTTAGTAGTGACTTTAGTGACTGCAACTTCCGGTTGCGGCCGCATAGGAGATTACATCATCAGCCCGGCTTGTTGATTCCTGGGATATCTATTTGATCAATCCCAGAAGTCTTCAGGCATCTAATGCATCTACACAAAGCATGCCGCAGTGTCATTACTGCGCAGGCGCATGATCCGGAGGTGCATGCTGGGTAGCCAGCTGCAGGTAATCCAGGAAATTAAGCCAGGCCAGCTTTAGCTGCCCAAATCCTGCATGTACCCAGCCAGAGTCGAGGGGGACAAAAGAAAAATAAGCAGTTTGTAAGTAGATATAATGTTACATGGGCAACATTTTCCATTATGCTTATGAGGAATTACAATGATCTGTGCAATGCTTTTAATGCAATGTTGGCTAAGAGACTGGAACTCCGCTTTCGATCAGAATACCGCTTGTGAACACTTTTATACTGCCCCATTCACACAGAACAAATTTACATGCAGTTTTGATGGACAAACAGCTGTGCAATTCTTTTTATGAATGTGCCCCTTGAAGTCTAAGGACAGTCTAGTAATAAGAGCACAGAAAAAAACAGGTTTTATGTATATTCCTACATTCCCGAGACAGCTTGAGACAAAATTCCACCCTGCTTCACTGTAGGAATGGCCCTGAAATGACTAATTTAATAAATAATGAATTGCTGACCTTCCGTTGTGTTCATTATTTATTATTTTGTGTACCTGATTTTTCATGCTTCCTCAACCAAATTTTATCCCTACTAGTAAGTGTGTTAAATGTGATTCATTCCAGCCTGGAAGTGTGTGAAATAGATGCCAAACACCCAAGAGCCAGATCATCCATAATGAATTATCGTATGCCATAAATTGAAGGTTGAGGCTAGTACAATAGTCCATCTCTGATAACAGCCCAACTATTCTCTGTAGGTAACTCTGTTTATATAAATAGACCATGCCCTATGTTAAATGGGTTTCTGAATATTTTATAGATTTTTCACGCTGAGTGAATTTTAAAGATGATTTTACCACCTGCACTACAAAATGACTCAGAAGTCATTTAAAACTTTTTTTTTTGCCAAAGGAAGCTGCAAAGGTAATGTAAATTTCAATTTTAACAGCAAATAGAGGATACAGAGCTGGGGGATCCTCTAACGTAAAGTTTGTCGCCCCCCCGTTGTCAGTCCATTAGTCAGTTTTGGTAACTTCATTCTGTGTTAGTACCTTATAAATATGTAGGGAAGTCTCTGACACAGTAATCAGCAACTAGTTGGTCATTATGGAATGCACCAGTGACATATTAGGGGGTGGGGGGATGCTGTGATTTCATTTCACCCTTCTGAACTCCTCAAACCCTTAAAACAGTTTTGTAATGCATGGTGCTGTGGAGCCCTTAGGTCCTGTATAGACTGGCTATTGTTCGTGTCAGAACAGCTTCTCTACCTATACAAGTCAATGGGACTACAAAAACAGCTTAAAGTAGATTAACCCCTTGCCAACCGCTGATTGGCATTTGACGGCGACAGAGTGGCTCTTGTAGGCAAAACGCTGTCATATGACGGCGGCTGCCAGATCGCGCACAGTGAGCGCGCGCGCGCCGCCGGAGGCGCGCCCGTGCGCTCACTGGGTCCGGGGAGGGCCAGGGAGCGGGTGCGGTGGATTTGATCTCCGCCGGCTACCCGCGATGCCCCCCCCCCCGGAGTGTAAGAACGGAGGTCCGTGTAAGTAAACACGGACCTCCGTTCTGTGAGGGGGGGAAGGACTGTGATCACAGCCTTCCTCTACATGGAGGCTGTGACCACTTCCCTTCCCCTGCTAGGGCAGCCCACACACAGTTAGAACACGCCCAGGGAACACAGTTAACCCTTAGAGCGCCCCCTGCAGGTTAACCCCTTCACTGCCAATGGCATTTACACAGTAATCAGTGCATTTTTATAGCACTGATCGCTGTATAAATGCCAATGGTCCCAAAAAAGTGTCAAAATGTTCCGACATGTCCGCCCTAATATCGCAGTACCGCTAAAAATCGCAGATCGCCGCCATTACTAGTAAAAAATAAAAAAAAATAAAAACCCCAGAAATTAATTCTCATCATCCGTAAACGCGACCACTTTTGCGCAAACCAATCAATAAACGCCAATTGTAATTTTTTTTATCACAAATATAAGGAAGAATATAAATCGGCCAAAACTGATGAAAAAAAATGTTTTTTTTATATTTTTTTTTGGATTTGTATTTTAGCAAAAAGTAAGAAATTTGGGGTTTTTTTGCAAAATTGTCGCTCTTCTTTTGTTTATAGCGGCGATCAGAAATGACGCAGCGGTGATCAAATACCACCAAAAGAAAGCTCGTTTTTGTAGGAAAAAAAGGACGCAAATTTTGTTTGGGTACAACGTTGCAGGACCGCGCAATTTTCAGTTAAAGCGACGTAGTGCCGAGGGTCCTGGTCCTAAAGGGGGAAATCCTTCTGGGGCTGAAGTGGTTAAAACAACTAATAATTTCTAACACAGGTCAGAAGGAGGTTAACGTCTACAAATGAAATCTGAATGATCTCAGGTTGACTTTAACCACCACAATACCGGGCACATTCACCCCCTTCTTGCCCAGGCCAATTTTCAGCTTTCAGTGCTCTCACACATTGAATGACAATTGCACAGTCATGCAACACTGTACCCATATGAAATTGATATAATTTTTTTTTAGACTGATAGAGCTTTCTTTTGGTGGTATTTCATCACCATTATGTTTGATGTGTTCTCTAGTAATATAATTCCCATACTTTAATGACTTCCCACCCTACCTATAATGAAATTACAGCCATACGGGAGCACTGCCATCCTGGGTGGGTGCTCCGGTGCTCCACTGGACACAGCAGATGACTAATCAGTGTACCAGGCCGCTTTCAGTATCATGTGATCACTGTAACCAATTACAGAAGATCACATGGCAATTGTACACAATGAATGGCTATCATTCATACCATTCATTGTGCACTATTGTGTTGATCTCTGTGATTGGTCACAGTGATCACACGGTACAGACAGGGCAAATCACAGAACATCTGTACCATACCATGTGATAGCTGCGGCCAATCATAGCTTCACCTTAGTGCACACATACCGGATGAATGCATGCAATTTATAAAAAATGGTTGTTTATAACAGTTATCACTGTTATAAACAATCATAGCTTGTAAAAACAACACTACACCAGTTATATGATGATGCTGTACTGCACCGCTGACAGTATGTAAAAGAAATTGTGAAACAAAACTATTTTATTTTATTTCTTCATTTTCCAAAAATTGTGACCAAAAAAATTACAATTTCAAAAAACTTGCCATGCCTCTTCCTATATACCTTGGACTGTCTACCTTCCAAAAAGGGGTCATTTGGGAGTATTTGTACTGTCTTGCATTTTTGGGCCTCAAGAAAGTACATAGGCCATCAATACATCAGGAATGATCGATTTTTAAATATACTGTATATATCATAGTTTGTAGACTCTATAACTTTCACACAAACCAAATAATATAGACTGATTTGGGTTATTTTTTACCAAAGAAATGTAGCAGTATATATTTTAGCCAACATTTATCAAGAAAGATTATTTATTTGCAAAATTGTATAATAGAAACAAAGAAAAACATGTTTTTTATCAAATGTTTTGCTTTTTTTTTTTTAATTTAGCAGAAAAAAAACCCATTGGGGATTTAAATACCACCCAAGGACAGCTCTATTTGTGTAAAAAGTTTGTAATTGGACTGGGCAGGAAGGGGGTAAAGTGTGTGATATTGAAGTGATTAACCACTTCAGCCCCGGAAGGATTTCACGCTTTAGGACCAGAGCACTTTTTGCGATTCGGCACTGCGTCGCTTTAACTGACAATTGCGCAGTCGTGCGACGTTGTCCCAAACAAAATTTCTGTCCTTTTTTTCCCACAAATAGAGCTTTCTTTTGGTGGTATTTGATTCCCTCTGCGTCATTTCTGATTGCCGCTATAAACAAAAGAAAAGCGACAATTTTGCAAAAAAAAAACAAATTTCTTATTTTTTGCTAAAATACAAATCCAAAAAAAAATATATAAAAAAACTTTTTTTTCAACGGTTTTGGCCGATTTTATATTCTTCCTCATATTTGTGATAAAAAAAATCGCAATCAGCGTTTATTGATTGGTTTGCGCAAAAGTGGCCGCGTTTACGGATGATGAGAATTCATTTCTGGGGTTTTTATTTTATTTTAATTTTTTTACTAGTAATGGGGGCAATCTGCGATTTTTAGCGGTACTGCGATATTGGGGTGGACATGTCGGAACATTTTGACACTTTTTTGGTACCATTGGCATTTATACAGCAATCAGTGCTATAAAAATGCACTGATTACTGTGTAAATGCCATTGGCAGTGAAGGGGTTAACCTGGGGGGTGCTCTAAGGGTTAACTGTGTTCCCTGGGCGTGTTCTAACTGTGTGTGGGCTGCCCTAGCAGGGTAAGGGGAGTGATCACAGCTTCCATATACAGGAAGGCTGTGATCACAGTCCTTCCCCCCTCACAGAACGGAGATCCGTGTTTACATACACGGACCTCCGTTCTTTCACTCCGGGGGGGGCATCGCGGTCGAATCCGCCGCACCCGCTCCCTGCCCCCCTCACTCACAGTGCATGGTCTCGCAGCCGCCGTCATATGACGGCGGTTTGCGATATCGAACCACCTTGTCGCCGTCAACCTGCGGTTGGCGATCGGCAAGTGTTTAATATATGTAACATTTCTAATATAATTCAATATAAAAATGTTTTATGCAGAAATAGAACAGAATAAATAAATATTATAAAGACAGAATTTAAAGCAAACCTCTAAGCAGATATAAAAGGTACA
Source organism: Glandirana rugosa (assembly GCA_018402905.1). Lineage (NCBI taxonomy): Eukaryota > Metazoa > Chordata > Amphibia > Anura > Ranidae > Glandirana > Glandirana rugosa. The sequence continues at coordinate 112,854 of BLSH010088451.1, read as the reverse complement.
AATTAATGTAGCACTTTAATCACCTTCAGTGTCACTTACAATTCAACTTCCTCCTCTCCTCCTCCTTTCTCCATTGGGGTCCCCCAAGGTTCTGTTCTTGAACCTCTCCTATTCTCATTCTACAACTCCTCCCTGTGTCAGCTGACAGACTTCAATGGCTTTCAATACCATTTCCATGCAGACAACGCACAAATCTATCTCTCTATCCCTTAGCTCACAACATCAGTCTCCTTGTACATCATTAATTTACTTACCGATATATCAGTCTAGATGTCACACCACTTCCTCAAACTCAATCTATCCAAAACAGAGCTCATAATATTTCCTCCTTCATGTGCCCCTTCCTCTGACTTGCCTGCCAAGATCAATGGCACAACCATCAACCCACCCCTGCATGCCAGGGTACTAGGTTTTGGCTCCACATCCAATCACTGTTCAAAGCTTGCCGCCTCAATTTCCGAAACATCTATAAAATACATCCTATCCTAACCAATGCAACCACAAAACTCCTGATTCACTCCCTGGTTATCTCTCGCCTTGACTACTGAAACCCCCTCCTCATTGGCTTACCTTTGCATAGGCTATCCCCACTTCAGTCCATCATGAATGCTGCTCTCAGACTCATCAACCGTTAACAAATTAAATTCAAATTGCTAACAATAACTTATAAAGCCATCCACAACTCTGCCCCCCGCTACATCACTAACCTAGTTTCAAAACACCAACCAAATCATTCTCTTTGTTCCTCTCAAGACTTCCTGCTCACTAGCTTCCTTGTCGTCACCTCACATGCTCGCCTCCATTACTTTTCCTGAGCCCCTCCCATCCTTTGGAACTCCCTACCTCTACCCCAATCTGTTCTGTCCACTTTTAGGTGATCCCTGAAAAACCTTCTCTTCAGAGAAGGCTGCGCCACCTCCACCTAACAATTGTATTTCCACTTTCTTCAGCTCATGCCCCACAGTTATTAATTTTTGTATCACTTGACCCTACCGTTTAGATAGTAAGCTCTAACATGCAGGGCCCTCTGATTCTTCCTGTATTTTTTTTTTATCTTAAAACAAACTTTATTGAGCCGCATTGCATGTACATTACAAAGGCATTTAGCATTGCATCAATCAAGCACATCACATTTCCAATATCTACATTCTATTACAAGTACATATGTCATATACCTTCCATTCCTTTCGTGCAGTATATTCCTAGGGTCATCCCGCTCTTATATTAACAATTGGTCCATGACGAGCTCTGCCAGCGCTAGACCAGGCACTGCCAGCCATGGTGACCAGACCCTCTCAAATTTGGTCATGCTGCCTCTATGTTGGTAAATTACTTTTTCAAACCTAATGGTGTGATTCATTTGAGCCACCCATTCTTTCACCGTAGGGGGATTTTCAGATCTCCAGTGTTTTGATTCTTCCTGTATTGAATTATATTATAACTGTACTGTCTGCTCTCATGTTGTAAAGCGCTGCAGAAACTGTTGGCGCTATATAAATCCAATCTAGTAATAATATTTTAATAATGATCAGTACATTTTGAAATGCAAATGTAGAGATGCCCCCACCCTCCAGTGGCCTGATGGTGACCTCCAGAGGCAGGGGCTGCCGACATTCAATCTGAAATGAACAAAAAGAGATTTATTGTCTCTTAATAAGAACTGGGGGAAAGAGGGATAGGGCCAAGACACCCTTAGGCAAATGCAATATGCAAACTGACAGACTCCGCAGACAAAAATAGAAATAGGTTGACAGCTATACGAAAAAAGGGCCTGTCAGCTGAATGCAGCAATCTGTATTTTCGTATATAAACTGCTTTCTCCTATAGCAACACTTCACTTTCAATGCTTCACTGTAAATTTGCACATGTAACTCACAGTAACCCATTGTAGATCTCTGCTCACATCTCACAGTATGCGACTGTAGATCACTCAAGCTTCACCCACACTGTCCCACTGGGTCCCTGACTTGACTCACAGCTACCCTCTGTACTTAGCTTCAAGCATCACCCAAGCCTCCTGTTGGGTTCCCGGATGAAACTACTGAAGCTTTCCCACCTCTTCACCGTCCCTGGCTAGTGAAAGGGCTGCTCTGGTACTTCTTCAGACCTACATCCTCTCTACACCTGCCTCTGGTAACAAGAGTGGTCGTCCCTTTATGGCAACTGCTTCTCCTTTACTGCTGGTACCATTCCGGTTCTCCCTCAAGCAGAAACTCTTCACACACATGGTTAGGCCTCAGGCTTCAGGCCTAACCCTCTGCTGTTGTTCCACATATGTCTCCCCAGGCCGAAGCCTGGGGCAGAAAGAACACTGATCACCTGACTCCTCCCAAATAAATAGACTATCCCATCATGCTCTGGGGATGAAAGAAACCCCTGCTGATTGGCTGAGATAACATATTAATTCATAACCTGTGCTAACTGTAATCCATCATTCTAATGTCAGAGGCAGCAATGCCACCTTGTGATGGAACAGAAGAACTACATCAGACTCAGGCTTAGGGTAAATTCAGTGGATCCCCTACCAATTAGCCAGGCTAGTTACCACCTAGCACAACTAAATTTGTTAGCAGCCCTGTTTAGGACCAGGGTGCTACACAAACAATGTAAGTGCATGGATTTCGTATCAGCTTCTTGCAATCCCTGTGCAGTTTATACAGCAGAACCCTGAGAGGGGGAAGGAAAAGCAGCACAAGGAGTCAATCAGATGTTATGTGGTTCAAGGGACCATTCTGATAGAAGAAGAAAGCAGAGTGATAGAAAGTGTGCTAATTCTCTTTTACTGTCCAGTCATAGGGTGAGCTAGGGAACTGTAAGTGAAAGTGAAACTACAGTAGAGAAAGATGAGGTCCTCTGTCTGCTAGACTGGGCTGTGCTGTTTGGCAGAGCTGGGTGGACAAAAATAGAAAGGTTAAATCTGGAAGTGGTGTTGGAAGGGATTGAATGATCAGAGAGATGGATACCGGTTATTAAATGACTGCGGATCACCCCAGACCACTTCATATAGAGGGACATTTGTGACATCTGCTGGATACAGTCCTTTTCCCCTGAGGGGCCCTGACAGGGTTAAGTCACAAGCTCATGATAGCTTGCTTCTGGGAAGCAGTTTACTTATCTGGTGGAGGCGCTTGGAGTGAAGAGTGGAGCACTGAGTGTATTTGTACTTACCAGCGTCTTTGACATCTAACATTTATTGGCTCTTCCATTATTTTAGACTGTTTCAATAATACATCCGCAGTGTCTATACCATTACACTGTGGTTGAGTTATCTGTTTATATCGTCATCCATTCCTATATACTGATTTCTTTTATATGGCTAAATCTATGCTGCTATTTAATAACTACTCCTAATATGGTGTTCCCATAATTTTATTTCATATGTACACTTTGATACTACATCCATGAATTACCCTCAAGGTGGTGTTCCTATATTTATTTGCATATTTTTATTTAGTTTTTAAGCCATTAGGTTTTTTTTTGTTTTTTTTTTGTTATTAACATCTTATTTCAATATTGCAGCAGTTACAAGTTATGCATTTTGAATGACATAATACATGTATAGACTTGGAAATACAACAAGAAGTTGCTTATTCTTGGTAAGTGTATTTCGAGCACATGCACACAACCAAGTTTGTTGAGTACATCAGATGAAAAGCACAAATGAAGCTATCAATTGAAGAAGCATAAGTAATTAGGCACAACCTGCAAAGGATTGTCGTGCTTTACATTCAGAGGAGGGGTGAACAAAACTAAAGAGGGGGGAATGGGAAAGAACCAAAATTACAAACAATAAACGACCTGCTAGATGAGTCAATTATTAGAAGTCATTAGAAATTTGTGTAATGTCAGTGGTGGGGGGCGTTTGAGGGTGACCAAAGGCAGAGTCGTCCCAGGCTTTCCATGTTTTATGGAATTGGGTCGTCGTGTCTTCATTTAGAGCTGTCATATATTCCATGGCCCTCATCTTCGTCACAGTAGAGAGCAACTGGGATTGTGTAGGTGTTTCTTTGGATTTCCAGAGTCTGGGTATTAACTGTCTGGCTGCTGTTAGTATGAGGGTGGCTAAATTTTTGGAACTTTTAGGAATACTTTGAAATGAAAGGCCCAGTAGGTATTGCAATGGGTCCAAAGGAAGGTTTGTATCTAGGACCTGTTCCAACACCCTCTGGACAGTAGTCCAGTAGCTCTATATCTGAGGACAAGACCAGAAGATGTGGGTCAAAGAACCCATCCCCTTTCGACATCTCCAGCAAGTGGCTGGAATTGACGGGTTAATAGTATGTAGGAAAGTTGGGGTTCTATACCAGTGCATAAGGATTTTATAGATATTTTCTGTGTAAATGACACATCTGGAGGTTTTAGAAGCATTTTCCCATATCCTACTCCAAATAGTCAGGGGAATGGGGCGTTGAAGGGCATCAGATCATTTTGTCATATATTTATGTGTGTTCTTGTCCAAGCAGCCATTAGCTTGGTTCTTTCTCTTTCCCTGTAGAAATAGAAAGATCTTTGGAAGGTAAAAAATATTTTATGTTTCTTTTATCTGTGTATTTAGCCATTTGTTGGTAGTTCAGTTTTAGTTACATAATGATTTCAATTTTGATTGATTTACTAATTTACGATAATTTGAATAGAGGAGGATGCCAGTAACAGAAACATAATGTAATTCAGATAAATAATGCAGCGTGAGCTCAGAAATGTGTCCAGATAAATCTGCATTATAGAACTGTGCTGTCCACAAAGCAATTAGTTACAGATAACAATGGCTACATTTTACAATCATTGTGAATTATGAAATGATTCTATTTTCATTTACAGAATGCCGCTGAGCACCAGATGCCAGACAGAATAAAAAGTAGCCCTTAGCTAAAACATTAAATGTGCACAATTAAAATAAATCACAGAAATGAATTGAAATTTATTGTCTATTAGTGTGAGAGTCTTATCCTTGTCTGGTATTTGATTTTGAAAGTTAAAAGTTAAGTGTTACATTTAAAATAGAAACAAAACAATATATGAATTTCAGATATCTGTGTATATAGCTATAACAATAACTGGAGTATTATCTGACAAATACTACTCATTTCACAATCTAAGACGTAGCTGCAAGGTTACCAACTACTACGATTATTTATAAAATCTCATTCTGCCATGATCACAGTGTGATAGTGTGTTTTTTTGTTATTATTATTATTGGAAGCAACATATGTTTTTCCTAATAAAAATGTAAAGTGCTTGGTGTGCTACTGTGAAAATAATAAGTATGGGATAAGAGATAAAAATCTATGAAAGTATTAACAAAGTTCCCTCAATTTTCCTAAGTGGAATTTCAACTATTGATATTTTTACATAGTCACATTGGTCTAGTTTGGACCAATGTAACTATGCATATACTATACTTGGATTATGCCCCTGGAAATTAGAAATCACTGGGGTAGACTCCAGGGATCTCCACTTGATTCCAGGTTCCATGCTCAGAGGCTGCTCTGCTGCATTCTAAGCACAGGTCAGCTGCTCAGTACAGGCACCATTCAGAGAATGCTGTGCAGTGATGTGACACTTGTGGGCTGTGCAGTCTACTTTCTCCACTGCAGGTGGCGCTGCTCCAGAGCAGCACTGTCATGGGAGAGGAAGTCAAGAGGAACAGGGTTTCTCTATGGTTTCCTGGGCCACTGGGGAAGCTATCCTATTGGATGTTGCCATCCTATGTGACTCTACAGTAGTAGCCATGTTGGGTCATGCAAAGCCTATTTAAGGCATAGAGTAGGGACATGTACCCCAACTGTTAGGGACAGTATTAGTTAGGGAAAGCTTCCTGATGATAAGGGAAAACACAGGGTAGCAACTCCCAATTGGGCACTCAATGGCCAGACCACATCCTGCCCCTCTCAAAAGACACTGTCAGTCTGGCTGGAATCTGCTCCTTTCACATTACTAGATACCATGAATGCACCCGGCCAGGTAGTCTGCACACCGATTTATTGTGACTGTTGCTGAATTATTTCAGTACAATTTCTGCCCTGCACCAGTCTACATGAATTATTGCCGCTTCACACATTGCACCCCACCTACACACCCTCCACCTCATCCAATTAGAGAATGCTTTGCATTAATTTTGAAATTTCAAAGCATTCCCTGAATGGAGCAGGACCCAGAAGCAGGTGGAAATTACTGGAGTAGTGGTGACTTCTGTAGTGATTTCCAGCTTCCAGGAGAATTAGTCTGATATGGTATATACATAGTTATAGTGGTCCAAACTGGAGCAATGTAACTATGTATAATATACCCAACATATCCTGGAATTCTTTTTTAATCTGCCCTCTGTATAATTTGTGTAGAATAAGCACAAGCAGCTCCCTACCCAGATAGCAAGCAATTGTGCTGCGAGTTTGAAAAGGACTTGCTAAGCTATTGCTAGACTTCCCAGGCTTCACAAGTTTGTTGCACAATTGCAGCAAGTCCGCATTGCTTGACCTCAGATCAACTTTCTTTGTAAACATTCTGGGAGTCTGCTGTAAGTTCTGGTTCAGTTATGTAATATGTATGCTATGCAATAGTCATCCCACCACAGGGGTCACTGCGGCTGAATTTTCATGCTGCAGACTTGTCAAGCTCTTGCTGTAGACTCACCACTGTAGCTTTGCTCTTGATAGACTTGCCATGGAAATTTGCTACAAATTGGAAAAGTGTCAACTAGAACTTGTGCTTCAAGTGCTCTGCAAGTGTATAAGCTGGTCAGTGAAAATGTGCAGCAAAGTAACAGACTTACAATTCAATACTGCCACAAATTTTTGGCAAGTTATCCTTGCTATCTGGGTAGAAGGTCAGTGGGAGGGTAGTAGGGCTTTACTTACTAAAATTACTTTATCACAATAATAATCCTGTGACTGCAGCAAGATTCTGCAGCATTCTGATCCCCCTTAGGGTAGCACTAGGAGCTATTGATTGGCAACACATACATGTGGCATGTGGGCGTTAAAGCCCACCCTTTGTCCGATCCACATATGTGTTAGGTGGTCATAAAGCAGTAAAACAGGGGATTACATGAGACTGATTTAAAGATAAATTGTGGTACTTACAGCAGCTGCATTTACAAATACATTTTATGATTTCTAATAGGAACATGCCTGCATTAACAGGGGTTTTCATATCTGCCTGGAGGTTAGCTTGAGCAATCAAATGTATTCAGTAGTGGATAAGAATGAATATGCCAAACAGCACACTGGAAGGCCACCTCTACATCCTGGGAAGACGTCTTGGTGCTGAAATCAGAAGTGACGTCAGACGCCAGAAATAAGGCAAAAACACACACTGGAAGTGCTGTGGTGGCCATTTTTCAGAAGTGGTTACAAGGCGATTTTTCACTGAATGTTTTTTTTTTTTTATTTCTGGGAATTATTACAGAAGTCACGCTGAAAAGCAGCAAAAAGAAGGAACTATGGTTTATTAAAGCACAGATTTTTGGAAGTCCGGTAAGGAGTTTGGAGTGTCTGAGCTGGGATGATTCACTTGGTGGAATTTTTCTATAGGTATTAATAGGAAATACACAGCTAATATATTATAGAGGTGCATTGCATATGAATATCATTTTTGGAAAACAATATTGCACTATATTGGTATTTTTATTTTTGAGAAAACAGTGTGAATATTTATGCGAGACGGCTATTGAAGCATGGGCACAAGGAGGCACAGAGTTGAGGAGACTCTGATAGCTATTGATTGGACATACACCAAGTATATGAAGGGTAAGGGTATATAAAGAAGAACACTGGAGAACAAATACACATATGGTTATTTATTGACATGGTATTTTATTGATAAAGTGAGTACATAGGATAAGATTTGAGGCATGGTGGGTTGAGCATACTACTCTTTATTATATTTATTTTTTTGAGCTCAGTGTAAACATATCTCCCAACTTATTGAGATGGGACCGAGGGACACCTATCAGCAAAAGTATGTAGACATAGGGCACACCCCCTGCCACACCCCCTTAACCACTTCAGCCCTGGAAGGATTTCACACTTTAGGACCAGAGCACTTTTTGCGATTTCGCGCTGCGTCGCTTTAACTGACAATTGCGCGGTCGTGCGACGTTGTACCAAAACTAAATTTGCGTCCTTTTTTTCCCACAAATAGAGCTTTCTTTTGGTGGTATTTGATCACCGCTGCGTCATTTCTAATCGCCGCTATAAACAAAAAAAGAGCAACAATTTTGCAAAAAAACGCACATTTCTTACTTTTTGCTAAAATACAAATCCAAAAAAAATATATAAAAAAAGATTTTTTTTCAACGGTTTTGGCCGATTTATATTCTTCCTCATATTTGTGATAAAAAAAATTGAAATCGGCGTTTATTGATTGGTTTGCGCAAAAGTGGCCGCATTTACAGATGATGAGAATTAATTTCTGGGGTTTTTATTTTTTTATATTTTTTATTAGTAATGGCGGCGATCTGCGATTTTTAGTGGTACTGCGATATTGGGGCGGACATGTCGGACCATTTTGACACTTTTTTGGGACCATTGGCATTTATACAGCGATCAGTGCTATGAAAATGCATTGATTACTGTGTAAATGCCATTGGCAATGAAGGGGTTAACCTGGGGGGGCGCTGTAAGGGTTAACTGTGTTCCCTGTTCTAACTGTGACAGTGTTTGACTGGCAGGGGAAGGGGAGTGATCACAGCTTCCATTTACAGGAAGGCTGTGATCACAGCCCTTCCCCCTCACACAGAACGGAGATCCGTGTTTAATTACACTGACCTCCGTTCTTTCACTGAGGGGGGGGGCATCGCGGGTAGCCGGTGGAGATCGAGTCCGCCGCACCCGCTCCCTGGCCCCCCCGAACACAGTGAACGCGCGAGCGCGCCTCACGCGCTCACAGTGCATGATATCGCAGCCGCCGTCGTATGACGGCGGTTTGCGATATCGAGCCACCTTGTCGCCGTCAACCTGCGGTTGGCGGTCGGCAAGTGGTTAAAGGAGAATTATACGAAAAAATATTAGTAAACCTTTATACTCGCTTTTGACAAATGCATCAATTTAGAAATTGGATGAAAGGTTTAGCACTGGAAAACACTTTTTGAAAGATAAAAAGTGAATTTTATATACAACTATATAGATTAGACCAGAATGAGGGACAAATGAGGAGGAAAGAGGGACAGAGGAGAGGGACTTTGTCCCAAATCAGGGACAGTTGGGAGCTATGCAGTAAAGGAAGATTGGATTCAAAGGAAGGATAAGGAAAAAGTTAATGGACATAAGACGCCTGATCTTTGGTTATACAGAGACATTATTGAACTTGCTATCTTGGAGTTTGAGAGCGCTGGCCACTTTTATTATTAGTAGTGAATATGGCTTCTAATGTTTGGTCGCTTGTAGTGAACCTATTGTCTGTATTCTCTTTCATGTTAGCTCTTTAACCACTTGCCAACCTTATACTGTACATATACGGTGGCAAGGCAGCTCTCCTGCACAGGATCATGTACCTAGTACCTGATCCTGCACTTCCAGGTCTGGGGCGCGCATGCGTGCTGCCGGCGATCCACTCCTGCTGTGTCTAATCAAAAACTCAATGTCCGCCGGTACCAGCCAGAACGGTGATCTGTCTATGTAAATAAGGCAGATTACCATTCTGTCAGTAAGTAAAGCATTGATCCTGGATTAATGCCTTCCTATAGTAAAAGAACTTCCCAAACAGTCAGAAAGTGCATGTTAGGAACACATTTAACCCTTTGATCGCCACTGATGTTAACCACTTCCCTGCAAGTGGCATTAGTACAGTGACAGTGCATATTTTTAGCACTGATCATTGTATTAGTGTCACCGGTCCCCTAAAAGTGTCAAAAGTGTCAGTTAGTGTCTCAATTTGTCTGCCGCAATATCGCAGTCCCACTGTAAGTCGCCAATCGCCGCCATTGCTAATAAAAAATAAATAAAAATTCCATAAATCTATCCCATAGTTTGTAGACGCTATAACGTTTGCGCAAACCAATCAATATATGCTTACTGGGAATTTTTTTACCAAAAACATGTAGCAGCATATATTGGCCTGAAATTATGAAGAAAATTGATTTTTTACATTTATTTATTGAATATGTTTTATAGCAGAATGTAAAAAATGTTGTTGGTTTTTTCAAAATTGTCTTATTTTTTTGTTTATAGCGCAAACAATAAAAACCGCAGCAGTGATCAAACACCACCTAAAGAAAGCTCTTTGTGGGAATAAAAAGTACATACTTTTTATTTGGGTACAGCGTCGCATGACCGTGCAATTGACAGTTAAAATGTCAGTGTCGCAAAAAATGACCTGGTCATGAAGGGGGGTAAATCTTCCAGAGCTCAAGTTGTTAATAGCTACCTGTTAAAGCATACATAATAAAAAGTATGATGAATTTAAAGCCTCTGCTTTACCAAAACACTTGATCTGTTCTTTTCATTTATTTATTAAGAACTATATTGCTGAAAATAAATACTGCAAGGCATCCAATGTAGGAAATGCAAACATATATTAGAGTTGTATGGAGTTAAAATGTAGATTTACTCTAATAACTGTATAAAGAATGAATGTACCATTTAGGTTGACCTTTAGGTCATTCAAGCAGAAAAGCCATTAATCAAAACCTATTCATACATTTGGATTAGGCCACTGCCCCAAGCCAAAAAGAGATAGAACTTGGTGAATCTTTCCAACCCTACTGCCTGGCTTCCTGAGCTTATATAGCAGAGTAATAAATGTTAATAAAAACCCTAATGGCTCCTTTGCAGACTTTATTTACATGCCTTTGTAACACTAAATCAAATGCATTTTAACTTCATGGAAGATTTAAAATCTCCTGTGCACCTGCTAATTCAAATATGTATGCAAAATATGAGCACATACGATTCATAAAAAACTGTATGTGAGTGGAAAAACCTAAACAAATAGCCTTATCTTACCGGAACAACTAAGCCTCCATAAGTCTCATGCATGGAAAACTCATTCTTAGATCTCCAGTCTTATTTATGAAATGATGTGCCTTCAGCAACCAATCAAATGCTCCTAGTTATTCATTCATCCATTCATTCTGCACTGGGAGATGAAGGAGAATGAAAAAAAGAATACACTGATTGCTGTATGCAAAATGTTCTTTTTTCCATGCTTGTTTATGTCCTAATACACATCCCACACATTGCATTAACATGTGTATTTAACATATTGCAATTTTAAATGGCAAAAATGAATAAACACAAGTTGGTGCCCCAAACATGCAGCATGTGGGTATTTTTTTGTCATCACAGAGCTGTTGATCTGATTGGGCATGCTAGGACTAATTTAACTGCACTGACAATTCCAATTCTACATTTTTTTTTGCCTTATAAGCAGTGGTGGCTGGTGCTCCATTTTTTGGGGGGGGGGGCAGCAAACAAACCTCCCAGCCACTCCCCATCCGCAGCCGCCGCCATGCCGCCCCCACCCCCGCTGTCGCTTGATCAACTAGCACTACTTGCCCCATCCAGGCCACGGGCGGCTTCCTCCCTGCTTCTACTCCAGGGTGGCTTTTCAGACGGCATGGGCAGCATGGGTGGCTTTCTTCCTGCTTATACTCCACGGTGGCATGAATGGTTTCACGGGCGGCTTCCCTTCGGCCTCTACTCCATGGCGGCTTCACGGGCGGCTTCGTGGGTGGCTTCCCTCCTGCATCTACTCCACGGTGGCTTCATGGGTGGCATGAGCGGCTTCCTCCATGCTTCTATTCCACAGAGGCTTTACCGTGTTAGGGAAATTATAATACCTTGTATGCATTATAATTTGCCTGCGCTAATAAGCGCATTTTTCAGCTCTTTTGCACAATGCATTCGATCGACCTGTGTTGAAGCAGACACTCGGTGGGTGCTTCGGCGGGCACTTCGGCGGTACCTCATCTCCGGCTTCCCTTCGGCGGGCACTTTGGTAAGTACGGTGGCACCTCATATTCGTCCTTCTTTCGGTGGGTACGACGGGTACGGCAGACTTTTCGGTGGGACCTCATCTTCGTCCCTCCTTCGGCGGGCACCGGACCTACCCCGTTCATCACGATCAACTAGTTCGCTGTCGCCCCCACCCCCGCCGTACCGCCGCCGACGCCTACCCCTCACC
>BLSH010088451.1:73227-88672 GCA_018402905.1 Glandirana rugosa | reverse complement strand
TTTCCAGATGTTTGCAGAACAGTGATATGGGTTCTCCCGGCTTATTTATACTTTTTTGACACAGTTTGAAGATGATTTTAGAACAGTGATATGGCTTCTACCGTTAATTAATACTTTTCAGACCCAGTTTGAAGATGGTCCACATCCACCTCCATTTTTTATTTTTTTTATGTTTTTATTTTTTAAAAATATTTAAAGTTATTTCCCTGTCCCCATTTCTTTGTAGGGCATTTGTCCCACCCTTACCCCCATTTTCCTTCCTTTTGCAGACCTCTAGGACTTTCCTGGACTTTTTTACAGCAATTTTCAGAACTTTTAGTAAAATTACCAGAACCCCGGACCCGAACCCGGACTTTTTTTGAAAAGTCCGGGTTTGGGTCCGGGTCCCGGACACCCCAAAGTTTGGTACGGACCCGAACTTTACAGTCCGGGTTCGCTCAACACTATTGATTAACCAACTGAAACATCTGATCGTGCTGCAGGTTATCAGCACATGCTGTTGAAGGAGGGACTTTGATGCGGCTCGGAGGAGAATGTCGTCCAGATAATGACAACATTTGAATGCCTCTGATTCTAGTGATGACGGGCAACAGGTGTATCTCACTGATCCAGACTGCTTCCAGATTGTCCGTCCTTGGGTGCACACCTCGGCTCGCACTGCTCTGTCATCTGTCCATCCAGTCCTGACATTACACCACTCTGTTATCTGTCCATCCAGTCCTGACATTACACCACTCTGTTATCTGTCCATCCAGTACTGACACTTCATTGCTCTGTCATCTGTCCATTTAGTTCTGACATTACACTTTTCTGTTATCTGTCCATCCAGTCCTGACATTACACCGCTCTGACATTATCCATCCAGTCCTGACATTACACTGCTCTGTTATCATCCATCCAGTCCTGACATTACACTGCTCTGTTGTCATCCATCCAGTCCTTACATTACAGTGCTCTGTCATTATTCATCCAGTCCTGACATTATATTGCTCTGTTATCAGTTCACCTAGTCCTGACATTTCACTGCTTTGTTATCATCTATCCAGTCCTGACATTACACTGCTCTGTCATCATCCATTCAGTTCTGACATTACACTGCTCTGTTATCTGTCCATCCAGTCCTGACATTACACTGCTTTGTTATCATTCATCCAGTCTTGACATTACACTGCTCTGTTATCATCCATCCAGTCCTGACATTACACTGCCCTGCTATCATCCATCCAGTCTTGACATTACACTGCTCTGTCATCATCCATTCGGTTCTGACATTACACTGCTTTGTTATCTGTACATCCAGTCCTGACATTACACTGCTCCGTTATCATTCATCCAGTCTTGACATTACACTGCTCTTTTATCTGTCCATCCAGTCCTGACATTACACTGCTTTATCATCCATCCAGTCCTGACATTACACTGCTCTGTTATCATCCATCCAGTCCTGACATTACACTGCTCTGTTATCATCCATCCAGTCCTGACATTACACTGCTCTGCTATCATCCATTCAGTCCTGACATTACACTGCTCTGTTATCATCCATCCAGTCTTGACATTATACTGCTCTATTATCCATCCAGTCCTGACATTACACTGCTCTGTTATCATCCATCCAGTCCTGATATTACACTGCTCTGTTATCATCCATCCAGTCCTGATATTACAGGTTCTCAGGATTAACCCTTGTGAGCACTCAGTACGATATGTCCATTCATCTGTGTGTGTGTGTGTTCGATAGCTATATACTATCATACAATCTAGTGTGGATTGATTGCAGCTTGTCTAGCCAGGACACACACACACACACTGTTTTCCTGATCGTTTGTTTATTTGTTGGTAGGTGAGAATTCCCTTCTCTCTTATAAAAAATGAATCTAATATGAGTATATAGAGAGATTTGTGGATTTTCTTTATCCTCCCATAAACAAGAAGTCTCCTTTATTTTATATACATATATATATATGACTAAATGAGTGTTACACATGGGGTTATCAGATTCAATTTTCGGTTTTTGTATGTAGATACAGTAATGTTTTTATGATGTTCTTTCTTGTTTTTTGTTTTTCATTTTTTATGTAGATCATACTCTGAATTTTGGAGTACGACTTTGCATATATATATATATATATATATATGTATATTATGGTTCTGGCTAAACATGATACATTATTATTACTTTGTAGCTAAATTTGTGGATGTATGTATATATTTCTATTTTTATTTTATTTTTTTGGTCACATTGAATGGAACTATAGAACCTGTGAGCAATGACTAATTAACTCCCCACTCAGAATTAATGATGAACATCTGATAGAGGTGGAGTTTGTTATATATATATATATATATATATATATATATATATATATATATATATATATATATGTTGTATTTTATTATGTCCTTTGTAATGACTAAGCTCATGTCTTGAGTGAAAGGCGTCTACCTTTTTTGTACCCCGTATGGCTGATTATGGTCAATAAATACAGCACCAGCATTACGTTTGGAGTGCCACCTATTGTTTTTCCTCCATTCTAGCGATGACCACTGCCAAAGCTTTTGAAAATGTTCTTGGAGCGGTGCACAGCCCGAATGGCAGACAACGAAATTGGAAATGAAAGTGATGGTGTGGGCACATGTAGGTAGGCATCCACGGTCTATTGACGCTAGCAAATCTCCCTTCTTCACAATGGACAATAATGGTTTGCAAGGACTCCATTCTGAATGGAGGGACTTTCATGAAGGCATTCAGGACTTTTAAGTCCAGGACCGGCCTGAATCCTCCTGTGGATTTTGTTACCAAGAACAGAGGAGAATAGAACCCTTCTCCCTTCTCATGCTCCAGAACTGGCAGAATTGCTTGAGATGCCTATAAATTCTTTACATACATTAATAAAAAACGTCTTTTTTTTTGGACAAGTAGGAATCCGGGTCTCCACAGAATGAGACTAGGGAGGTCTTTCCTTGAACTCTAGGTGATATCCTCTTTGAATGATGTCCAAGACCCAGGCATCTTAAGCTTCTTCCTCCCTCCAAAGTAACACAGTCTGCTCCCACTTGGGAAGTCTGGACGGGGACCCCTTCAGAAGAGCTTGTATGAAGCTTTCACTGGCTGGTTCGCCTTGGCTTTGGTTGCTTTGGGAAAGGCTGGACCCTGCCCTTTCCACTGCCTAAAGAACGGTTGCCCCGGTTGGTATGCGGAAGCTTCCTCAAAACATTCTTTAGATCTCTCAGAAGGACGAACGGGCTGAAGAAATCTTTTCCTTTCCTGCGGAATAAGCCCCGCGTTCCCTCTAGAAACTCATTGAACCTCTGACTCCAAGGTCTTGCCAAAAATTTCCCATCGAAAGGATCTGAGCAAAGGCTGTGCTTGGACACACTATCCTCTGACCAATGCTTCAGTCATAGGGCTCTGCGTGCCGTCACAGAATGAGCCACCAATTTCACTGTCATCCTGACCTGGTCCACGGCTACCTCTGCTAGAAAATACACCGTGATCTTAATGGACTGCAAAGGGGGGAAACCTTTGCCTCCCATCACTTAACCCAAAGAACTGGCCTCTAACTTTGCAATGCACACCTTTAAGGCTGCCGCCACTGAGGTAAGTGCTATAGCCGGCCTGCAGGCCACTCCTGCTACCGTGTACATTATTTTGAGATCTGTATCTATCCTACAATCCATTGGATCTTGAAGGATACTGAGTCATCTAGAGGCAAAGTGATGTGCTGAGCTAATCTCTCTAATGAGGCATCCACCTTAGGCGTGGAATCCCAAAGCTCAGCATCCTTAGAGCGGAAATGTTACAACTTTGAGACCCTGTTTTGGACGTTCAATCTTTTATCAGGCTTTGCCCATTCATCTTCCATTATTTCCTGTATTTCAAAAAATTAATGGGAAGCCCACTCTCCCCAACAATCTTTAATTTAATGATTGAACCCTTGGCCGAAGCCATTCGCACGGATCTACTGATATCTGGGTTTCTCTTCAAAGACAGACCCCACACAATCAATTTAATTGGGGATGATATCATCCTGATGCTAACGCAACCTGCAATTTCACTCCCTAGGGCGCATAATATTCTAACAGAATTCAGCCGACTCTCATATTACAGAGTGAACCACTCAAAATCATTAATACTCAACCTTGGCATTCCCAAAACTTTGAGACAGTATCTCAAGAGTACGTTTCCGTACACCGGGGCTGAAAAAGGGATTACATATTTAGGCATCACAATTACCCATTCTTGTGCACAATTAGAAGATGCTAACTACAAAATTCTACTGCCCAAACTGGACAAACAACTCAAAACACTAGCAAAGGCTGAACTTTCCTGGGTGGGCAGACTGGCTTCTTACAAAATGATAATCCTTCCCCAAATACTTTATAAATTCAGGACTTTACATATCCCACTGAAACAAACGCACCTAAAAGCACTAACATCCATGCTTAAGCAATTCATATGGCAGGGTAAAAGAGCACAATGTTTGCACACCTATTTAATCAAACATAAATCGAAGGGAGGAATAGGGATGGTCGACCTCAAAGACTACCTTATGGCGGTCCAGGCGGACCACCTGATACATTGGTTCTCCCACCCAGCTGAACCGTTACGGACAGATATTGAAAAGGCCCTAAATAAGACCTCCAACCTTAACTCCCTATTATATGCTGAAGCATGGAAACCGCTAGACCTAAAGAATAGACCACCCACAACTAGGGCGTCTCTGGTAGCATGGAGATCAATCATTCAACCCGCATTTCAGCCATCTGAGTCTCTCCAATTAGACACCCCCCTCATAGCACTAACGCACATTATTCCAGACCTATAAAAGGATGGGACGATAAAGGACTAGTAGGAATACAGAACTTCTACATCCAAGGGAAATTTCTCACCCCCAATGAAATTAAAGATAAATTCTCTCTCCCCTCTTCTTCACATTTTGACATAGGTCGCATCTATAGTCTCCTCTTAAAAACCCCACCTACGCAAGTAAAAATCCCTTCAAAAATATGGCGTTATTACACCCAGCCTACAAACTCAACTAGAGGCACCTCATTAATCTACAACTTACTGCAAAACAAAACAGTATTCCACAAAACTGTAACCATTCAAAAATCGGAAGTAGATTTTAATATATCCTTTTCGGACGCACAATGGTCCCAAGCTATCAAATACGCATATAAAACCACACACTGCGTCGGCCACTGGGAACTGGCGTTGAAAATAATGCACAGGTAGTATTTCACCCCATATAGGCTGGCAAAGATTTTTGGCACCAGTTCCCCCGAGTGCTGGCGCCAGTGTGGCGAGAACCATTAAACATATATTTTGGACCTGCAATAACGTATGCAGCTATTGGAGGAAGATCTTTCAATTAATCTCGGAGGTCACGGGCGTAATTATTTCCATGAATACAGCTCTAGCACTGCTAAATTTAGGCATTGAACAAATTCCTTCCCCTCATCGAAATATAGTCGCAAATATTTTACTTGCAGCCAAGCTGGTTCTCAGGAGACATTGGAAAAAAGATTTGACCCCTGGCCTCATGGAAGCTGTGGATGTTATTCAACACCACTATGTGATGCAAAGATCTTTGACAACAAATATCAGTTCTGCCTGTTTTTTTGAATGCACATGGAGCTCTTGCGCTTCTTGGTACTCCACTAGAACCAGGGGACCCAACTCACGCTCCACGGAGGCTTCTGTAGATTCCCCCACTTAGATTTGAACTTACCACATACAGCTGATGTTAAAATTATTTGGTGCACTCGATTCCACCCAAGTATGTTCAAACTCAGTTATATATCAAGTAACAAGGTGTATTTCGCATTTCTCACTATCAACTAGTAGAGTATGATGTATATGCTATAATCCATAATACATAATCTACTATCTAAATCTACGTTCTGTAATCAGTACTACTGTACTTTCTGTTACTGCTGTTACTAATTGATTGTTTGTTCTTACTGAAGTTTAACCACAAACTATTACAGTACGACGTGGCGGCTGCGTCCGCATTTGTGAATGTATTGTATTGTCTTTAAAACCAAATAAAAAGCATTTTGAAAAAAAAAATTAATGGGAAGGACGGGAGTGACCTTTTCAAGTCCAGATAATACTAATGGCCCTCTCACACCGAGGCGCTCTTAAACTGCCCATAAAACACTGAACGCTTTTGAAGAGCTTTTCAGGCGCTTTTGAAGAGCTTTCCATTCATTTCAATGGAGAGGGGTGTATTTTCACCACCCTGCCAGCGCACTGCTGATTTTAATAGAAATATGTTTTTGTGAGCTTTTCTGGTGCCTTTTTAGCGTGAAAGTGCATGAAAAGCGTCTCAGGCAAAATGCACAAAAAGCGCACAGGTGCGAATCAGGCCCAAAGAAGGAATCAAGGAAAAATCTAATGCATGAGTGTCTGGTTCCAGATCTGACTCAGAATCCTCTGAATGTTCATCTGAACTGTAGCAATATGTAGCATCTGGTTCTGATTCTGAAGCGGATGAATGCCGTGGCTGAGATTCCTTAGATACGGTTTTCAAGCCATCTTTGACTGCCGCCTTAATATAGTGCTTCACCTGGCGTGCATCTGCTGCATTATCACATGCAGTTTCCTTCAAACAAGAGAAGTATACACACCTCCCTGGTAGGGAGTTTGCCCCGCATGCCCAGCAGGCCTTCTCCTCTTCCCTGGCCAAGGCCCTTCCAGAAGATGAAGAGTATCTGTGTCTTTGCTTATGCACATGCTAGCGCTTAGTGGTCGCTTTTTGGTGTTTCAACAGCAATTGGCCTGGGCTCATGGCACTGCAATGAGGCACCGGTGAGGGTGATCTGGAGTGGCGTTCCACAGGGATTTTATCCTGCCGCCGACCACTCCTCTGACCCGATTTATCACGCTTTGAGCGCTTCTTTCTTTGCGGGTGATGCAGCTCTTTAGTGCTACCCTGCGGGTGTTTATCCCGCATCTGGGTCTTCTCCCTGTGTATAGAAGAAGAATGCACTCTTTTAAAAACAAAAAACTAATCAAAACAACAAAAACAAAACACAAAAAAAAAACCTTTCCATGCGTTCTTCAGTGCTATAGAGGCAGGCAGGAGGACCAAGGATACCTGGGAACACATAGACAGTCAGAGATCTATCCAGCAACCCAAGGCAGCAGCCATGTTGAGATCCCACATCACTCACCACAGAGGCAGTGTTTTTGAGACAAGCTGGTGCTACAGGTGCTGTAATCACAGCAGGGAAGCAGGAACCAGAGCATGGGAGAGGGCGTTCCTATCATACCAGGAAGTGGCCGCTCTCAGCAATCTCCTGAGAGTTCCTGTGGGACTACAAGCCTCAGTCTGCCTGCTTTTTCACCAATTCACCGCACAGCCCAAACCAGCAGTGTTTAACTGCTCTCTAGAGGCCGGTGTACACAGGCAGTCATTTATACTGCTGAACTGAGACCCAGCATCATGGGTACCACCACAAAGGGAGATTTACAGCCCAGACAGGGGGTCTTCTGAACTCAGGAGAGTGCATGAACCTGAGCAGGGTTGCATGGACATTACAAGGTTTTGCAGTAAGTCTCCTACCGCGCTTCTTCTTGTGTGTGTGTGTATATATATATATATATTTTTTTTTTTTTTAAGAGGCGTCCGGAGCAAGGACGAAAAAAGAGCACTGCAGAGGGGCAGACAGCCGCCTCTTATAGGCTTGGAAAGAGGTTGTCCTGAAGGGGTCAGAGGGGGTGGAGCTGACCCATAGTAGGCTGACATGAGGAGGTCCAGGAAAAACAGATCTCCCCACCAGTCAGATTAGGACTGCACCCCCAACCTGTTATAATGCTGACATTTAAAAAAAATGAATCTCATATTTTTGTTCCAGCAGTGGTGCCAAATTATATATACTCTGTTCCAGTGGCAAATGCAGTCAACTAGGGGCCCCTGTGCAGAAATTATATTTGCCTCCAGCACGTGGCTAAAACTCACAAATGACAAGTAATACATACAATCCAGCTAATTTAATTGCTAAATATGAAGCACCCCTCTGACACCCCAGGCAGGATAGCATCTCCAGGGTCAAGGACTGGCTATCATTTCACTCCCAGGTCTAAAATGGGGATCTAGAAAGAATATTGGGTGCCAGCCACTTTTGTCTTTTCAAAGTTTTATTGCAAAACAGTTAAAGACTTGAGGGTTAGAGGCCCCAGATATTGTAACAGATCACTTACTGACTATCCAGATCCAGATCAATGTCCAGCTTCAGGGTGTCAGAACCTTTAATGCAACCCAGCAACACTGTAAGCCCGTTCCCAAATTTCACCAGGCCCTTCTGAGAGACCAGCCTTCTTCATGGCTCTCTCCAGCAAGGGGACTCCCCTGGGTCTCCTCCTTGGTACAGCTTCCTCCAGACCAGTTAGGACAGATCATGACCACTTCAGCACACATTAGGCCCCGAAACAGGCTGTTTGGCCTAACAGCAGGGATCCATGCAGCAGCACCTCTCTAGGCCTCAGCCAAGTGGAAAAGAGTGAGCACATGGCCTGTCCCAAATATTTATATCCTCCTCCGGCATGCACCAGTGGTATAAACCTCCTACTGGATTGGCTGAAGAAAATATAAATATTTATAACTTAGTTTTGCTAGCGAAATCTCGTGCTATGACCTATAATACCAGTGACATCTACTGATGACAGTAATCACAAGCCAACTTAAGCTTGGAGAAAAACCAGGTGAAAAACTATACAAGCGCTCTGAGCTAACTACAGCCCAGCCAAAAACTAAATTGTCATAGTAGCCCCTGTTTAGGGCAAGGGGGCTATACATAAAACAATGTTGAGCAAATTGCCATTTCATTTTTACACCAAAATTATATTGATGCTTGTGTGTTTTTGAACATTTTTAAGATAATAATTATCAGATAAAATAGCAAATCAAGTTAGCCAATTGCTTACTGGGCACTTAAACCCCCCTCCTGCCCGGACCAATTTTCAGTTTTCAGCGCTGTCACTATTTGAATGACAATTGTGCTGTCGTGCGACATTGTACCCAAACAAAATTGACCTCCTTTTTTTCCCACAAATAGAGCTTTCTTTTGGTGGTATTCGATCACGCGGTTTTTATTTTTTGCGCTATAAACAAAGAGCGGCGATTTTGAAAAAAGAACAATATTTTTACTTTTTGCTATAATAAATATCCAAAAAAAAAATAAATAAAAAAAATGTATTTATCAGTTTTGACCGATATATATTCTTCTACATATTTTTGGTAAAAAAAAATCGCAATTGGCGTATATTGATTGGGTTGCGTAAAAGTTATAGCGCCTACAAACTATGGACATTGGTTTATGGTGTTTTTATTATTTTATTTTTTTTTACTAGTAATGGCAGCAATCTGTGATTTTTATCGGAACTGCGATATTGCGGCGGACTTGTCTGACGTCTTTGACATTTTTTTGGGACCAATGACATTTATACATCAATCAGATCTAAAAATATACACTAATTACTGTATAAATGTCATTTGCAGGGAAGGGGTTAACACTAAGGGGGCAGTGAATGGGGTTAAATGTGTTCCCTGTTTGTGTTCTAACTGTGTGGGGGGGGGGGCTAACAGGGACATAATAGATCTAACTGATCCCGATCACAGGGATCAGTAGATCTGTCATGCATCCCCCCTCACAGAGTGGGGAACCACCGTGTTTACATCCTGGCTCTCTGTGAAGAGATCGTGGTTCTCACGTGCCCAGCATGGGCAAAAGGGGAGGACGTCTATCGACGGCCTCTCGGCAAAGTAGATCCGCACTATACCCGTCAATCAGCTATGGCGCGGATCTGAAGTGGTTAAAATAACTCAGTGATTTGAGACTAATATGCAACATAATCATACAACATTGCACTGCAACCGCAAACTATAGTATACCATGCCATTACAGCAAATTATGCAAATTGCTTTGTAATAATAATTTTTTACTACTATATTAAATCAGCAAGTGCCCATTTTATCACCCAGAAAGAATATAAACAATAGCACAATTATATAACTCTGAAATCACATAGACTAGGATAACACATTAAATCATTGAGAAAAACTGCTGCAAATGCGATTTACATTAAAGTGGTTGTAAACTGCTAGACGTTTTTCTTTTTTTTAACCCCTCAAGGTAATGTCAGAATGTGCTAGTATGCATTGCATACTAGCACATTCTGTTAAACTTACCTTAAAACAAAGTATTCCAGTGCAGAGATGTCAGAGCTGCACGTGCTTCCATCTTCACCCGCCTTGCTTCCGGGTTCACGGACTCTGGCCCTGTGACTGGCGGGAGCCGCGATGAGGTCACTCCTGCGCATGCATGTGGGAGCTGCCATTCTCTGCACAGGGCTCTGAAGGAGCGGCACGAGTGGCCGTTCCTTCAGAGCGAATGCGCCAGTGATGTCACTGGCTGCATGTACAGTAAATATCACCTAAACGGCACCCGTTTAGGAGATATTTGCACTACTTATAGGTAAGCGTTATTATAGGTAAAAGTTAGTGATGGAAGTTTACTTCCACTTTAATTAATAATATTAATACTATTATTCAGCCACCACCAATCGCCTTAATGTAAGGCCCCACTCATAATTAACTACCATCATCCCCCATAATGTAAGTCCCCTCATATTCATCCCCAACCAGCTTCTATAATGTGTGGGGGGGGGGGGGGGCTACTCGTATTTAGCCATCATCAGACCCCTCCCCCTCATGTAACAAATTCATCCATTATATCCATTATGTTTTTAATAAAGGCTCCTTTACACACTGTTGCATGGTTGTTCATTACAACAACCACCTTTACATTGGTGGTCATTGAAAATGTTCTTTTTACACCATGGTCCCTTGGTGGTATACCCTATCTGGTGGCTCTGTATACTGCTATCTGGTGGCACCTATGGAAATGTAATTTTGCTCTGGCTATGTTCTACACATCACAGAGATGTGCCCTTTTACAGGTAGACTAAGGAGGCATATTATTTAAAGGAAATTGTCTTTTTTTGTTCACTGCTCATTTAAAAATTACGTTTTTCTCTCTCTGGACGCAGAGAAGGTGTTTGACAGAATACACGGGGGATTCTTGCAGGAGGTATTAAAAAAAATTGGTATCAAAGGCTGGATTAAAGATGCCATTATAGCACTTCTACTCATCTCCTTCTGCCAGAGTACTAATGGATGGAATGCTTTCCAAACTATTTGATATATCAAATGGTACGCAACAGGGGTGCCCTTTATCCCCCATAATATTTGCCCTGCTAATAGAACCCCTGGCGGCAAAAATCCACTCAGAACTTAACATTTTAGGTATCCCACTCCACGAAACAGAGCACAAGATCAGTCTCTTTGCTGATGACATTATCCTTCTCGCCACCAACCCAATTCATTCCCTCAATTAATAACCCAATATACTGAGATCTCCTACCATAAATTATATGTTTATAAATCTTTAATCCTAAACCTGCATACACCCTCACCTACCCAGTCAACCCTGATGGAAACATACACATTCACATTTACAAAAAAAGTCCACTCCATACCTAGGATTCAACCTTACTCCTAGCGCTGCCCAACTATATGACCACATGTATAAAAATCTAATACAATCCCTCCCAAAGGAGCTGAGCTCCTATCGTACAGTTGGCATCTCAAAATTAGGCCACATAGCTACTGTTAAAATGTTCATACTTCCCAAGTTATTGTACCATTCAGAACTCTCCCTATTCCTCTTCCAATTAAATTCTTTCAGATTGCCCAAAAGCATTAATCAATACATCTGGGAATCGCTTCACATCTTTTACATAGACCAGTGAGCAAAGAAAGAGCTGCTCTTCCTTATGTACACACATACTACATAGCCACACTACTCAACCAGATGTATTACTGGTGTCACCCCTTTAAAGGGAAGATTTGGTCTCAAATGGAAACACTAGCTTTCCACCCACTCACTCCGTATACCTATTTACTATTAACCTCCAGCTCCCCCAAACACAATATCTCCAACCACCCCTGTATCAAAGCAACTCAAGTGACCTGGTCACTCTTACTATCCTACAAAACAGTACCTTCCAAGTCCATAAAAATCCCGATTGACATTCTTAAGGGAATCATACCCGACCTAAACCTTAAACCCTGGATAAAATGCAAGATTCAAAATCTGCAACAAATATATAACAAAGGGAATCTAATTCTGTTCCGCACTTTACAGAGTGAATATGCTCTACCGCCTTTGGAATTCTATACGTACATCAGAATAAACCACTACTTACCCTCCCACAAAACTCCTACTGAAACCCCCATCCCAGTACAAATACTTCAATTCTATGAATCCTTAAAATACATGGGACACGGGATTTCCTTCTTCTATACATTTCTCAATAACCTAAAATTCCCAACTAGATCTCCATCTCTAAACAAATGGGAATAAACATTGGACTATAAAATGCCAGACAACTCCTGGCAAAAAATATTGTCCTACTCAGCTAAGACTTCCTGATGCTCAAACCATTGGGAGGCCTACTTAAAGATATTCCATTTATGGTATCTTACACCACTAAAGCTTTCAAGAATCTACCCCAATGCCTCTCCCCAATGCTGGCTCCAATGTGGTGAACAAGGCTCACTCTTACACACCATGTGGTCCTGTAAATCCCTTACTTCATACTAGCACAAAATCTTCAGACTATTAGCAGAAATAATAGGTCACATCATCAATCCAGACCCTAAATTAGCTCTACTACACATAGGGATAGAAACACTACCCCCAAACTCAAGAAATGTCACCATTCATATTCTTTATGCAAGCAAAACTAAACATAACTAGGAAATGGAAAACCACCAATACACGTAGAATAACAGAAACAATCATAGAACTCAACCACCAGTGTGATATGGAAAGGAGATTTGCATTAAAAATCCTCACATATTCTAAATTTCTTCAAAAATGGTCATTATGGATCCGTAATCCTAAATGTACAATATCCTGCTGAAGAACTATTAGCTGTAAGTGAATATTTATGTTGAAACTTAAACTAACCAATTTCCTTCCCTCACCCTCCTATCACCCCTTCCCTCCCTCCCCCCACTCCCCCCTTTCCCATTTCTTCCTAAACAATACTCCTTGAGGTTTCGTTCTTACCAAATAATAGTATGATGAATATTCATCCCTCTACATACTCTCTGTGGATTATACGATATAAACTCTTGTAACTGAATATGAATAAATGTAAGACGAGTCCTCAAGGCTTGTAACTTGTACTATGTTTTATGCACTGTTAAAAACAATAAAAATTATTTGAATCTAAAAATGACGTTTTTTACAAACTTTTTTTTCATTGATACATGTCCCCTAGGGCAGGACTCGGACCCCTATAACCATTGTATGCCCAATTACTTGCATATAACCCTTCAAAATGGGCACTTTTGATTTTTCATGTTCGGGTCCCATTGACTTCAATGGGGTTCGTTGTTCGGGTCCGGGATGTTCGGAGGTTCTGGTGCGAACTGAACAGGGGTCCATTTGGCCCATGCCTAATTAGCACTATGGATACCATTAGCAATATGAACTTTGAAAATACTTTATGCAGTATAGTATACATTCTGTTTTACATTATATTATATATTGTCATGTTGCCCCCTTAAGGTATAGGCACAGTGTGATCTCTCATCAGCAGCATTTTCTTCACTCTTTCACTGGTTCAAAGGAACAGTCTAGGTGTTTTTTGTTTTTTTTTGGGTTTTTTTTTGGGGGGGGGGGGGTTATTAGAACATAGAGCTTGTATGGGGTGGGGAAGCATGGGATACTCCAGAACTGACAAACTGAACACTTTGAGGACTCTTCTTAAATGTTTGCTTTGGAGCCATAAATGTACATATCCATCCTCAGCATTTCCTTTGTTTCCTTGTCATCAATTAAATTGGAAGCTCACTACCACTATTATTAAAATGGTTGAACCACTCTCTGATTTTTTATCGAAGTGTGCAAAGTTTGGTGAACCATCCCAACGCAGTCTCCTAGGCACCATCCCTTCCCTTCTTTTATATATCTCTCCATAGTGACTGTATCCGTATAACGTTTTTATAAGCTGTGAACCAAATTTTTAAATGTATTCTGTAAATCCCTAGTATGCTTATTGTGATTTTGTAGGAAACACTTCCTCTAAATTAATAATCTATAGTATGTATCCAAACATATCCATAGCAGCAAAAGGTATTTATTTCAAACTAAAAGGGATATATTTTTTCTAATGAGAACCTTCTGCACTCCTAATCCCATAATTGCTAAGATGCCAACACAAATTATACCTGCACTAAGGTGCAGTGCTATAAGAACAATAAGGCTTCATGTTTATGGATGGTTTGAGGCTTTTAAATATGCTCTAGTGTAAATTCTGATTCTTTCCATTCCTGAAAACCACAGGTGGTGAATACACACAGCCACTGAAGTAAAGGGCTGTATGCAGCCATACTCGGCTACATACACTGATACTTTCTTGCATCAATGTAAACATATGCATGTGTGCATGATGCATACATGTCTGTGGCTGTATACACCACCTCCAGATCCCTATGCATACACATGTTCACGCAGATATGCAAAAGCATTGTCATACTCCCATTTATTAAAATGGCCTGCTGTACGCACCACCTGTGGTGAGGAAAAGGCTGGAATTTTACACTAGATCACATTTAAGCCTCAAACCACCTGGGAGGCCATATACAAGTATATTCAAAAGAACACATGTAAATTATAGACAAAATAGACTCTGCAAACAATACCATGCTTATAATTTCCACTCAACTCCAACTAAAGTTTTCTTTTTGTTTTTTTTTTGTTCTGGATAGAGCGAGGATTGGGTTGCTTTTCTGTATCTGTTACTGTTGTAAAGATCTACCTTCACGATTTGCCCCATGGCCACTTTCACAGGGAGAACAATTAAATAAGTTACGGTTGTCACCTGGATAGGGTAAAGGAGATGTCTTCCATATGGGACACTGTCAAAGATTTCCATTACCTTTCTGTTGTGTCTTCAGGGGCAAAATGTTACTGATGAGCTTTAGATAAATGCATAGGTTTCTGAACCTTTCCCACTCCTTCCAAAATGAAATAAAAATGGATTAGAGTTCCATTTTATGAATAAACTTACCCGTATATACTCGAGTATAAGCCGAGTTTTTCAGCACATTGTCTGTGGGTGATGAGTAGATTCACATTAAACAGAGCTGTGCTGCTTCTAAGAGCCGTTCTGTGCTTTGTAAGTGTGATTAAACACATTGGAATGCAGAGAATGCTGAGAGACAAATTACACTTAGATGAGTAGTGGGTGTCTGTTACACGACTTTTTGAGCCGAATATGAGCTCATATATGCCCATTCAAATAAGTATTTTACCTTGAGATTAGGTAAAAATAAAGTAAAACCTTCCTCACCCTTTCCAA
>BLSH010088451.1:25119-37045 GCA_018402905.1 Glandirana rugosa | reverse complement strand
GGGGTCCATCTGTACTGAGAGGTCTGTGCTAGAGCAGTCGATCTGTGCTAGGGGGGTCAGTCTGTACTGAGGGGTCTGTGCTGGAGCAGCTCTGCCTGTGTTGGGGGCAGGGGAGGGCTGGCCCAGGGGGTAGGGTGGCAATTGCCCCCCAGGCCACCCTAACTTACATTTAAAATGGCTGTTGGCTGCTGCCCACTCACACTTTTTTTTCTTGTGGAGGAAGGAAATAGGGTCCAGGGGCGCGGCCACCAACTAACTGCAGGCAAAGGGGGGCACCCAGGGCTGGCCCTACCATGGATCCCGCTAGGCCCATTGGGTGGGCATGGATGGTGAGCTGATTCGGTGGTTCAATGGGCCACTTGACTGGACTTGCCCCCCAGGCCTACGGCTGCCAGCCCTCCCCTGGTTGGGGGGTTAGTCGGTGCCTGGGGGGGGGGGGTCTGTGTTGGGGAGTCAATCTGTGCTGGGGAGGAAAGTCAAAACTGAGGAGTTTGTATTGGGGCAGGTCAGTTTGTGCTGGAAGGGGAGTCTACACTATAAGGTTTGTGTTGGCGGGTCTGTACTGAGGAGTGTAATGGGGGGACTTAGGATGTTAGGGAAGATCTGTAATGTGGGGGATATGGGCTTGGGGGGCATGATTTGTATCAGGAAGAGGGGATCATTTTGGTTGAACCCTCTAAATTGGCCTGTGCATTATACACTTCTGACCCCTGCACTATAGACACTTACGGGAATTTATCAAAAATAGAGCAGCAAGAATCTGGAGCAGTTGTGCATGGCAAACTAATCAGCTCATAACTTTCATTATCAAATCTTAGCTGAACAAGCTAGAAGATGGTTGGTTGCCATGCACAGCTGTTCCAGATTGTGGCTGTTCTGGTTTTCACAAATTCCACTTACGGTGATTTATAGTTCATACTCTACTGACTACCACACATGAAGAATGTTACATCCTTTCTTAGGGTTGGCTGTATGTAGAAAAGTATACAGTATATAATGGAACGGTTTCATTTTTATTAAAATAAGTGCAAGGTTTGGACTTCCGGTTCCGGCGCCACATGGTGAGGGAGTGAGTAGCGGCAGCTCCGGACCTCAGCTATACAAAAGCGGCTACAGACCGGTCACGAGCGACCTCAGCATGGCTCGAAACCCCGCAGCAGCTTCCCTGACAAGGAGCGGATGGACCGATTCGTCCTCCATGGCGGAACTCCCGCCAGCGCACCGGCCAGACCCGACACCTCAGGTACGACCGTACACGCGGCCAATATGGCGGAAGGCCAAGACACCGCCGCGACTTCGCCTCTCCCGGCCGCCTCGCCTGTCCCTCCATGGGAAGCATCGGAGGCACAATATGCGAGGCTGGCTCAATCTGTGGCCGCTCTCCTCTCCCCTACAATAGCCGAAGCAGTGGAGAGAGCAGTGCAGGCGGGCATGGGGCAGCTGACCAGGGAGATAGCAGAGCACACTAAAAGACTGGGGGAACTAGAGAGCCGCACTTCAGAAATTGAGGATGAGCTGCAATCCTCTCAAGCGACAGAACAGCAACTTGTGCATACCCAACAATACCTATTAGAAAAAATCGATGACCTCGAGAATAGAACGAGAAGGAACAACCTTAGATTTATTGGTCTCCCTGAAACTTTCACCAATAATGCTCTGATGGACATATGCGCCACTCGCATCCCCCGAGCCCTAGGCATTGCAGGAAGCTGCACCGTTGAGAGAGCACATCGCCTGGGCTCCCCCTCTAACGACCGCCGCTCCCCCCGCCCTGTAATTGCAAGATATTTGAACTATGCAGACAGAGTGGCTATTCTAAAGTCCTTTAGAAATGCCAAGTCCTTGCAAATTGAGGGTCATAAAATTCTAGTATTCGCGGACTACTCACAAGAGGTGTCTAAACGGCGCAAAGCCTTCCAACCAATATGCTCAACCCTCTTTCAAAAAGGCGTCAAGTTCACTCTATCTTACCCAGCCACCCTGCGCCTCACTGATCAGTCTGGCGAAACAAAGATCTTCACTCTCCCTGCGGAGGCTGAAAACTACCTCCAATCTCAGCTACACATACCCATGGAGACGCAGCAAGCGGGAAACCCTACCCCATCCCCTGGGAGCAGAGACCTACGCAGTCCCCGGAAAGACTCTCCAAAGAGGCCCCGCTACGCTAATAAGACCAATCAGCAACCCTCGATTTAATCCTAGGATTGTTGGTCAGCCTTGTAAATGCAACTAAAAGATCTTCTGACACTGAGGAAACAACTCTTATATCTCTACTTTACTACAAACTCATAGGCCCTCCCCTCTCACAAATGGAGTCGCTTCTGTTCACTGATAATGGTTGCCACGGATTGCTGATTGCCATTCTGACAAGAGTGCTATGTTTCCTTTTCTCTTAGTTTTATATTACTATTTCCTTTTTGTTTTGTCATTCTCTCTGTTTCCGCCTAGGTCCCGTACCACGCATAGCCTTATCGGAGCCCCTCAGCTTTGCGGCTGGAGGTACTTATACGGCCACCTACTACTTAATGACTCCATCCCGCTCTCCAGGGATTCCTCTTTGCTCATGGCGCGTGACCCAAAGACCGAGCGAGTCTCCGGTAATGCTATATGATGGAAGGTGTTATGCCGTGTGGAAAAAAGAGAAGTCCATCACATAGTTACTGGTATGTTACCTTGTTTGCTTTTGTGTTATGTTTAATGTTATATGCTATAGGGAAGGACAGTCCCGCCATCCTCTCAAATCCTACACCCATTAGAACCACCTTAATTGTCATTACTTGCCCTCACAATCTCAGGTCCTCACTAGGCTACCTGGTGTCATGTCACCTAAAAGTTACCCGGATAAAACCATTGCACAGTAACCCTAAACCAAAACTGAAACCACCATAAAAGTCATTTCTTGGAACGTCAAGGGGCTCAGGTCTCCCCACAAGAGAATGGCAGTACTGAGACACTTAAAGCGCTTGCGCACTGACATAGCTATGCTTCAGGAGACCCATTTATCTACTGGCGACTTTTCGCGTCTCCAGAGGCTCTGGGTGGGACAAATACACGGATCACCCTCACCGGGGGGCAGGGCAGGGGTAATCTTCCTCATACACAAGAATTTACCCCCCCAAATTCTATCAGAAGTGTCGGACAGCGACGGTAGAATATCCTTTCTCAGATTTAAACTCTTCAATAAAGAGATGGTCCTAGGGAACATCTACGCGCCCAACTCACCTTCAAAGGCCTTTTTCTGTGACCTGACGGCTAAAACAGCACCATTTCTTCACCTTCCCCTACTAATAGGGGGAGATTTTAACTCAGTCATGAGTACCCCGGAAGACAGAGCTAGTCCCATTCCTAAACCAAGCCAGGAGATCCTTGTCCCTCAATCACCGCTTTCGCAATTTGCGGAAGCTAACCAACTCACAGACACATGGAGACTAGATAACCCCACAGGAAGGGAATACACCTTTTTCTCCCCACCACACCAAAGCCTATCTAGGATAGATTACATGCTCTGCAACCCTCTCATGCTATCGCTATCTTCTACCCCGGAAATATTGGAGATGGCCATTTCGGACCATGCCCCAGTAGCCCTACAGATAGCAGTCTCAGAGACCCCGAACCCGTTTAGACTGTGGCGCTTTCCGGCACACTTGGCAGAGAACCCCGACCTGCTAGAGTTAATCTGCAGCTCGTGGGAAGAATACCAGGCAACAAACTCATCGCACAAGGAGGACCCTACCCTCTTCTGGGAAACGGCAAAGGTGGTATTACGGGGTAAAATATTAGCGTTCACAGCGACCCACAAAAAGTAGACCTCTCAGCAATACGAAATAGCTAGCAAGGCTCTACGAGAGGCTCAAAGAGACCTCAACAGCCATAACACTCCCGATTCTAGGAAATGCTGGATTGAGGCAAAGGCCAACTTCGACGTGTGGGCAGAAGCGCGCAAACTCTACTACTATACCCGAACCCAACTCCAATACCACAAGTATGGTAACAAGCCCGGAAAACTGATGGCATGGATGTGCAAAGGCCCCTTCGCCCCTACCCACATATCGTCACTAACACGACCTGATGGCTCCAAAACTCATGACTCGAAAGACGTTATCTCTGTTTTGGAGGAATTATATACAAATTTATACAGCGACGACCCCATAGACGAACCTCTGGCGAAATCACTTCTAGACAGAATCGACCTCCCCTCAGTTGACCAGACTGATTTGTTAGCCCTCAATGCCCCCATCACAGAGGAAGAAGTCAGATTGGCTATATCCTCGCTCGCCCCAAAGAAGGCCCCCGGCCCGGACAGATTTACATCAGAATTTTTTAAAATATCCAAAGACCTAATCACACCCACGTTGGTCTCCTTATACCAGAATATACTAGATGGAGGCTCATACCTCCCATCAGGACTTCAGGCTTATATAAAATTGATCCCAAAAAAAGACAAGGACCCCTCAAATCCAGGCTCCTATAGGCCTATCTCGCTCCTCAACCTTGATGCGAAATTACTATCCAAAATCATGGCCAAAAGACTAGCATTAATCATGCCAACCCTATTACACCCGGCCCAGGCGGGATTCACCATAGGGAGGTCAGCAGCCTCTAATATCCGTAAGGTCTTAGCTGTGCTGGAGGCGGCCAGGACCAGCGCGGCCAAAGATTCGGCTATTGTCACGCTAGACGCTGAAAAAGCGTTTGACAATATCAGTTTTCGATGGCTAGCGCTGGTCCTACAAAAGGTGGGCATATCTGGCCCCTTCTCCCATTTGATTAAAGCCATGTATAAAGCTCCGTACGCAAATGTGGTGGCGGCGGGCCAAATCTCCAACAAAATCATATTACATAAAGGCACACGCCAGGGATGTCCCCTCTCCCCCCTTCTTTTTAATCTGGCCATCGAGCCTCTTTCCCGTTTCATACTATTCAACTCCAACATCCACGGGGTGACGATTGGTGACCAAGAGATCCGCTCAGCTCTTTTTGCGGACGATATATTGATTTTCACTGCATCCCCACAAACAGACCTTCCTCACATACAGGAAATATTTACCCACTTCAGACATTGCGCAGGCCTGAAGATTAACTTCGGGAAAAGTGAAGTCTTGCCCCTCTTTCAATCCAGAAAACCACCCTGGGCAGCGCAGTCCGCTTTCCAAATAGCAAAAAGCCATATAACCTATCTAGGAATTAAAATTGGCAGAACCCCATCCTCCATATACCAGTTAAATTTCCCTCCTCTACTCTCTAAAATCGCAAATGAATTATCCCACTGGTCATCCTTTCCCATATCACTCCTGGGGAGGTGCCATTTTTTTAAAATGATGAGCTTCCCCAAACTCCTATACCCCCTCCAGACCATTCCCTTACTACTAAAAGACAAAGACACTCAACTACTACAAAAGTCCATAACGGCCTTCCTCTGGAAAGGCAAGAGACCCCGCATAGCCCTAAAAAAACTCCAACAAACAAAACAACAGGGAGGCACCAACCTCCCAGATATTAGAAGGTATAATCTAGCGTGCCTCCTGAGGGTGGGCCTTGACTGACTGGCGGGCAAGTCCAATTATGCCAACTTTGAACTAGAGTCGAGCATGGTGGGCCCAGAGAGTTTGGCCGCTATACTACACTGCAAATTGGGCATCCTCCCACCTCATCTTAAACAGAACCTCCTAATAAGGGACACTGTTATTGCTTGGCGGGAAATCAGAAAGTCTCTGCATCTCCCATATTCTGTATCCCCCCACCTTCCTATTATGGGACACCCATCATTCAATCTCCATAAGCAATATGCGGCCTTCCCCTCCTGGGCCTCCCATGGGCTCACTAAATGGGCACAACTTTTTAACCCCGAAAATGGAAAGGCACTACCCTTTGCTGAGTTAATGACTAAACACAAACTCCCGAAGCACCACTTTATCCATGTTCAACAAGCAATAAGTTTTGCCACCTCTCTACACCCCGAAAGGATCAATAGGTTTAAACATTCCTTCATAGAGGAACTCCTAGAAAAGGGCCTCTACAAGGTATCGGACATATACAGGGCAATTTCCCAGAATGCACCTGCCACACTCCGCACAAACCCTGGATTGGCTTGGACAAAAGATTTCAACTTTTCAAATGGCAACAAAACCCCCTTGCTGGGCTACTTATGTACTAGAAGACAAATCACCAACGAATTTTGGAGGGAGCAACAACTAAAGATCATGCACAGAGCCTATGCCCCCTTCACAACTTCTCACATCGCATCAAAACCTTTCTGCTGCCCCTGGTGTGATCTACACAGACCCTCCCTAAAACATAGACTTTGGGATAGCCCTCATGTCAAAGATCTCTGGTCACGGGCACAAGCTCTGGCCTCTAACGTCACGGGTTTTCTCCCAACCGACGACCCTGCCTTGCTACTCTTTGGGTACATGGAAGCCTCACCCACCTCCCCTAAGGACTTGAACTCCCGAGTACTAAGAACACACAGGGCGTGGCTCAGCACGTGCTTCATGGCAACCAGGCGAGCTATACTGAAACAATGGATCTCCTCTACACCTCCTACTATGGACTTGGTCAAAACTGACTTACGCAACCTCATGCGCAAAGACACCCTGGACTGCTTCTTAGGCTCAACTAACCATGCAAACTTCCTTAAGAAATGGGACCTCTACAGGAGATACGCTGATAGTGAAGCTCTGCCTCAAGAACTTATGAGCATGAACCGCTCTGAGGAGACCTCCCCCTCTCCCAACTCTTCCCCCTGTAACCAAACCATTAACAAATTTATGACAGGCGACACCAGGTCCTAGATCCCCCCTTTTTAAGTCATGGATCACACTCCAAATACACCTATCTCGAACTTCACTGGAGGGTCCCCCCCTCTCCCCTATTGGCTCTCCTCACTGTGACTGTGGGATGGCCTCATGCCACCCAGGTGGATTGCTCAGATGGGGGCTACCCTCCCGCCTAGAAGACCTCCTAGCCTAGGAACTTCTTTGTGTATGCTACTTTGTCTTGGCAGGGCCTTGCTGGGCCCTTGGTTCTATTGTGTTTTGAATAACCTTCTTTTCTTCACTAAGAGTGACTGTCCACCCCCCCTCCCCCCCTTTCCCCCCCCCCCCTGCCTTCAACCCTCCCGGCTGTTGTTATCGTTGGCTGTATTCCCTCCCTCTCCCCTCGCCCATCCCCCCTCATCACCCCCCCTTCTCTTTGTTTCTAAATGCTTTGATTGATGCCATGTTGTTGTATACACTTGAAAAATCCAATAAAAATCATATATAAAAAAAAAAAAAAATAAGTGCAAGGTTTGTATGTATTTGTGACAAGTTCCCATGCAGCACAGTCATTATAGCATGTGCCACTTTAGGCCTCTCCCAAGTTTACCACAACCCACACAATTTGGCATGGTGCTTCTTTTTCTACCTGTATGTTTCTTCAGACCTTTTTTTTTTTGGTGGGGGGGGGGTGCAAAATATGATCAGCCCTGGGTGCCAGATGTGCCATGTACACCACCAACATGCTTGCTTTGTACCCCTTTGGTTCGCCTAGTACCTTAAAGTGTTACTAAACCCACAACAGCAAAATCTGTCTGTATATGCAGTAAAGCATGCTTGTTATACTCACTGTGGATCCCCAAACCATCTCCTGATAGAACAAAGGCTAGGGGACAAGCTGCACAAGATGCTCAGTTTGGTGAGTATTGCTAGAGAGTTTTACATTTTCTTGGGAGAGTACGTGTGATCAGCACAGGGCCAGACAGAGGGTCAGGGGTCCTGCAGCCTTATAAGACAGTCAGAGCAGAATGAAAACTCCTCCTACAAGCTTTAACCAGGCACTGATAGAAGTAATAAGACTACTCTAACTGCTGAATGAAAAAAAAAGGTATTTAGCAGTTTATATTTACTAAAACAATTGCATTTCCAAATTCTGTGTACATGCAATCCCCTGTACTGTGTGAGGCCAGATACAGTGAATGCAGGGTTTTGGGTTTAGTAACACCTTGAGGCAGGGCCTTTACACAGGCAACAGTGGGAAACAAACAGTCTTCTTTGCTACACTTGTCATTGTTTGATATATGGATATATGGATAATCCTGGATACTCCTGGATAATCCTGCTGTGGTTAAAGGAGAAGTACAGCCAATACCTGTTTGCACAAAAATTCTCAATCATGTTTGCCCTGTCACTTCACCTGAACCAGCAAGTTATAGTTTGTAAACAGACTTAAGATTAGTTTAAGTTGTGGAAATCCAACCAAAGCATGTCTGGTGTTTTTGGGTCCATATGCTTGTGCGTGATTGATACTGCAATGCAACAACAGAGGAAATGAACTTTTGCTTTGACTTTTATGCAGCTTTACAAAAACCTCATGTTAAGAAAGAGAATCCATGGAATGTATGGCCAAGTCACGCTGGGAATTTTTTTAGAAGTGATCTTGCTAAGAAAATCATATTACTCTTACGTTCACTGACAGACGCAGCCCTTCATTAGACAAGTGGGGTTTATACTCATATCACTAGGAGTAGACTAGGCAAAATAAAACAAAAGCATATGTTGACCCCTCCCAGGGGGCCATTCTCACCTTAGTATATAACCCCCTGCTAGACAATAGCATATTTGTTTTTTATTGCCTAGTGCAAGGAGTTGAGATTTTTCTGATGAAGACTGGTATCAAGAAGCCGGCTGGTGGTATAGAGGATATCTAGAATCCAAAAACATTCCCCAGTCCGGCCAACATCTGTGTGAGCTACCTTTAGCCTTGGCGGGGACACGCCGCATAGGGCCCGTTCCGTGCGGGTTGCCAGCGGCTAAAACACACTTGTGCCCAGTGACTGGTTTTGTGCCTGTCCAGTGGCCTGGCCAGCAGCATCCCTCTCCATGGGGAGGAAAGTCTGCTCCGGGTGGCTACCCGCTGCGCCCGTCGGATCGGTGAGTGAACCCCTCTTCCGTCCTAGGGGTGCGGAGAGTGGGCACCTGGGCAGCGTCTGAGGTAGCCGACCGGTGGGTGCTTACTAGTGGGGACACACTAGGGTTAAAGCATAAGTCATCACCTCCTGTCCCCCCCACAGTACCACACCCCGCACTGACCGTTTCGATCACTGTGTTCGGACGTTTCACCACGACCTTTCGTTCGCCGCCATTTTGCCGCAGCTCGGCATGTTTGGATGGCAGTGGCCATTTTTCTGTAGCCCATGCGGTTTTCAGTCTGTCCTCTGGCGGCCCCCAGTGGCTTTCCTCGGTACTACGGGGACATGATAAAAACGGCAGAAGCACTTCCGTTTTCGCTAGGACAGCGTGGCTGACAGACGCGGCGGTGCAGGCTCTTAAAGTGGAGTGTTTTTCAGTGCTCATTCCGGTCACAGCGCAGAGGCATCAAAAGAGCAAGTATAGCTGGCTCTCCCTGGGTGTTGGTAGCGGTGGGTGCAATCTCCCTGGCTGATTGGTGGGGTAGAGGTGGTGGTCACACAGTTGGGGTGCTGAAGGTCTGGGATGTCAGAGGCCAGCAGTGCTATGGCAGGAGTACCTGCAGAGCAGCAATCCACGCCGGGGTCCCTGGTGTCCTTGGAACAGCTGAGGGCCGTATTTGGTGAATTTTTTCCCCGGGCGGGTTCGGTCCCGACTCCGGGGGGTCCCAAGAAACGCCCGCCCTGTCATTCTTCGGGGGAGGATTCTGAACCAGAGAGCGCCTTGGTGTTCACGGGAACTCCCATGGAGCTATCAGAGGATGAACTGATACCCTCAGACGGCGAGGATGATCAGGGGGCTTCATTATCACGCGACAAAACGATAGTGTCTGTCTTGTCACTGATATTTACGAGTCCATGCGGCTTGACCAAGCAGGGGAGTTGCATTAAGCCGCATATATTTGTGGGTCGCTTAAGCCCCCCATCGCCGCACGGAGTCAGTGTCTAAGGCACTGTTCTTGTTGGCTGGGTCAGCCATGCGGCCAGCTCTGGCCGCTGCTATGGCGGCACAATCTCTTGTCGAGTGCGCTGCCACATTACACTCCGGTCTGACTTGTGAGTGTGCGCAGGCTGAGGTGCAACGGGCACAACACTTGGAAGAGGGTCTCCGCTATCTATGCGATACTGCATTGGACCTACTTCCCATACTGTCAAAAATGTCTGTTTCTGCAATTGCTATCAGGCGGGTGCTATGGCTCCGCTCTTGGTCAGGCGACCAGGCATCGAAGAAAGCTCTTACGGATCTCCCCTTTCAGGGAGGGCGTCTGTTTGGCCCACAGTTGGATGAAAGAGTACTTTCCTTCCAGAGCCAAAACGGCGAGATTTTTGCCATAGGCAGGGCCCTGTTTCTTCAGGCCAGAAGACATTTTTTCGTGCGGGTAAGGGCTTCAAGTCCGGTAAAGCTTTCACTGGGCCCAGTAAAAGGTCCTGGCAACGTAAGTCTGAAAAAACAAAGGATAAGTCAGCCTCCGCATGATGGGTTGCCTCCGCCTGATTCACGATGGGGGGCCGGTTACTGGGGTTTGCAGACAGGTGGACTGCCCGCATCACCGATCGGTGGGTGTTGGAGGTAGTGTCCTCCGGGTACAGGATAGAGTTCATCTCTCTACCCCCAGAAAGGTTCTTCCCTTCGAATTTAAGACTCCCTCAGGGGCGTCGGGAGGCGCTTCTAGGCGCAATTCGGGCGCTTGCCGAACAGGGGGTGATTGTACCGGTACCCACAGTGGAAAGATTTCATGGGTTTTACTCAAACCTCTTTGTGGTGCCCAAAAAGGGCGGTGTCAAGCCAGTTCTGGACCTGAAGACACTAAACTGCTTTGTAAAGACAAAAAGATTCAGGGTGGAGTCCATCCGCTTGGTCATGGCCGCTCTGCACCAAGGGGAATTCATGGCATCCCTGGATATCAAGGACGCATATCTCCACGTTCCAGTTTGTCACAGGCACCAGTGTTTCCTGTGTTTCGCAGTGGGGGATCTGCATTACCAGTTTGTGGCACTTCCCTTCGGTCTGGCTTTGGCTCCCCGAGTGTTCACCAAGGTGGTGGCCCTGATGC
Source organism: Glandirana rugosa (assembly GCA_018402905.1). Lineage (NCBI taxonomy): Eukaryota > Metazoa > Chordata > Amphibia > Anura > Ranidae > Glandirana > Glandirana rugosa. The sequence goes on along the minus strand of BLSH010088451.1, from coordinate 26,047 downwards.
TGGTGCTGTTGAGACAGAGAGGTATCGCGGTGGTAGCGTACCTCTACGATTTACTCCTAAGAGCAGAGTCAGCTGGACAGCTGCAGCTCTGGAGGAGAACGTAATAATCACGGTGTCCACGCTAAAAGAATTCAGTTGGCTGATCAACCTGCAGAAGTCAGCAATGACTCCATCCTGCCATCTGCAATACCTGGGTCTGATTCTGGACACGGTGCAGGCAAGGGTGTTTTTACTGCCGAACATGCTCCTGACACAACAGGCAGCAGTGCGAACCCTGTTATCACGCCAGTGGTCCTCCTTACGGTTCTGTATGCGAGTGTTGGGGCTCATGGTGTTGTCTTTCGAAGCGATACCTTACGCCCAGAGTCACACTCGGCTCCCGCAGAAGGCGATTTTGTCGCATTGGGACAAATCCCCCCTATCCCTAGACAGACTGATCAGGCTGTATCATCAGTCCCGAGGGTCCTTGATTTGGTGGAGTCGGGCTCCAGCCCTAAAAATTGGAAAATATTTTCTCCCCCTCAATTGGTCGATAGTAACGACGGATGCCAGTCTATCGGGCTGGGGAGGGGTCCTGAGTCAGTTCTCTGCCCAGGGTCGTTGGTCAGCTCAGGAAGCTTGCCTGTCGGGCTATCTGACCGTAGGCAGCAATGATAGCTGGTTAACTCCCCCTCTTTTATAAAAGGTTAAAAATCCCGACCTCGGGCTGAGGTGGTTTAGTTCCTGGGAGCCCTGACTACTATGTCGGACTAGTCAGACAGATCCCTATCCCCCCTAAACAGGGTTACGCTGTTTTAGCGGAAGACGCCCTCGGCTCACACTGAGACCCGCATTCCATAGCGAAGCTTTCTGTTGTGGTACTCGGGGTTGTGAGCGTATGTCTTGGCATTCCTCCTGGTGACCGCACTATTGTCCCAAGCGTGACGAC
>BLSH010088451.1:1449-24060 GCA_018402905.1 Glandirana rugosa | reverse complement strand
GGGTTGCCCCCGCCCGATTCACGGGTGGTGGGCCGGTTACTGGGGTTCACAGACAGGTGGACTGCCCACATCACCAATCGGTGGGTGTTGGAGGTACTGTCCTCAGGGTACAGGATAGAATTCATCTCTCTACCCCCAGAAAGGTTCTTCCCTTCGAATTTAAGACTCCCTCAGGGGCGTCGGGAGGCGCTTCTAGGTGCAGTTTGGGCGCTTGCCGAACAGGGGGTGATTATACCGGTACCCACGGTGGAAAGATTTCACGGGTTTTACTCAAACCTCTTTGTGGTACCCAAAAAGGGCGTTGTCAGGCCAGTTCTGGACCTGAAGGCACTAAACTGCTTTGTAAAGACAAAAAGATTCAGGATGGAGTCCATCCGCTCGGTCGTGGCCACCCTGCACCAAGGGGAATTCATGGCGTCCCTGGATATCAAGAACGCACATCTCCACGTTCCAGTTTGTCACAGGCACCAGCATTTCCTGCCTTTCACAGTGGGGAATCTGCATTACCAGTTTGTGGCACTTCCCTTCGGTCTGGCTTCGGCTCCCCGATTGCTCACCAAGGTGGTGGCCCCGATGCTGGCGCTGTTGAGACAGAGTGGTATCGCGGTGGTAGCATACCTCGACGATTTACTCCTAAGTGCAGAGTCAGCTGCAGCTCTGGAGGAGAACGTGATAATCACGGTGTCCACGCTAAAAGAATTTGGTTGGCTGATCAACCTGCAGAAGTCAGCAATGACTCCATCCTGCCGTCTGGAATACCTGGGTCTGATTCTGGACACTGTGCAGGCAAGGGTGTTTTTACCGCCGAACAAGCTCCTGACACTACAGGCAGTACTGCGAATCCGGTTATCACGCCAGTGGTCCTCCTTATGGTTCTGTATGCGAGTGTTGGGGCTCATGGTGTCTTCTTTCAAAGCGATACCTTACGCCCATAGTCACACTCGGCTCCTGCAGAAGGCGATTTTGTCGCAATGGCACAACTCCCCCCTATCCCTAGACAGACTGATCAGGCTGGATCATCAGTCCCGAGGGTCCTTGATTTGGTGGATTCGGGCTCCAGCCCTAAAAATGGGAAAATGTTCTCTCCCCCTCAATTGGTCGATAGTAACGACGGATGCCAGTCTATCGGGCTGGGGAGGGGTCCTGAGTCAGTTCTCTGCCCAGGGTCGTTGGTCAGCTCAGGAAGCTTGCCTTCCGATAAATGTACTGGAATTGAGAGCGATCAGACTTTGTCTGTCCCGTTGGTCGGCGAGGCTGCAAGGCCTTCCTGTCCTGGTTCAGTCGGACAATGCCACGGCTGTGGCATATGTGAACCATCAGGATGGAACAAGAAGCTTGGCAGCAGCTGCGGAGGCAGCTCTGATCCTGCAATGGGCAGAGCTTCACGTGCCAGCACTCTCCGCAATCTACATTCCAGGCGTGGAAAACTGGCAGGCGGACTTTCTCAGCCACAGGACTCTGGATCAGGGGGAATGGTCCCTACATCCAGAAGTGTTCCGCCAGATTTGCCTCAAGTGGGGCACGCCAGAGGTGGACCTCATGGCCTCCAGATTCAATCGCAAGGTACAGACCTTTGTGTGCAGATCTAGAGATCCGTTGGCGGTCACCACGGACGCACTGGTGGCACCCTGGGGTCGGTATCGGCTACTGTACGTCTTTCCTCCTCTAAAGCTTCTGCCGCGGGTTCTGCGCAGGATAGAAGCAGAGGGAATTCCGACAATTCTGGTAGCTCCGGATTGGCTCGGCGTCCTTGGTACGCCGATGTGGTACAGATGGTGGCAGATGTCCCGTGGCGTCTTCCACTTCATGAAGACCTACTGTCTCAGGGACCCATCTTGCACCCTGCTTTACCCTCACTGGCTTTGACGGCTTGGCTATTGAGTCCCAGGTGTTGAGAGATAGGGGTGTTTCTGACTCCGTGATCCCTACTATGATTGAAGCACGCAAGTGTACTTCACGTAAAATTTATTATAGGGCCTGGAAGGCCTATATTGCCTGGTGTGAGGCGGGTGGTTGGAATCCCCGCTCTTATGCGGTGTCCAGGGTGCTGACTTTTTTGCAGCAGGGACTGGACAAGAACCTGGCCTTAAGTACCCTTAAGGGTCAGATTTCGGCTCTGACAGTTCTTTTTCAGCAACCCTTGGCGTCACACTCGTTGATCCATACTTTTGTACAGGGTGTGCGTCATGTGGCTCCTCGGATACGGTCGCTTTTGGCGCCATGGGATTTGAATCTGGTGCTCTCTGTTCTTCAGCAGCCACCATATGAGAAGATTAGGGACATTCCCTTGCAATTATTGTCGCAGAAAGTGGCTTTCTTGGTGGCTGTTACATCCGCTAGGCGGGTGTCTGAGTTGGCAGTGTTATCCTGCAAGTCACCTTACTTGGTCCTTCATTAGGACAAGGCGGTTTTGTGACCTTCCCCTTCTTTCCTTACGAAGGTGGCTTCTTCTTTTCATTTGAATGAGGATATTGTTCTTCCTTCATTGTGCCCGCACCTGTCGCATCCCTAGGAATTTGAACTACATTCTTTGGATGTGGTGAGGGCTTTGCGGGTGTATTTGTTTTCTACAGCTTCCTTTCGGAAGTCTGATTCTTTATTTGTGCTGACGGAAGGTTCGCGCAAAGGCATGGCGGCCTCGTGAGCTACCATTTCTCGTTGGGTTAGGAAGACCGTGACTCATGCATATGAGGTTCGGGGCAAGGTTCCCCCTTTCCCAGTCACGGCTCATTCCACCAGGGTAGTTAGTACTTCCTGGGCTTATAGACACCAGGCTTCAGTGTCTCAGGTGTGCAAAGCGGCTACTTGGGCTTCAGTGCACGTTTACTAAGTTTTACAAAGTGGATTGTTCAGCATCTGCGGATGCTGCTTTTGGCCGCAAAGTTTTGCAAGCAGCAGTGTAGGCGCGACTGGCGCCGCCCGAGAGGGCTTTTTTTGTTGGGTACAGTTGTTATAGTTTACCCGCCCCTCTTGATTGACACAGCTTTGGGACATCCCCACTTGTCTAATGAAGGGCTGCGTCTGTCAGTGAACGTAAGAGTAAAAGGGATTTTATTATAACTTACCGTAAAATCCTTTTCTCTGAGTTCACTGACAGACGCAGCACCCACCCCTCTGTTGAGTTTGTACGGCTTGTTACGAATTGATATGCTATTGTCTAGCAGAGGGTTATATACTAAGGTGAGGACGGCCCCCTGGGAGGGGCCAACCTATGCTTTTGTTTTATTTTGCCTAGTCTACTCCTAGTGATATTAGTATAAACCCCACTTGTCTAATGAAGGGCTGCGTCTGTCAGTGAACTCAGAGAAAAGGATTTTACGGTAAGTTATAATAAAATCCCTTTTTATTTTCTAGAGAATCGCTATCTCACCTATTGTACAGCGTATTACATTAAGCTACTGGCTGAATTTGTGCAGTGATTCACATCAGTGACCAATGTTCTGTGATTACATCTATGGTCTAGCTACAGTTGAAATTTGTAGCAAATGCTAACATATATTTGACCAGCAGCTGTGAAAAATCTCTTCTAACATGTGACAAATCAACAGCAACAAAGTTATAAATTGCTTTTGATTACTGCCATTAGTAATTTTGTATGCAGCGATGTATGCATTGTGGTAGGGTGTACTGAATAGCAATACACTGCAACATGCAGTAATGATCCACGGATGTGCACGTGTAGACAGGTGTAGGGTGACCTCCCTACACAGATGGTGCTGTTGTATCCACCTTATGGGGAGTGTTGAGGACAGGAGGGAGACCCATTCATCTTTTGGTGTGCCATCTCTGTGTGGTGAGATTAAGGACTGGAACCCTCTTGACAGGGAAAGTAATCTAGAGTAGGGAAAGGATCCAGAGGAGGAGGGATAGAGTAGGGACTGTCACAGACTTCTTGGGAAACTTTCCACTACTGTGCCTACTGAATCTTCCTGCCTACCACCCCTGCACCAGGTGTTGCAGGTCTCGGTGTAGCACTCTCCTGCTGTGAGTTCCATCCACAGTTGTGAGTGTTGCTGCTCAGTTTCTACTGTTGAAGAGACTGTTGTTGTATCAAGTACAGCTAACAATACATTACGCTTTCTCAACCACTGTGTGTGCCGTGCCTTCCCTCTGGGTGCCCACAGCCTGGGTCGTTCCCTACCCCTCACCTACACATGTTAAGGCATCCAGGGCCAGTGCAAGGATTGTTGTCTACATAGCCGAAGGTGCATTTTGGAACCCCCCTCTTCCTCCCGCAACCCCCTCTCCTACCTAAAAGCGGAGTTCCACCCAAAGTGGAACTTCCGCTCATTGGATCCCCCCCCTTCAGGTGTCACATTTGGCACCTTTCGGGGGGAGCAGATACCTGATCTTTGACAGGTATCATGTCCCCACTTCTGGACCGCGGGAAATTTACGTCATCAGCGCGGTCCCACTCCTCCTCCATCCTCCTTCCCCACCGCCGTGCCTGTGAAAGAGCACAGCGTGCTTTGGGCATGTGCAGCAGGGGCCCGGCTGTAAAGCTGAAAGGCTACACTGCCAGGTTCCTTTACCGGCAATGGCCGCACAAGCCCCCGTCCAACTGATCTGAAGATTGACGGCGGTGCAGAGATCGCTGGACTCCATGTATGTGTAGCTGCTGACTTTTAATTTTTAAAGGGGTGGTGGACCTCCGTCTGTAAGGCAAAGTACAGGGGTTGGGGATGTGCAATGCACAGGGTGCTGCAGTCAGTATCAGGTTTAGTATACATAATGCAGACTGCAGGGATCCAGGGTGTGTAATGCAATGTATTCAAGGATCAGGAGTATGTAATGCACAGAGGGCTGTAGTCAGTGCCAGATTTAGGAGTATGTGATGCACAGAGGGCTGTAGTCAGTGCCAGGTTTAGGAGTATGTGATGCACAGAGAGCAGGGTCCAGGAGTATGTAATGCACATGACTCAGGGGACAAAAGTATATAATGTACAGAATGCAGGTGACAGGAGTATGTAATGTACAGAATGCAGGGGATAGGAGTATGTAATGTACATGCATGGGACAGGAGTGGGTAATGCTTAGTAAGACTCAGGAGTACAAAACAAAAAGAGTGTAGGAGTCAGGGGTGTGTAATGCACAGTGTAGGTGTAAGGAGAGTGCAAAATTCCCCCCTCCTCCACTTTACCCTTTTAGCCTCCTACCCTTCCCCCTTTACCTTTTTAACCTCACCCCCCCATCCTGGGTCTAATCCTCTCCCCCACATCCCCCACAGCACAAATCCTCTTTCCCCCTAAATCCCCCATGCCAGCACAAACCCTCTCCCCAGTTCTATCACAAATCCTACTATCCCAATCCCCCTTCCCAGTATAAACGCTCCTCTCAACACACAAATCCTCTCCCCTTCTAACACAAATCCTTCCAATTGTTCCAGTTTTGGTGGGACCTTTCTAAGATACCAAGAAAATCCTGTGAATCCAGACTAAGGGCCCATTTACATCAGAATGCGGTGCAGGAAACCTGCATTCCGTGTGCATTATCTTCACCGCATTCAAACTGCACTGTAGCTTCGATCTGCAATGGGTGTCAATGTTAACTTAATGACACCCCAAATGCAGGTCACAAACACAGTGCATTTGCCTTCTTTGGATTGTACAGTACAGTAGTACCATGCCATCCCGTTGTTGTGCGTTTTATGAAGTAGTGCATGCACTACTTTTGCTGCAGTTCAGCATTATTTCAACCCATTCTGATAAATTGGCTGAAATAGCACTGGACCTGGATCGCATGTGAATCACACAGGAACACAGTGCGTTCCTGTGTGATTCATGGTGTGAACTAGCCCTGGAGCCCAGTGAGGAAAATAGTTCGGGCACTTGGATCTACTAACTTGCCTGGCAGGGAGGCACTAGTATGGGCACCTGGGGCAATTAGACATATGCGGTTCGTTTCATTGCAAATTAATATACGGATGAATTTTTCATTATTCTGAGATTTGGATGTATCCAAATATATGAATTACAGTATAAATAAAGTTTACCGAAAGTTCAGAATAACGAAATGAAATTCGTCTGAAATTCTAATTGAAATTCAAATCAAATTTTACATTGCATTCCATTCGAATTTGAACTGTAAACATACTTCTGAAATGAAAGCCTCTGTGTGTTATTAGAGTACCATTTGAAATAAAGCTGTTTTTGTTAAGCCAAAGGTGATTTAAATGGTCACTGTAATCATTTGATGAAGATTTTCTTTTGTTTGTTCACTTTGCTGCATTCAAGTCAAAAAAAAATATAACATTTTCGTTTCGACCGATTCTAAAATTTATCGATTTGAACATTTTTGATCGAAATAAATCTGTAAATTTTAAGAAAATGGGAAAATTCCGAATACGAATTGAATGAATCAACCAAATTTAACTAAACAAAATAACTAGATTCACGAATCAAAATGAAACAAAACAAGATAACTTTTTTCATCATGCACATGTCTAGGGGAAGTTGCTATGCATTCCTATCGGGGTACCGGGGTCCAGATGCCATGACTTTCCCCTCTGTGGCAGCTGGGATCTCTTTGAATTGGGGGGGGGGTGATACTGTATGTGCTAGGGGGTGCTTTTTGGAGGAGAGAGGATTGGGGGGGTCAGATTTCATATCCAACCCACTTCTAGTACTAGTCCTCCCACTCCCAATGCACCACCTAGCACATACAGTATACTCCCCCCCCCCCCATCACTGCTGTGTATTCATCTTTGTTTCCCCCTTTTCCTGCAATTTTTATGTATATCATACTCACTACAGACCCCAGATCAGCGCGGTACATGTACAGCAGTATCCCTCCTCCCTGTCTCTTCCTCATCAGCCGGGGAAGGGGAGGCGACTCTGCTTTGCAGTGTCTGGAGAGGCAGCCGGCAGGATAGATGGCATGCAGAGATGTAATCACATCTTGAGGAACCCCAAACACCCCAAACAAGCTGCAGGTGGCTGGGAATTCGGGTTCGACCCCCCCCAGATGCTGGCGCCCTCAGGTGGCTACCTAAGCTGCATTATGATGGTGCCAGCCCTGAATGCATGCCATAACTGGGATTACCGCATGCTTTAAAGGACTGTAAAAATGTTGACGGGACCTTCAATGCAGCACAACGCAATGCATATCTGCTCAAGACAAATGTTCTGGACGTGCCCCAACATGCATCAGCACATGATGACATGTTTCCTCAGGTATTGTTCATACTATCAAGTTTGGGCTGCTTTGCCCAATGCAGTCCCAATGTAAGTATAATGCAAAAAGCTTTATGGCTTCAGGGTATAGCAACGCACTGAGATAGCGTGTGCTGAAAAAAATAGGGCATGTAATATTTCTTCGCAATGCGCTGTAAAAGATTTAAAGCGGAGTTCAACCCAGAATTTTTTTTTTTTGCCATCCACTCTTTTAATTATAAATAGATGTAACCTTTTGTTTCCTTACTTTCAAACCGCCTAGTAATTACATGTATTTTTTTACCATCCGTAGTCTCCTGGCATCTCTTCCTGAAAGAAGTGCATGGTGGGTAACCATCATGCACTCCTCAATCTCGGTCCACCTTAAATTGCGTCATTTCCTGTCTGGAAATAACATGATTTTACAGTACAGGGAAGCCCACTGACTCCTGGGAAATGATGAGTCACATTTCCCAGGAGGCCAGGGGAAGCAGGAAGTGAGGCGAAGAGCCTAGGGCCTAAAAGGGGCAGATTACAGAGACCACCTAGCAACAAGCAACTTAGGGTAAGTATAATTTTTTTTTTCCTTAAAAGGTAAGTCTATATAGGCAAAGGACTTGAATGATGTAAAAAAAAAAATCAGGGTGGAACTCCGCTTTAAGTCAAAAAGAAAGCATACTGAAAAGCACACTGCAATGTGTGTTTAAAAATGCATTTGGTGTGAACAAGCCATAAAAGTCCTTGGATAGATTAGACATTGCAAGATGACTGTTACCTTTAGTGTTCAAAAAGTTTCCTCTGTGCCCCCTCTGATTTTGTTTTACTTTGTTACTGGGTCCTAGTTTTCTCTGACTTTATGGCTAACATCCACTAACTACCACTCCTGTGTTCAAGGAGAGTGTCCTTATTAGCCACTGAACCAATCTCATTCAGGGTTTCCACCTTTTCTTCAAGCCAAACCCAAAACTTTAACGGCTCACAGCATGTTTTCTTTTTTTAGTATACACTATAAGATTGTAAAAGACCTGGGACAATTTTGGGTGCCCCAAGGAGAGTAGTAACGTAGCTCAGTGCGCCACAGTGAACAGTGAGCTTGGCCAAATTCATTCACACCCATGAGTTCCGTATCATGGGTGGAATCACCCTGATTCTGCCCACGATTCCTGAATCACCGCAAATCGCAGGGCGTGCGCGTGATCCCGGTACTTTCAATGGCACCCCAATCAGGGCGCAATTTTGCCGTGATTGCCGCTCGACATATCATGGCAAAATTGTACAGTTTCTATCTGGAAACGCCTAGGTGTGAAAGAGCCTGTGAGTCTTATGCACAGAATGCAGGAGACTGGAGTGTGTAATGCATATTAGGAGTTATGATGAGTACAAAACAAAAAGAGTGCAGGAGTCAGGAGTATGTAATGCACAGTGTAATTCCCTCTGCAAACAATACTGTCCTCCACTGTACCCTGTCATCAAAAATCCCCACTCCCTCCCTGCAAAAAAAATCCAGCATTAATCATTGTGCTCACCCTCCACCCCCCACCACTAAAAATCAATTATCCCCCTCACAGAACAATTCCCCCCCCAAACAAATCTTCTTCCCCCTCCCACAGCACAAGTCCCCCCCACCATCCCCTAAATCCCCAGTCCCAACACAATCCTCCCTTCTTCCTCATTCCAGAACTTATCCTCACTCCCTCCTAATACAAATAATTTTCTTCCCCTACCAGCAAAAATCCCCCCCTATACCCCCAGGGCCACTGACAGTTATTTTGAGGGGACAGCAAATTGACACTGTTATGCAAGCTGTACACTCACTACTTTACATTGTAGCAAAGTGTAATTTCTTCAGTGTTGTTACATGAAAAGATAGAATAAAATATTTACAAAAATGTGAGGGGTGTACTCACTTTTGTGAGATACTGTATATTTTACTCTGTAAAAGGGTGGTTTACGCCAGATGCTGAGAGAAGTAAGCACACTGATAGCTCAGGTGTGTGCTGACTTCATAATAGAGCCAGAGTTAGAGCTCAGGGCCCCACCCTGGTAAGGCTCCATTTACATGGGACGCTGTTTCAACCTCTTCTGAAAGTTTTATCTTGATAGCTGGAAACCAGCATCTAAAACGTCCGTTTTGCCGCATTTTGCATGCCGCGTTTTGCTGCGTTTGCATCTAGGAGCATTTAAAAAAAAAAATCTTTTAAATGGAAAGGTCTGTAAATTAAACGCTTCTAGACGCGAGTTACCACTTTAGGCGCGTTTACAAGCGGTTTGGCGGTTCAAATGCCTCTGAACTGGCATCTGTACCCATTTTTTTGCGTTCCAAAAAAAGCCTGGAAATGACCTTAAACGACCCTGTGTAAATGTACTGATAAGATAACATAGAGTAGAGTTCAGGGGCAGCTAAAAAAATGCCCAAATGCCTCTAAATGTTCGTTTACCAGCAGCAGTGTAAACGAGGCCTTAGAGTGTGTGAAGGGAGCCGTGTGAGATGCTCCAAGGTCAGGTTGGGACAGAGGAAGGCCCAAACCAGAGAGGAAGTCCAGGAGGCACAAGAGCAGCTAGGGCGCTGCATGCAAGGAAAGACACACCATAAAATACAGCGTCTGCGCATAACCCTGGGATGTGTATGATGGTCAGGAAGAACAAAAGCTGTTTGATGGTCAGGAAGACCCTGCAGAGGGTCGAAGCAGTAAAGCTGCCACAAGAGAGCCAGAAGGCTGAATGTTATGTCTTTGCAGCGATGGTAAGAACCCCCTGTTTGGGAAGAGCTATCTCTATGAACTTTGATTTGCTTTTAAATAAAAGTGGGTTGCCATGCCTTTAAAATACAGTTTTGGACTGGCGCAACGCATTGTAAACGTACCCTCCACTTGAGTTTAATCACCCCAATCTCACAATATTCTTCATCCTACATTTATGTGAAAGCTAAAACCTAGGAGGGAAACCATGGTTAATGTCCTAGGGTTCTACAGAGTGACACTGGAATGCTGAAGGCCCAGTGGGCCAGCAGATCAATCAGCTGGCTGACTTCAATGTGCAGTTCCATCACTGGAACTATATAGTAACTTTTGCTGATGATAGCAGACCTCAGTACAAGAGCAAGCAGCATGGGACCTTTTTTCTGTCCCTCACACTAAACACCAACATAAAAGGGTATTCCTAATCTGATCAGCAATGTAATGTAGTGCCTCTATAAATTGTTTGTCAAAGCCCCTTACAGTGGAAGTCCAAACACAAATCAATCAGTTGACCAATGGTGGTACATGTGCTGTAACTCTACAGCCACTGTCGGCCAATGGATTAGTCTGCCGACTGATTGTGATTGCTTAGTTCAAGTGCAGGTCACTGGCACAATACACTGATCACCAGTTTCCCCATACATTGGAGGTCAGTGACAGAACACTGTGCAATCACTGGTTGGTGAATCAATCTTTTAATGAACCGACTGTTATAGCTCAGTATACTTACACCAGCCACTGGCCCCCAATGTAAGAGGGCAGTTAGAGTACGGTAACCAGACATCCCCGGTTTCCGGGGACAGTCTCAGTTTTGAGCAAGCCATCCCTGGTCTCAAAGTGTCCCCGGATTTGTCCCCGGATTACAGGCAGGGGCCGGGGGCCTCCGGGTCCTACTTCGAGCTGCGGTCACTGCTTTTCTCCCCCTGCAGTGCCGCTCCAGCCCGATCCCCCCAAGCGGCGCACAGCTGATTGCACACACATGGCAGTGCTTGCTGCTCACTCTGCTCAAGGGAAGGAAGGAGCAGGGAGGAGGCGGAGCTCAGATTGCCACTCAGGCAGGAACGTGCAGGGACCACAACATGATCAACCCATAGAATTCACCTGACCTGCGGGAGCCAGAACAACATTGTTGAGGTACAGGGGGGCAATATACGGGGGGTAGAGTATACAGAGAGAGGGATATAGTATACAGGAGGGGTGAAGAAAACAGATGGGTTGAAGTATACAGAGAGAGGGATATAGTATACAGAGGGGGGTACAGTATACAGAGCTGCAGTATACGTGCTGCACAGTGCATTCTAGGGCCCTAATTGGATGAAGCAATGCACCTGGCCGTAAGGCTTTGCCCAATCAGGGCACAGAGCACTCTAAGAGCCATGATTGGAAAAAATCATGATGACTTTGCCCAATCATGGCTCAGTGCTCATAGTCCCAACCCACACTGTAAAAGGTTCCTTCCCACAGGAACCTTTTGTAGTGTGTTGTTGAAGTGGAGATAGATAGAGCAGGGCTCAGTTTGCTACTAGTCAGTTAGAGTGTTATTGTGACACTGAGTGTAGAGTGTTAGTGTAGTGTAGCACCCTCCCAGGTAGGTTGCTAGGATGTATAGTAAGCACAGTGTGGTCTCCTGCTTAAACGGAAACTAAGGAAAAATATAGTAGTTTTCCTGCCTAACAGGGAGACTGAATTGGTGCAGCTAGGGAGTCCTGTATGTTTAACAAGTGTTACTGGATTTGCATTGACTCATCTGTATCCTGCCAGTTTTGGAAATTGCTGGGTGGACAGGAGTGACTCATGTAGATCAGTGGCATGAATATGGATACCATCCCAGGCAATTGCAGGTATAGGGCCCTATGCATGCTGTGAAGGGGTATTTAGATCCAGTGAGGAGACACAGGAAGTGGTATTTGCCTAGAAAGAAGAGTCAAGTTGAGTGGGTCTTGCCCTCCTCAGCACCTGCTGCTCAGGCTGGAGGCCTGGAAGCTGGAAAACTGGCCCATGTGTTCTGAAGGATCTGTTTGCGACTCCTGTGAGTACAGACCAAAGATCTAGGGGCCTGTCCTTTTGTTGGCTACCTCTCTGTGCCAGAAAAGTCAGCTACTGGGTACAGCAGAAAGGGGATACTGGCTAGTGCCCGAAGAGCAATATTCTGTCCTTCTCATAGAGGAATTGATCAAGAGTGCATGTTGCTGCAAATAGGAATTCCACTGTCAAGCTGAAGGAGTTGTCCTGTAATTGTCCTTGTAATTAGTTAAATTTGGAGTATCCCATGACATTCCCCTCCCTCTCCAAGTTCTCAAATAAAACATCAAAAACAACCAAAACCCCTAGACTGATTAACCACTTGCTTACTGGGCACTTAAACCCCCCTCCTGCCCAGACCAATTTTCGGCTTTCAGTGCTGTCGCATTTTGAATTACAATTGCGTGGTCGTGTGATGCTGTACCCAAACAACATTTTTATCATTTTTTCCCAAAATAGAGCTTTCTTTTGGTGGTATTCGATCACCTCTGCGGTTTTTATTTTTTGCGCTTTAAACAAACAAAGAGCGATGATTTTGAAATAAGAAAAATATTTTTTACTTTTTGCTATAATAAATATCCCAAAAAAATAAACTATTCATCAGGTTTGGCCGATATATATTCTTCTACATATTTTTGGTTAAAAAATCGCAATCAGCGTATATTGATTGGTTTGCGCAAAAGTTATTGCTTCTACAAACCATGAGAATTAATTTATGGTGTTTTTATTTATTTAATTTTTTTACTAGTTATGGTGGTGATCTGTGATTTTATCGGGACTGCGACATTGCAGTGGACAGATTGAACATTTTTAAAATTTTTTTGGAACCATTGACATTTATACAGCGATCAGAAATTTAAATAACCACTGATTACTGTGTAAATGTCACTGGCAGGGAGGGGGTTAACACTAAGGGGGCAATCAAGGGGTTAACTGTATTCCCTCTATGTGTTCTAACTGTATGGGGGCTGGGGTGGCAGGGACATAACAGATCTCACTGATCCTGATCACAGGGATCAGTAGATCTGTTATGTCCCCCCTCACAGAACAGAGAACCGCAGTGTTTACATTGGCGGTGCCCCGTTCTGCCGATCCATTGGGCGATCCCGGGTCTCCAGTGGACATCAAGTCCGCCTGATCCATGGGCACGCCCACGCAGCGTGCGGCGGCCACAAGAGTGCGCCGCTGGCTGTGAGTGCACGCGGGGATCGCGCAAAGGGGCGGACATCTATGGACTCCCCCCAGAAAATTAGATCCGCGCTGTAGCCATCTTTTGGCTATAGTGCGGATCTGTGGTGGTTAATTAGAAACAAGCCTAAGTGCGTGCATGGCTGTGGAAAATACTGTGTGCCTGGCTGAAGAGGTAAACCAAGAGAGTATTCAAGCTACTCCTATGGGGGTAGCGCTACAATAGTGTGAGTATAGTGTAGTGTCAGTGTAGTGTCAGTGTAGTGTGTTAGTGCAGTGCAGTGTTTAACACAGCATTACATAACAGTTAGAGCTGTAACCCCTTTCTTTTCATTTGTTTATTTGTTTTCTGGTTGCTGCGTGGATTTTTTTTTTTTTTGTCCCCTCCCTGCCCCCTTTGTTTTTAATTGTCAGCTGCAGTTTTTCTGACTGTCATGCTGGTGTTCCTCGTTTTTTATTTATTTATATATTTATTTTTTATAGTTTTTACATTTCTGTTAGCGGCAGTCCTCAATTTAAAGTGCACCAAAACACCGCTTTTTATTTAAAAAAGTGCATCCACTCACACATTTTCCAGTTTATATGAAATTTGGGTAATAACCCCCCCCCCCCCCATCATGTCTGGGAGGCCAACAAGGAGAGACAGACGTTCCCATGCCATTATGAGGGGGCCAGCAGTTTGTGTCCACAGGCAAATATTAGAAGTTGAAGGGAAGGGGGAATATTCAGCCAATCCTCACCAGTGTGGGGCTGGGGATGGCCATTTTAATAAAAGCATGTCACATCCTAAATAACAAGGAGCTAGATAGAAACCAGAAAATATGGACTTTGCAAGCATGCGTTACAATAAAAACAGTACTTTATTAGTTACAATACAGGCCCTATGGCTTTTCACAAAATTTGAATGCTTATAAAAACATGAATAACCCAAACAAAATACACACGACAAGTTTAAGTTGCACTAATCTCCTCTGAAAGTCTAACAACCCCCATGGGGTGGGATCAAGGAGAGGAGAGAGTGCATCTATATATGTTTATATACTTGTTAGCAATCTGGGGTGGATCCCATAGACCTCAATGGTAAAACATCAATGCAACCCTAGGGTATACCATAGGTGCATAGTTACATCAAAGAGAGAGGATGTATAGGGATTCAGACCACCAGAGCATAGAAACTTTGGGAGGCTCTACTAGTTTTGCGCTGTAGATGAACACTTTGTCTGGAGCCCTCAGTAGTAATCTATCAAAATAAATATAGTTATGTCAGTGCAAAGATACATCAAATAGTTTAAAAATGTTCTATTATTATTCTAGTACATTTTGTAACAATTCTGTAAGGGATAATGACAATCACTTACATAGTAAAATAGAGACACATCAATTGCAGCACGTCACCACTACACCTGATTGATCCAGATGGAACTTGAGAATGGACTTAGAGGTTGAAGGCACCCTGGATGCACCACACAACGAGAGCCATGCACAGGCAAGCATGGGGATCTGCACATAGTACAGGTGTGGATATAATCAAAAATTGGTACAGATTATAATACAAATATACAGTGGGGCAAAAAAGTATTTAGCCAGCCACCAATTGTGCAAGTTCTCCCACTTATAAAGATGAGAGAGGCCTGTAATTTTCATCATAGGTACACTTCAACTATGAGAGACAGAATGAGAAAAAAAATCCAGAAAATCACATTGTCTGATTTTTAAAGAATTTATTTGCAAATTATGGTGGAAAATAAGTATTTAGTCAATAACAAAAGTTCATCTCAATACTTTGTTATATACCCTTTGTTGGCAATGACAGAGGTAAAACGTTATCTATAAGTCTCCACAAGGTTTTTACACACTGTTGCTGGTAGTTTGGCCCAAGTGGAAATAAGTGCGCCTTGTGCCTGGTCAGGTACCAGCAGTAGCCGGGAACAAGTGGCTGCGTCTAGTGCCCAGGGCAGAACTGCCCACATTTGTATGCGCAGCTCCCCATCAGTGGCGTCAGACGGAGCACACCGACATCCGGCGTGTGACACCACCGATCCGGCATGATGTTCCCAAGCATGCGCCGGACCACCCGCCACGCATTCGCACAGCTCGGCCGCCAAGAACGTGCGGACACGCACCGCCCAGATATGGCGGACATCTGGCACACTAGAGGGAACACGGAGTACACCAGGAAGATCCTGGGAGTTCCTCCATGCCGCAGCACCTCCCAGCCATCGCAACCAGTATGAAGGTGGCGGCAACTACGGCACTGTGAGCCGCATGCCCGCCCAATGGCGCACTAGATTCCCGCAGGTGAGGCACCAGGGCACCCCCACACACGCAACTCCATCCTAGAGGCGAGAATAAATAAAGGGTCAAAACCACAGGTTAGGAGGATCATGCTGCAATATTAGAACATGAAAAAGTGTAACATACTAGCATGGTCAGATGTGAATCCCCATGCATATAGTAATACACCGGGGAACACAGGCGACCATAGGGGTAACATCTATTATAATTTGTTAAAAAAATATACATTTAATTAGAGCATCTGTTTATAAAATGCACATGGACAAGAACTCTACAGTCATCCAAGAAGAGGTAAGTAGAGATGTAAGTATAGTTATAATAGTGCTGCTTAGTTCCCAGATCTGCAAAGGAAATGGGGCAATAAAGCTCATAGCCCATGACCAACACCAGGGCAAATGGACACAAACAGACCCCAACAACCCAGGGCGTATGTGTGTAGCCAATAGACCTATCCGCATAGATGCGGACTTGGTTGGGCTAAACGAGGTAACTTAGAGGAATGACTTATAAGTGAGAACTTCATTGAGGCCCTGGGCTTTGGTAGCTTCCATGTGCTCAATCCAGAAGGTCTCCTTTTGGAGGATGATTTTGTCCCAGGGACCCCCCTAGGATTGGCAGGAATGGTCTCCAATACCAGGAACCTGACTATTTGTGTATTGGATTTATGATAACGATCCAGATGGCGGCTAACAGGCGTAACCATCTTGCCATTCCCCGAATAATAAATATGATCGCCTATGCGTTAGCGTAGTTGGCGTATCATTTTACCGATATAAAATGCTCCACAATCGCAGACCATAAGGTAGACCAACCCACGGGTATCACAGTTAGCGAAAAATCTTGGACAAAAAATTTCTCCATTGGGGAGTGTGAATTTGGTACCCTTCATAACCCAGGGACAAACATCACATGAGCCACATTGGAAAATGCCCCGTAGGGGGGCATCCCCACAATGTCTTGGATTGTAGTGACTCTGTGTGAGTTGGTCACGCAAAGATGTGCTCCGACGGAACACATTTCTGTGTAAGGTTTTATATATTTCACCAAAGTTGGGTCCTCGGTCAAAAGGTGGCAATGTCTATCGAAAAGTTCACGCATCTGGAAACTATGAGATGAAAATTTAGTAATGAATTTGACCGTGGGCATCGAATTAGAGTGTTTAGATTGTTTGGCATTAAATATCAAATCATGTCTATCCTGGGATAAAGCCCTGTGGAATGCTCTTTTGAGCATGGATTTGCTATAGCCATGTTTGGTAAGTCTCTCACGCAAGGAGGCGGCCTGGGTCAGGAAATCCTCCAACTTAGTACAATTACGTTGTGTACGGAGATATTGAGCATATGGAATGCTCCGCCAAGGTGCATAGGGTGTGCACTATGAGCATGCAGTATTGTATTGCCAGCCGTCTCCTTGCGATAGAGATTAGTGGCAAAGCACTGCTGTTGGTCAATAAAAATAAAAAGGTCCAAAAATGTGATGTGCATGGAAATTCAATGTCAACTTCAAATTATACGAATTTTGATTTAAGCGATCAATGAACTTCACCAGGGTCTCTGCGGTCCCGGTCCATACGATAAAAATATTGTCAATAAACCGGAACCAGCAGAGAGCCCAGTCAGTGAAGGAACGTAACTCGTCACTGGCAAAGACCTCCCACTCCCACCCCCCAGATACAGGTTCACATAATCAGGGGCACACCGGGTGCCCATTGCGACCCCCTGCATCTGGAGGTAGCGGGCATCACGGAAACAGAACCAGTTATGAGTCAAAATAAATCACAATAATTCAATGGCAAAGTCGCCATATTTCCACAGGTTATGGTCTACTTCACGGAGGAATGTCCGGGCAGCCCTGATGCCCTGCTCGTGAGGGATGCTGGAGTAAAGAGCCTCCACATCCAGAGTCACTGTCATGTACCTGATAGGAGAGTCTGGCTTATGCAGTAGGCAACCTCTCTTACGGCCCTGGTTCCAGAACCCCTGATAGAGCAGACAGGGAGTGCTGGAGCACAGGGAAGCGCGAGGGCAGGATTGGACACTGGTGATGGTAAGATGTTATCCAGAAGTCCGTGCAAGACTGAGAGTAGTGAGGCAGGCCGGGTCAATAACATGCGGGCTGAGCAGTACAAGAGGAGCAGGCAGTCATGTGGTCAGGTGCAGGCATGGTCGTTAACAGACAGGCAGATTGAGGTAGACAGGGGTCAGACAGAAGAGTGGTCGTAGGCAAGCTGGGGGTCGGTGCAAGCAGAGTTCAAGCAGATGCGGGTTCGGGCCAGGTCACAGGTAACAGGTAGCTCAGAACGAGTCACTCAGGAACACAGTAATGCTGTAGAACGGACAGCACTGGCTGCTGGGTCTCACAGCTTCAAATAGGGCTGTTTGGTGCTACTTCCGGCATGTGCACGGGAGCTCGCGCACACAGGCACCACCGCAGAAGAGGGCAGAAAGCACCAATCTCCCCTAACAGTCATGAAGGCACGGACATCCCTTCGATGCGTGTGAGAAGATCCATGGTATCCCTAATTTATGAGGGTAATGTTAGAACGTGTGGCATGAGTGCAGTGTCTACCAGGGTACTCACATTTTCTAATAAGGAGCCTACTCCTGATATGATGGGTCTCACGGGGGGGCCTATCTAGTCGCTTGTGGATTTTGGGCAAAGCGTAAAATGTTGATAACATGTTCCATTCTTAAGGATGTCCATGCACATGTGCTCATATTGGGCCTGGGTCATGATCACCACATTTCCTCCCTTATCCAAATTTTTAATAGCAATGTCAGGCATTCTTTTTAGGGACTGCAAGGCCTGATGCTGAAGAGTAGTAAGATTACGTGGTACATGCAACACTTCTAATCTTTTTATGTTGCTGACCACCGCTGTTAGGAAAGTCCATATGTTAGAATTTGTGGATAAATCTGGAAATTTTTATGACTTATTTTTGAATTGAAAAGGGTAAATGTCTGTGAGTTGTTAGATGCCTGAGAAGAATTTTCATCCAGGAGAAGAATGAGATCTAATAGGGCTCTACATTCAGCCATGGAAAAGTGTTTAGTTAGCTCTGTAATCTCTCTATCTTTAGCGTTTCTCATCCGATCTTGGTCAAAAAGAAACTTATATTTGAGGTTACGTGAAAACAAGTATACATCCTTTATGGTTTCATATTTATTGATGGCTGCAGTGGGACAAAAATTAAATCCTAGTTGAAGTTAAGTTGATAACACTTAGCTCTGAATGAGATTGGGATTGTGATCGAGATGAATGTGAGATGAATCCAAAGGGAGTGGTGTTGCCATAAGACGTGTCAAGTGTGGGTCTAATGTGGTCTGTGTTGCTCCCTCTACTTGACGTGCTTTGGGTAAAAAAAACCCTGAGGGGGCTAATTTCCCAGTGAGTATGTTGGTTGTATCGATTGTGTGGAGTTAGGAACCGTGCTTTTGGAATTACGTTTGGAATTAGTTTTAAGCCAGTGTTTGTGATATAATTTTGTGGATGGGGGGTGGCCTAGTGTACACTCCTAGCATGCACCTTCTCTGCTACATATATATTTGTATTATAATCCGTACCAATTTTTGATTATTTCCACACCTGTACTGTGTGCAGATCCCCATGCTTGCCTGTGCATGGCTCACGGTGTGTGGTGCATCTGGGGTGCCTTCAACCTCCAAGTCCATTCTTAAGTTCCATCTGGATCAATCAGGTGTAGTGGTGACGTGCTGCAATTGATGTGATATTGTCTCTATTTTACTATGTAAGTGATCGTCATTATCCCTTACAGAATTGTTACAAAATTTACTGAATGATAATAGAAAGTTTTTAAACTATTTGATGTATCTTTGGACTGACATAACTATATTTATTTTGATAGATTACTACTGAGGGCTCCAGACGAAGCGTTCATCTACGGCGCGAAACTAGTAGAGCCCCCCAAAGTTTCTATGCTCTGGTGGTCTGAATCCCTATACATCCTTGCTCTTTGATGTAACTATGCACCTATGGTATACCCTAGGGTTGCATTGATGTTTTAGAATTGAGGTCTATGGGATCCACCCCAGATTGCTAACAAGTATATATACATATATAGATGCACTCTCTCCTCTCCTCGATCCCACCCCATGGGGGTTGTTAGACTTTCAGAGGAGATTAGTGCAACTTAAACTTGTCATGTGTATTTTGTTTGGGTTATTCATGTTTTTATAAGCATTCAAATTTTGTGAAAAGCCTTAGGGCCTGTGTTGTAACTAATAAAGTATTGTTTTTATTGTAACGCATGCCTGTCCACAGGCAAAGGTGGGCGTGGTCCATCCTCCGGCAGGACACATTTGTCTCTGTTTAGTGATGTTGCCCATGCTATCCAGCCACAGCATGCAGAGGAGGTGGTGGACTGGTGTACTAAATCATCCTCACCCTCCTCGTCCTCCATGACCCAAGGTGACACTAATGCACAGTCCACTGCAGCTGCTAGAGTGGCGTATTCTGCCTCTTTGTCCACAGCTACTCCTGCCATGGCCCTAGCATCATGTATGGAGGAGTCAGCTGAATTATTTGAACACAGCATCATCCATTTGCTTCTTGATGATGCACAGGCATTATTTGATTCTGATGTTGGTTCTGAGGTAGAGGAAGGGAGTAACTAGAGGAAGGGAGTAACATGAGCCTACAGAGAGGGAACTAGACTGAATAACAAATTTGCAATCATGTTCCTCCAGCCGCAGCATATTGCCAAGTTGGATCCAGTGATGATGAGGATGGAGTGGATGATGATGATGATGAGGTCACTGGCGTGATTTGGGTGTAGCAAAGGAGGAAAGTGAAGGGGACAAAGAACCCCAACATCATGGAAGAGTAAAGAGCAGCCACCCTATTCCATCAGATTGTGGAGCTGTTATCTCCCGACCCACTTCCCACAGCTCAGCTGTGTGGGCCTTTTTTGTCACATGTTGCAATTTGCAATCTCTGCCGCAAGCAGATCAGGCATGGCAAAAAACACCAGCCATTTGGGTACCACATGCTTGCAAAGGCATTTACCCTCCCACCACTCAGCCTGTTGGCAAGCGCACCTAAAAGCCACACAAAAGGGAAACAATTCTTCTCCTCCTCACCTTCCGTGTCTACCCCTGCTGTATTTCATGACCTCTCAGCAGCCTCCACTGACAGGAATAATGGTATAGCAATGGCACTAACTTTCTGTCCACCCTTCCACAGGGAAAGTTGACACATCTACCATGCCTGGCACATGTCCTCAATTTGTTTGTGCTGATATTCTTAAACAGGTACCCAGGGTTGCAAGATCTTCTTAGGCAGGCCAGAAGTGTCTGAAGCCATTTCAGGTGGTCATACACAGCCAGTGTTCGGTTGGCTGCAGTGCAGTGGGAATTCCACCTGCCCATAAACCGCCTGATTTGTGACATGCCCACCTGATGGAACTCAACTTCGGCAATGCTTCAGTGGCTGCACATGCAGCAGAGGGCCATCAACGAGTACCTGTGAAAGTATGCCACAAGGGGAGCTCAGTTTTTTTTCCCCAAGTCAATGGCTGCTGATAAAGGATGCATGCATTGTACTGTCACCATTTGAGTAGGCGACAAGGATGGTGAGCCGTTTCAATGCAATCAGTACATGCTCTTGTGTTCCTGCTGGAGCATACTCTGCATGACATTATGGACAGGACACTTGAGGCAGAGCAGTGGGAGGAAGAGGAGGACTTCCTTTCATCTCAGTGCCCGCTTTATGCAGACACTATTCTTGCGACGCCACAGAACACACAAGAGGAGAGGGAGGTGGAGGAGGATTCTGTCAGTTTTGGAGGCATTGAAGCAGAGCAAGACACATGTCAAACCTTAAGAGATGGTTATCAATCCCCAGAAACCTTGGGAGTAATATGTGGCTGGGAGGAGGCAGTTTAATATACTGTAATTCTCAGTGACCTCGAGGACTCTGCTTCTCTGCAAACTTGCAGTGCATGGGCTCCCTTATTCTTCAAGCCTGCGAAAGGACCCAAGAATTTGTGGCATCAAGGAGAAGAAATGGTTGGCAACCCTCCTTGACCACCGTTACAAAGGGAAAGTCTCGGAACTCATCCTGCCAGCGCAGAGGGAGCACTGGATGAAATACCTTGAGGAAACCTTAAAGAGGAGTTAATGTAACACCTTTCCAGACTCTGGTAACTTAAAGTCTCATGGAAAAGGTAGTTTTAAGGCTTCCGTTGCTCAAAGGAGGAGCGGTGAGGAAGGGGGCTACCTAAGTGATGCATTAAAAAACTGTTTTAGTCCTCGGCACCCAGGGATTTCAACTTCAACATCCCATTGGCAGCGTCTGCAACATATGGTGGAAGATTATCTAGGAGCAAAAACAGACATGGAGAGCTTTCCAGTAGACGATCCACTGGGTTACGGGGTCATAAGAATAGACCATTGGCCTGAACTTGCCCAGTATACAATTGAGCTTCTGCACTGTCCTGCATCCAGTGTGCTTTCCAAATGGCCAATCAGTGCTGCCGGAGGTTTTGTAACAGGTAAAAGAGCGCATCTGTCCACAGACTCCGTTGACCAGCTGAAATTTGTCAAAATGGATTAGTCCTGGATTAGCAGCAGCTATCAAGCCCCTGATGCAGATGTCGCTGATTAAGTGTTTTTCTGATATGGAATCTGTGCATGGCTACCTAGGCTGCCTAGTTTTGTGGGTGTTGTGTGTATAGGTTTTATGGGCACAATTAACACCCAAAGACCAATTTTTACGCAACTATTTGAACGGGACATGTAATTAAATTTTTTTACAGCAAGGCCAATTTTTGCTTTCATCAAGAGTACTTCTATAGGGTTACGGTGTGAAGGCATCACCAACACTCAAAGACCAATTTTTCTGCAACTGTTTGACCGGGATATATAATTTCAAATTTTTACAGGAAGATCAATTCTTGCTTTCATCAAGAGTACCTCTATAGGGTTACGGTGTGAAGGCACCACCAACTCCCAAAGACAAATTTTTCTGCACCAGTTACTTCTATCCAAAGTCTGCAAAAGAGACACCAGACTTTATCTAAAAAAAAAATCTTCGCCTGGCTGTACTATAATTTGGCTTCTTCATATAAGGCTTGCTCACTGTGGTGCAAAACTTTGTTATTTCCATCCAAAGTCTGTCAAAGAGACACCCGTATTTATGCAAAAAAATCTCTAATCTTGTTCCCTGTGTACTAAATCGTGGCCTACTTTCGTTTTTAA
>BLSH010088450.1:6079-23204 GCA_018402905.1 Glandirana rugosa | reverse complement strand
TGCATTTCTTGCACAAAATTAAAAAGTGCGTAGACATTGCTGGTTTAAAAAAAAAAAAAAATAGTGCTACCTAGTACATTTGCACCTTGCTGTGCATTTCTTGCACAAAATTAAAAAGTGCGCCTACATTGCTGGTTTTAAAAAAAGAATAATAAAAAGTGCTACATCATACATTTGCACCTTGCTGTGCATTTCTTGCACAAAATTAAAACGTGCATTGACATTGCTGGTTTAAAAAAAAAATAGTGCTACATAGTATATTTGCACCTTGCTGTGCATTTCTTGCAAAAAATTAAAAAGTGCGTCGAAATTGGTGGTTCAAAAAAAAAATAGTGCTACATAGTACATTTGCACCTTGCTGTGCATTTCTTGCACAAAATTAAAATGTGCGTCAACATTGCTGGTTAAAAAAAATAATAATAAATTGTGTTACATAGTACATTTGCACCATGTTGTGCATTTCTTGCACAAAATTAAAAAGTGCGTCTACATTGCTGGTTTTTAAAAAAAATAATAAATAGTGCTACATAGTACATTTGCACCTTGCTGTGCATTTCTTTCACAAAATTAAAAAGTGTGTCTATATTGCTGGTTTAAAAAATATATATAAAATTGTGCCACATAGTACATTTGCAACTTGCTGAGCATTTCTTGCACAAAATTAAAAAGTGCGTAGACATTGCTGGTTTTAAAAAAAAAAAAGAGTGCTACCTAGTACATTTGCACCTTTCTGTGCATTTCTTGCACAAAATTAAAAAGTGCACCTACATTGCTGGTTTTAAAAAAAAAGAATAATAAATAGTGCTACATCGTACATTTGCACCTTGCTGTGCATTTCTTGCACAAAATTAAAACGTGCGTTGACATTGCTGGTTTAAAAAAAAAATAGTGCTACATAGTACATTTGCACCTTGCTTTTCATTTCATGCACAAAATTAAAAAGTGCGTCGCCATTGCTGGTTTAAAAAAAATATATAAAATAGTGCTACATAGTACATTTGCACCTTGCTGTGCATTTCTTGCACAAAATTAAAAAGTGCGTAGACATTGCTGGTTTAAAAAAAAATAAAAAATAGTGATACATAGTACATTTGCACCTTGCTGTGCATTTCTTGCACAAAACTAAAAAGTGTGTCTACATTGTTGGTTTAAAAAAAACAATAATAAATAGTGCTACCTAGTACATTTGCACCTTGCTGTGCATTTCTTGCACAAAATTAAAAAGTGTGTCTACATTGCTGGTTTTAAAAAAAGACTAATACATAGTGCTCCATAGTACATTTGCACCTTGCTGTGCATTTTTTGCACAAAATTAAAACGTGCATCGACATTGCTGGTTTAAAAAAAAAATGGTGCTACATAGTACATTTGCACCTTGCTGTGCATTTCTTGCACAAAATTAAAAAGTGTGTCTACATTGCTGGTTAAAAAAAAAATAATAATAACCAGTGCTACACAGTACATTTTCACCTTGCTGTTCATTTCTTGCAAAAAATTAAAAAGTGCGTAGACATTGCTGGTTTAAAAAATATATATAAAATAGTGCTACATAGTACATTTTCACTTTGCTGTTCATTTCTTGCACAAGATTAAAAAGTGCGTTGACATTGCTGGTTTAAAAAAATAATAAAAAATAGTGCTACATAGTACATTTGCAACTTGCTGTGCATTTCTTGCACAAAATTAAAAAGTGCGTCGACATTGCTGGTTTAAAAAAAAAATAGTGCTACCTAGTACATTTGCACCTTGCTGTGCATTTCTTGCACAAAATTAAAAAGTGTGCCTACATTGCTGGTTTTAAAAAAAATAATAATAAATAGTGCTACATAGTACATTTGCACCTTGCTGTGCATTTCTTGCACAAAATTAAAACGTGCATTGACATTGCTGGTTTAAAAAAAAAATAGTGCTACATAGTACATTTGCACCTTGCTGTGCATTTCTTGCACAAAATTAAAAAGTGCGTCGACATTGCTGGTTTAAAAAAAAAAATAGTGCTACCTAGTACATTTGCACCTTGCTGTGCATTTCTTGCACAAAATTAAAGAGTGCGCCTACATTACTGGTTTAAAAAAAAAGGATAATAAATAGTGCTACATAGTACATTTGCCCCTTGCTGTGCATTTCTTGCACAAAATTAAAACGTGCATTGACATTGCTAGGTAAAAAAAAAAAAAAATAGCGCTACATAGTACATTTGCACCTTGCTGTGCATTTCTTGCACAAAATTACAAAGTGCGTCGACATTGCTGGTTTAAAAAAATATATAAAATAGTGCTACATAGTACATTTGCACCTTGCTGTGCATTACTTGCACAAAATTAAAAAGTGTGTCTACATTGCTGGTTTAAAAAAAAAGAATAATAACTAGTGCTACAAAGTACATTTGCACCTTGCTGTACATTTCTTGCACAAAATTAAAAAGTGCGTCGACATTGCTGGTTTAAAAAATATATATAAAATAGTGCTACATAGTACATTTGCACCTTGCTGTGCATTTCTTGCACAAAATTAAAAAGTGTGTCTACATTGCTGGTTAAAAAAAAGAATAAGAACTCGTGCTACAAAGTACATTTGCACCTTGCTGTGCATTTCTTGCACAAAATTAAAAAGTGCGTCTACATTGCTGGTTTAAAAAAAAATAAAAAATAGTGCTACATAGTACATTTGCACCTTGCTGTGCATTTTTTGTGCAAAATTAAAAACGGCGTCGACATTGCTGGTTTAAAAAAAAAAATAGTGCTACCTAGTAAATTTGCACCTTGCTGTGCATTTCTTGCACAAACTTAAAAAGTGTGTCGACTTTGTTGGTTTAAAAAATATATAAAATAGTGCTACATAGTACATTTGCACCTTGCTGTGCATTTCTTGCACAAAATTAAAAAGTGCGTTGACATTGCTGGTTTAAAAAAATAATAAAAATGGTGCTACATAGTACATTTGCACCTTGCTGTGCATTTCTTGCACAAAATTAAAAAGTGCATAGACATTGCTGGTTTAAAAAAAAAAATGGTGCTACATAGTAAATTTGCACCTTGCTGTGCATTTCTTGCACAAAATTAAAACGTGCATTGACATTGCTGGTTTAAAAAAAAATAGTGCTACCTAGTACATTTGCACCTTGCTGTGCATTTCTTGCACAAAATTAAAAAGTGCGTCTACATTGCTGGTTTTAAAAAAAGAATAATAAATAGTGCTCCATAGTACATTTGCACCTTGCTGTGCATTTTTTGCACAAAATTAAAACGTGTGCCTACATTACTGGTTTAAAAAAAAAGAATAATAAATAGTGCTACATAGTACATTTGCACCTTGCTGTGCATTTCTTGCACAAAATTAAAAAGTGCGTTGACATTGCTGGTTTAAAAAAATATATAAAATAGTGCTACATAGTACATTTGCACCTTGCTGTGCATTTCTTGCACAAAATTAAAAAGTGCGTCTACATTGCTGGTTAAAAAAAAATAATAATAACCAGTGCTACATAGTACATTTGAACCTTGCTGTACATTTCTTGCACAAAATTAAAAAGTGCGTTGACATTGCTGGTTTAAAAAAAATAATAAAAAATAGTGCTACATAGTACATTTGCAACTTGCAGTGCATTTCTTGCACAAAATTAAAAAGTGCGTAGACATTGCTGGTTTTAAAAAAAAAAAATAGTGCTACATAGTACATTTGCACCTTGCTGTGCATTTCTTACACAAAATTAAAAAGTGCGTCGACATTGCTGGTTTAAAAAAAAAAATAGTGCTACCTAGTACATTTGCACCTTGCTGTGCATTTCTTGCACAAAATTAAAAAGTGTGCCTACATTACTGGTTTAAAAAAAAAGAATAATAAATAGTGCTACATAGTACATTTGCACCTTGCTGTGCATTTCTTGCACACAATTAAAAAGTGCGTTGACATTGCTGGTTTAAAAAAAATATATAAAATAGTGCTACATAGTACATTTGCACCTTGCTGTGCATTTCTTGCACAAAATTAAAAAGTGTGTCTACATTGCTGGTTTAAAAAATATATATAAAATAGTGCTACATAGTACATTTGCACCCTGCTGTGCATTTCTTGCACAAAATTAAAAAGTGTGTCTACATTGCTGGTTAAAAAAAAGAATAAGAACTCATGCTACAAAGTACATTTGCACCTTGCCGTAGATTTCTTGCACAAAATTAAAAAGTGCGTCGACATTGCTGGTTTAAAAAATATATATAAAATAGTGCTACATAGTACATTTGCACCTTGCTGTGCATTTCTTGCACAAAATTAAAAAGTGCATTGATATTGCTGGTTTAAAAAAAAAATACAAAATAGTGCTACATAGTACATTTGACCTTGCTGTGCATTTCTTGCACAAAATTAAAAAGTGCGTAGACATTGCTGGTTTAAAAAAAAATAAAAAATAGTGCTCCATAGTACATTTGCACCTTGCTGTGCATTTCTTGCACAAAATTAAAAAGTGCGTCTACATTGCTGGTTTAAAAAAATATATAAAATAGTGCTACATAGTACATTTGCACCTTGCTGTGCATTTCTTGCACAAAATTAAAAAGTGTGTCTACATTGCTGGTTAAAAAAAAGAATAAGAACTCGTGCTACAAAGTACATTTGCACCTTGCTGTGTATTTCTTGCACAAAATTAAAAAGTGCGTCTACATTGCTGGTTTAAAAAAAAATAAAAAATAGTGCTACATAGTACATTTGCACCTTGCTGTGCATTTTTTGTGCAAAATTAAAAACGGCGTCGACATTGCTGGTTTAAAAAAAAAATAGTGCTACCTAGTACATTTGCACCTTGCTGTGCATTTCTTGCACAAAATTAAAAAGTGCGTCTACATTGCTGGTTTTAAAAAAAGAATAATAAATAGTGCTCCATAGTACACTTGCACCTTGCTGTACATTTCTTGCACAAAATTAAAAAGTGCGTAGACATTGCTGGTTTAAAAAATATATATAAAATAGTGCTACATAGTACATTTTCACTTGCTGTTTATTTCTTGCACAAAATTAAAAAGTGCGTTGACATTGCTGATTTAAAAAAATAATAAAAAATAGTGCTACATAGTACATTTGCACCTTGCTGTGCATTTCTTGCACAAAATTAAAAAGTGCGTCGACATTGCTGGTTTAAAAAAAAAATAGTGCTACCTAGTACATTTGCACCTTGCTGTGCATTGCTTGCACAAAATTAAAAAGTGTGCCTACATTACTGGTTTAAAACAAAAGAATAATAAATAGTGCTACATAGTACATTTGCACCTTGCTGTGCATTTCTTGCACAAAATTAAAACGTGCATTGACATTGCTAGGTAAAAAAAAAAAATAGCGCTACATAGTACATTTGCACTTTGCTGTGCATTTCTTGCACAAAATTAAAAAGTGCGTCGACATTTCTGGTTTAAAAAAATATATAAAATAGTGCTACATAGTACATTTGCACCTTGCTGTGCATTTCTTGCACAAAATTAAAAAGTGTGTCTACATTGCTGGTTTAAAAAAAAAGAATAATAACTAGTGCTACAAAGTACATTTGGACCTTGCTGTACATTTCTTGCACAAAATTAAAAAGTGCATCGACATTGCTGGTTTAAAAAATATATATAAAATAGTGCTACATAGTACATTTGCACCCTGCTGTGCATTTCTTGCACAAAATTAAAAAGTGTGTCTACATTGCTGGTTAAAAAAAAGAATAAGAACTCATGCTACAAAGTACATTTGCACCTTGCTGTAGATTTCTTGCACAAAATTAAAAAGCGCGTCGACATTGCTGGTTTAAAAAATATATATAAAATAGTGCTACATAGTACATTTGCACCTTGCTGTGCATTTCTTGCACAAAATTAAAAAGTGCATTGACATTGCTGGTTTAAAAAAAAAATACAAAATAGTGCTCCATAGTACATTTGCACCTTGCTGTGCATTTCTTGCACAAAATTAAAATGCGCGTCTACATTGCTGGTTCAAAAAAAAAGAATAATAAATAGTGCTACTTAGTACATTTGCACCTTGCTGTGCATTTCTTGCACAAAATTAAAAAGTGCGTCGACATTGCTGGTTTAAAAAAATATTTAAAATAGTGCTACATAGTACATTTGCACCTTGCTGTGCATTTCTTGCACAAAATTAAAATGTGCATTGAAATTGCTGGTTTAAAAAAAAATACAAAATAGTGCTACATAGTACATTTGCACCTTGCTGTGCATTTCTTGCACAAAATTAAAAAGTGCATTGACATTGCTGGTTTAAAAAAAAAATACAAAATAGTGCTCCATAGTACATTTGCACCTTGCTGTGCATTTCTTGCACAAAATTAAAATGCGCGTCTACATTGCTGGTTCAAAAAAAAAGAATAATAAATAGTGCTACTTAGTACATTTGCACCTTGCTGTGCATTTCTTGCACAAAATTAAAAAGTGCGTCTACATTGCTGGTTTAAAAAAAATAAAAAAATAGTGCTACATAGTACATTTGCACCTTGCTGTGGATTTTTGCGCAAAATTAAAAGCGGCATCGACATTGCTGAATTTAAAAAAAAAATAGTGCTACCTAGTACATTTGCACCTTGCTGTGCATTTCTTGCACAAAATTAAAAAGTGCGTCTACATTGCTGGTTTTAAAAAAAAGAATAATAAATATTGCTACATAGTACATTTGCACCTTGCTGTGCATTTCTTGCTCAAAATTAAAACATGCATCGACATTACTGGTTTAAAAAAAAAATAGTGCTACATAGTACATTTACACCTTACTGTGCATTTCTTGCACAAAATTAAAAAGTGCGTCAACATTGCTGGTTTAAAAAAATATTTAAAATAGTGCTACATAGTACATTTGCACCTTGCTGTGCATTTCTTGCACAAAATTAAAAAGTGCGTCTACATTGCTGGTTTAAAAAAAAAGAATAACAACTAATGCTATATAGTACAATTGCACCTTGCTGTACATTTCTTGCACAAAATTAAAATGTGCGTAAACATTGCTGGTTTAAAAAATATATATAAAATAGTGCTACATAGTACATTTGCACCTTGCTGTGCATTTCTTGCACAAAATTAAAAAGTGCGTCGACATTGCTGGTTTAAAAAAATATTTAAAATAGTGCTACATAGTACATTTGCACCTTGCTGTGCATTTCTTGCACAAAATTAAAATGTGCGTCAACATTGCTGGTTTAAAAAAAAAAATAGTGCTACCTAGTACATTTGCACCTTGTTGTGCATTACTTGCACAAAATTAAAAAGTGTGTCTACATTGCTGGTTTAAAAAAAAGAATAAGAACTAGTGCTACAAAGTACATTTGCACCTTGCTGTATATTTCTTGCACAAAATTAAAAAGTGCGTCGATATTGCTGGTTTAAAAAAAATATATAAAATAGTGCTACATATTACATTTGCACCTTGCTGTGCATTTCTTGCACAAAATTAAAAAGTGCATTTCTTGCACATTGCTGGTTTAAAAAAATATATATAAAATAGTGCTACATAGTACATTTGCACCCTGCTGTGCATTTCTTGCACAAAATTAAAAAGTGCGTCGACATTGCTGGTTTAAAAAAAAAATAGTGCTACCTAGTACATTTGCACCTTGCTTTGCATTTCTTGCACAAAATTAAAAAGTGTGTCTACATTGCTGGTTTTAAAAAATAATAATAAATAGTGCTACACAGTACATTTGCACCTTGCTGTGCATTTTTTGCACAAAATTAAAACGTGCATCGACATTGTTGGTTTAAAAAAAAAAATAGTGCTACATAGTACATTTGCACCTTGCTGTGCATTTCTTGCACAAAATTAAAAAGTGTGTCGACATTGCTGGTTTAAAAAAAAATAATAATAACTAGTGCTACAAAGTACATTTGCACCTTGCTGTACATTTCTTGCACAAAATTAAAAAGTGCATCGACATTGCTGGTTTAAAAAATATATATAAAAAATAGAGCTACATAGTACATTTGCACCCTGCTGTGCATTTCTTGCACAAAATTAAAAAATGCGTCTACATTGCTGGTTAAAAAAAAGAATAAGAACTCATGCTACAAAGTACATTTGCACCTTGCTGTAGATTTCTTGCACAAAATTAAAAAGTGCATTGACATTGCTGGTTTAAAAAAAAATACAAAATAGTGCTACATAGTACATTTGCACCTTGCTGTGCATTTCTTGCACAAAATTAAAAAGTGCGTAGACATTGCTGGTTTAAAAAAAAATAAAAAATAGTGCTCCATAGTACATTTGCACCTTGCTGTGCATTTCTTGCACAAAATTAAAAAGAGTGTCTACATTGTTGGTTTAAAAAAAAAACAATAATAAATAGTGCTACATAGTACATTTGCACCTTGCTGTGCATTACTTGCACAAAATTAAAAAGTGCTTCGACATTGGTGGTTTAAAAAATAAAATAAAAAATAATGCTACCTAGTACATTTGCACCTTGCTGTGCATTTCTTGCACAAAATTAAAATGCGCGTCTACATTGCTGGTTCAAAAAAAAGAATAAAAAATAGTGCTACCTAGTACATTTGCACCTTGCTGTGCATTTTTTGCGCAAAATTAAAAACGGCGTCGACATTGCTGGTTTAAAAAAAAAAAAAAAATAGTGCTACCTAGTACATTTGCAAAATTAAAAAGTGCGTCTACATTGCTGGTTTTAAAAAAAAAGAATAATAAATATTGCTACATAGTACATTTGCACCTTGCTGTGCATTTCTTGCTCAAAATTAAAAAGTGCGTCTACATTGCTGGTTTTAAAAAAAAGAATAATAAATATTGCTACATAGTACATTTACACATTTCTTGCACAAAATTAAAAAGTGCGTCGTCATTTCTGGTTTAAAAAAATATTTAAAATAGTGCTACATAGTACATTTGCACCTTGTTGTGCATTTCTTGCACAAAATTAAAAAGTGCGTCTACATTGCTGGTTGAAAAAAAAGAACAACAACTAGTGCTACAAAGTACAATTGCACCTTGCTGTACATTTCTTGCACAAAATGAAAATGTGCGTCAACATTGCTGGTTTAAAAAATATATATAAAATAGTGCTACATAGTACATTTAGACCTTGCTGTGCATTTCTTGCACAAAATTAAAAAGTGTGTAGACATTGCTGGTTTAAAAAAAATAAATCAATAGTACTACCTAGTACATTTGCACCTTGCTGTGCGTTTTTTTCACAAAATTAAAAAGTGCGTCTGCATTGCTGGTTTTAAAAAAAAAGAATAATAAATAGTGCTACACAGTACATTTGCACCTTGCTGTGCATTTCTTGCACAAAATTAAAACGTGCATCGACATTGCTGGTTTAAAAAAAAAATAGTGCTACATAGTACATTTGCACCTTGCTGTGCATTTCTTGCACAAAATTAGAAAGTGCGTCGACATTGCCGGTTTAAATAAATAATATAAATTTATTCTAAATAGTACATTTGCGTCCAGAATGAAGAGCGCGACAAATAAGGGATGTGGTCGTGGTCATGGTGCTGCTGGTGTTGGTGGTGTTGGTGAAGCTCCTGTTGCAAGGGGAGGACGTGGTCGATCTGTGCCAGCTTCACGTACAAGTGAAACACCTTCCTCAGGTGCGAGTAGCCAACAGTACCTTCAACGTTATATAGTAGGCCCGAATGCCGCTCAACGAATGGTGAGGCTAGAACAAGTCCAGGCGATAGTAGATTGGGTGGCTGACAATGCCTCCAGTTCCTTCACATTGTCTACCACCCGGTCCCTTGTTGAAAGCTCAGAGTTGGCACCTGAACCCCATGGCCATCTGTCTTTCACCTCATCCCCTTGTGAAACAGCCAAGCAGTTTGAGCCCCAAGTCATGCAGCAGTCTCTTATGCTTTTTGATGACTCTGCTGGTGTGCATTCCGTGGGCCATCCACATAGCGCTGCCCCAGAAGTGGAAGACATTGAGTGCACCGATGCCCAACCACTTCTGTTTCAGGATGAGGACATGGAAACACCACCGCAGCATGTCTCTGATGATGACGAAACACAGGCTTTCTACAGTGTGCAGACTTACAAGGAGGGCAGTGGTGAAGAGTTTGTGGAAGATGATGAGGTCCTAGACCCCACATGGAATGAAGGTCATGCGAGTTATGTGTGCAGTTTGGAGGAAGAGGTGGTGGTCGCAAAAAGGCACCGTTGCAAAAGCGGAGCGACCGTCCCCTAGACAGTACACCTGCTACTACCCACCGCACCCAGGGACATAGCACACCAAAGGCAGCTCAAAGGAGTTCCCTGGCTTGGCAGTTCTTTAGACAATGTGCTGACGACAAGACACGAGTGGTTTGCACGCTGTGCAATCAGAGCCTGAAGCGAGGCATAAATGTTCTAAACCTGAACACAAACTGCATGACCAGGTATCTACATGCAAAGCATGAGCTGCAGTGGAACACGCACCTCAAAATCCAAGAAAGGTCTCGGGCTCCTCCTGCTTCCTCTTCTGCTGCTGCCTCGGCCTCTTCCTCCACCTCTACAGTGCCAGTGTCACCTGCCACCCAGCAAACAGACGATGTGATAGCAGTGCCACCATGTACGCCACCGTCCCCAAGCATTTCCACACCATGGTCCCATGGAAGCTTACAGCTGTCCATCTCCCAAACACTGGAGAGAAAGAGGAAGTACACCCTTACCTACCCGCGATCCCTGGCCCTGAATGCCAGCATTTCCAAATTCCTGGCCTTTGAAATGCTGTTATTCCGTCTGGTGGACATGGACAGTTTTAAAAACCTGATGGCGGTGGCTGTCCCACAGTATGTGGTTCCCAGCCGCCACTACTTTTCCAGTCGAGCCATCCCTTCCCTGCACAAACAAGTCGGGGACAAGATCAAGTGTGCACTGCGCAACGCCATCAGTGGCAAGGTCCACATAACCACTGATACATGGACCAGTAAGCACGGGCAGGGATGCTATATCTCGCTAACTGCACACTGGGCAAATGTAGTGGCGGGTGGGCCTGAGGCGGATAGCAGTTTGGCGCATGTCCTTCCACCACCGAGGATTGCAGGGCATTTCTTTTTGCCTCCTGTTGCCTCCTCCTCCTACTGAGCTTCCTCCTTCTCTACTACCTCCTCATCCGCTCAGCGTAACACCTTCACCACCAACTTCAGCACATCCAGGGCAAACGACAGCAGGCTGTTTTAAAACTGATATGTTTGGGGGATAAACCCCACACTGCAAAGAAGCTGTGGACGGGCATTGAACAACAGACCAATGAGTGGTTGTTGCCACTGAGCCTCAAGCATGGCCTGGAGGTGTGCGATAATGTGCAAAATCTCATAGCAGCTCTGGGCCTGGCCGGTTTGACGCACATCCCTGGCATATGTGCTGAATTTGGTGGTGCAGAAAACTACCCGGATATGTCAGAGCTGCTGCAGAAAGTGCGGGCCATCTGTGTGCGCTTTCGGCGTTCTCACCCTGCTGCTGCTCGACTGTCTGCGCTGCGGAACTTCGCCTTCCCGCTCACCACCACCTATGCGATGTGCCCACAAGGTGGAACTCCACCTTGCACATGCTGGAGAGACTGTGCGAGCAGCAGCAGGCAATAGTGGAGTTTCAGCTGCAGCACACATTGGTCAGTCGCTCTGCAGAACAGCACCACTTCACTATCAATGAGTGGGCCTCCTTCCGAGACCTGTGTACCATATTGCGGTGTTTCGAGTACTCCACCAACATGGCCAGTGTCGATGACGCTATTCTCAGCGTTACTATCCCACTTCTATGTCTCCTTGAAAAAGCACTTCAGGCGATGATGGAAGAGGATCTGGCACAGGAGGAAAAGGAGGAGGAAGAGGGGTCATTTCCACGGTTATCAGGCCAGTCATTCACAAGTGGCTCGGAGGGTGGGTTCCTGCACCAGCATAGGCCATGTAAAAAATTTTCAAGCCAGGGCACAGTTCTGGAGGATGAGGGGGACGAGGATGATGAGGAGGAGAAAGAGGAACTGTGTTCACAGCAGGGTGGCACCCAACTCAGATCATGGGCATTACTGGAGCATGGCTGGGCGGATACGGAGGACACAGATGATACACCTCCCACAGAGGACAGCTTGTCTTTGCCTCTGGGCAGCCTGGCACACATAAGCGACTACATGCTGCAGTGCCTGCACAATGACAGCCGAGTTGCTCACATTGTAACTTGCGCTGATTACTGGGTGGCCACTCTGCTGGATCCCCGTTACAAGGACAACATGCCGCCCTTAATTCCCTCACTGGAGCGTGATCGGAAGATGCGCGATTACAAGCGCACGCTGGTAGACGCATTGCTGAGGGCATTCCCAAATGACACCGGGGGCTCAGTGGAAGCACAAGGCGAAGGCAGAGGAGGAGGAAGAGGTCGCCAATGCAGCTGTGGCACCGCCAGCACCTCAGAAGGCAGGGTTAGCATGGCCGAAATGTGGAAAAGCTTTGTCAGCAGCATTCCACAACAAACAGCACCACCAGCTGATAGGCAACGTCTTAGCAGAAGGCAGCATTTCAGCAACCTTGGTGGAACAGTATGTGCACACATCCTTACACGTACTCACTGATGGGTCTTCCCTATTCAACTTCTGGGTCTCCAAATTGGGCACATGGCATGAGCTTGCCCTTTATGCCTTGGAGGTGCTGGCCTGCCCTGCCCTGCAGACAGTGTATCGTCTGAACGTGTGTTTAGCACGGCAGGGGGCGTTATCACAGTCAAGCGCAGCCGCCTGTCCCACAGGCAATGTGGACAAGCTAACGTTTATTAAAATGAACAAGACATGGATCCCACAAGACTTGTCTGTACCTTGTGCAGAATAGACATTTATACTGGCCTCACACAGCCATTGGTATACTTAAGTGAACTTATACTTTTTTTTTTTATAGAACATAAGTCTTTATTGGAATTTGTAATAGGAGACATATGAAAAATAAATCATGGTACATTTTATATGGAAAAAGTGAACCCATGCTAGAACATCTCTGGGTTTGTCTGCAGATAGTGATCTTTTTTTTTTTTTTAATATGTCTCAATATTTTGGGGTCTACCCCAGTTGGAAAAAAACAAACAAAACAAAACAAAACACAGTGTTGGCTACCTCCTCCACCACCACTTCCACCTACACCGCCACGGTCACGGCCTCCTCGACCTCCTACTCCACATCTACCTCCTCCATTTTTTATTTTTTATGTGATTTTAAGTTATTTCCTTATCTACATTTGTTTGCAGGGCACTTATCCTACTCTTACCCCCATTTTGCTTCCTTTTGCAGCCCTCTAGCCTTTTTCAGGACTTTTTTAGAGCCATTTTAGTGCCCAAAAGTTTGGGTCACCATTGACTTCAATGGGGTTTGGGGTCAAGTTCGGGTCAAGTTCGGGGCCGAACTGAAACTTTTTTGTGAAGTTTGGCCGAACCCGAACATCCAGGTGTCCGCTCAACTCTAGTATTGACTACAGAGGATTATGGCAAGTCTAAAGCAATGCAGCTCCATGGAAATA
Organism: Glandirana rugosa; assembly: GCA_018402905.1. Lineage (NCBI taxonomy): Eukaryota > Metazoa > Chordata > Amphibia > Anura > Ranidae > Glandirana > Glandirana rugosa. The sequence goes on along the minus strand of BLSH010088450.1, from coordinate 9,741 downwards.
AAAATTGGTGTGTTTGGGAGAGCCAGCAAAGTGCCGTCTTCCATGGGAGGAAATGTGCCAACTGGAAGGAGGAGTTACAGGGGAGAAGTGGCCCACCATTTCCATTAAGATGCAATGGAGTTTCTGCATGTTGGGAGAGTACCATCTCCCTTAGCAACAGGAGAAAGTCACCAGATACCATGCCTGGGATGTGATCAATTGAGACATGATTTTTTTATTGTCCCTGGTTGTGGATTACAACAGGAGAAAATGTTATGGAGAAAAAAAATCGTTATCTACAAGCCCAGATTCCTGTTTAAAAATATTTGCAGTCACCCCTGGCAACAGTTAGGAAGTACCTGTTGTGCCTGCAGGGGGTGCTAAAGAGTCATAAATGGCTGCTGCAGTTTCATCCTGTGGCCACAAGGGAGAGTTGGCCAGCGAAAGTGTGACAGAGGACTGGTTCGTGAGACACAGTACTCAAATGAAGATGGTGACCCCAACTACTGTGGTGGGTAAGACTGTGTTTAATGAAATGATGTCTGGAAATGCTGAGAGTACATTAAAAAGGACTGGTGATGAGACTGTCCATGATGATGTAAGAGTGACACCAGTTAATGGGATCACTGAATGTGTTCTTGAGAGTGAACTTTTTCTGTACAGTGGGGAGGAAGGGATTAAAGTCAAACCTGCATTTGGGTTTGCTTATCAAGAGGGAAATGGTGATGTGTCTGACAGTCTCAAATTGGTAGTGGGCTGGGGCAGCCCACAAAAGCTAAAAATGCAGTCAAAGTTTATAATGGTAAATGTATTGCTGTTGGGAAAAGCCCAGGTTCTTGCAAAGTGCAAATTGTGGTTAAAGATGGGCTGTTGCCAAGAGCAACTGGTGGTAAGACTGCACAGTTATCCCTAGAAATCTCAAGGGAACTTCAGGTATTGGAGCCAGAAGTTGACCTGGACAACTGTGATGCCACTCTGGTGGGGCAGAGTGGAACTGCACATTGTACTGGGAATGTAGTAGTGCAATCTGCTAGTACTGAAAGTGTGCAGGTAAATTAATGGGCTAACGTAACTTGTAGAAATGCAAAACTGTGTGAAGTTTGTGAAGCACCACATGAGCAAGATGGTGGAAGTGGTGTATTGCAACCTATTGTGGGTAATCAGGTGTTGCCAAAGTCTCAAATGTTTCACACTGAGTTTTGCAATGAATCTGCAGCCAAACCAGTCTGCTTGAATGTGTCTCCTTGGGCAGATGGATCGATGCTGAGGAGTACCGATGAATGGAGCACACATACAATGGATTGGATCTCCTTGATATACAAAGCTTTTGTGCACAAAGATGAAGTGGTCACTGTTCCTGCTGTGCCAGCAAGAGGGACTGCAGAACAGCCTATAGCTGAAGGTGTGGTGGCTGATGCAGAGGTTAACCCTCAAGAGAAACAAGGACCAGATAAGGGCAAACACACAACAGAGATTTTGTCCATAACTCTAAAAAGTAATGTTGATCTGGAGTTTCAAAGTGACGTTGTCACTGGTAATGTTCTGGAGCAGTTCACTGTTGCTGAGCCTGAGTAGTTTGATATAAGTCCAGCATCTGGCAGCGATGTGGTAGAGCACCAGGCTGTGGTTAACCCTGCCTGGGATGAGCTTCTGTTAAACATTGCAACTTCTCAAGTCACAGCAAGTGAGTCTATCTGCATTTCCGGTGTCATGAAAGTCCTCGGGAAGGATTTGTGTCTGAAATCAAGGAGCTGGTTTGTAACCAAAGCAATCAAGGAGATGCTTAATCTTTCAGCCAAGCAATACTGGGGTGTCTTCTCCACAGTCTAAAGGTCTGGTACTGCGGAGTACCACTAGGTGAGGCACTGAATGGCAGGCTGTACAGAACAAAGGAAAACAAGGCAGAAATGGTTTCTTGCTGAATTTATTACTAGTGTTAAACGTTGTCTCTGGGTATGATGCTGGATTACTTCCTGTAAAGTGATATATGGGAGAGGCTTTTGAGAAATGGAAAAGGTGTAAAAATGTCAGAGGTTTCAACTCCTAACAGCAAGGCATTTCTGCTGCTATGGTCCACAGTGGTGCTGGTCAGTTGTTGGTGTCGGTGAAGGGTGCGTTTGCTGTACCAGAGGACAAACCACGTGAGATGGAAGAGCCGAATGTAGACCAGAAAACCGCAGAGATCCTGACCGGGGCTCAGACAGATGTGGTTAAAGAGACTGGGGTCACCAGTAGAGTTGAGCGAGCCCAGACTGTAAAGTTCAGGTTCATACCGGACTTTGGGTTGTCCGTGCCCTGAACCCGAACATTTGAAAAAAAGTCCAGGTTTGGATGCGGTATTCAGGTATTTTTTGCGCCTTTTCTATAGCTGCAGGACAGCGAATCAACAAGCGTTTCACTCATTTGCCCTTAGAAGCCATCACAGCAATGCCTAGTAATGGCATGGCTGTGATTGGCCAGTGCATCATGTGACCCAGACTATTTTTGGCACCTGTTGAATAGCTGCATTGCAGCCAATCAACAAGCATTTGACTCGTTTGCCCTTAGAAGCCATCACATCATCTCAGGCTAGTGTAGGGAGAGCATGCTACCGCCGCTGTTAGGGATAGATTACCGATCTAATATGATCTCATCTTGCATTACAGACAGGTTCCTAGTGAAATATCCAAACCAAACTCCTACGCCAACTACTCTCCCTCAGGGAACAGTTAAACAATGGGAGAAGATATCAGCGCCAGAACCAAGCCAGCCAAACCAGCCAAACGCCTTAATTAAAACTAATCTTAGGATTAAAGATCCAAAACTGTCAGCAGCTGCTGTAAAATGAAAGTATATCCGAAAGAAATCCAGTTAGTAATGTGGTATAACTGAATTCAGCAGCGCTGAAATGGTTAAGTGTAACCTCTGATGCAGAGGGAAGTATTTGTAAAAAAGATACAGTTATTGATCGTATATAAATAAATCAAACCATAATATTAAAATTCAATAAACTAAAATGAAATCAAAAGGACTAGAACTAATCCTTATGTAGCACTTATTCAAGAATATAGACACACATTCTGTCCTGGATGTGGATCTGAGAAAAAACTGTCCGATAATTTGTGATGGGAATAATTAAAAAAAAAAAAAAAAAATAACAGTCTATATGTAAATCCAAAGAAATGGGGGTTAGTTCAAACTGTATCTTCAGTGCTAAAAATCCAACATCACGTCTCACTGTGAAGATAAGAGGGGGCTTTCCCCCTATCTGAGGAGACTCACCAAAGCCAAGAAAAAAGACCGCCTTTTGCTTGTGCAATCAGTGCCAGATCAGAGGATGTCACTCTCCCGTCCACACCTGGTCTCCGTTATTTCCAAAAGGTCTCTGGTGATTTGATGTATATCTCTCCTTCAAATGAATAAAAGCTCCAATAGTGCGTTATCTTTAAAACACCTTTATTCATTTATAGGTAACACACAACCCCCTACAGGGTATGCACTCACATTTCAAATAAAATCATCAAACATGGTTTTGCAATTTCAGTGACCGTCAGAGAGAGATCCCTCTCACCACTTCTCCGCTGCACAGCACACTCACGTATGGGACATCCCCCAACACACAATGGATATTTACTTATTTCCACAAAATTTCTATTGCGTGATAACCTCGAAAATAAGTAAACTTCCTCTCTATATGTAGTTTA
>BLSH010088433.1:97002-112352 GCA_018402905.1 Glandirana rugosa | reverse complement strand
CCCCTCCCCACACTTACCCCATCCAGCAGGCAGGATTGTTGCAGAGATTCAGCATGCGAGAGCGCGCTGGAGTATGCAGAGTTTGGCACATGGAGAGCGGCTGTCCCCCCTTGTCTGTCCCTGGCGGTCATGGTCTCTGTGGGAGCGGAAGTAACGTCCACTGCCACAGTGACCCGCCCCCGGCCCCGCATCCAATCACAGTGAGCGCACACTCATAGCTTTTAATGGCCAACCAATAGGCTCACTACTTGGCTGTCATGTGACAGCCAAGGAGCCGAAAAAAAAAAAAGAAAGTCAATGCACCGGCGCCACCTGCAGGTGGCCGGGGCTAACTTTTTTTTCTTCTTCTTTCTAGCCAGTGGGGAGGCGACACCCTAGCGCCCCTCACACACCAGCCGCCGCTGATTAGGTCACTGACGTGACTTGGGTGCCATATAGAGCAGAGCAAGAAAGGGAGGGAGGAGGCACAACCCCAAGGAGGAAGGATGTTATCCAGGGGCAGCCATCATGGAAGAGTATAGAGCAGCCACCCTATTCCATCAGATTGTGGAGCTGTTCTCTTCCGGCCCACTTCCCAGAGCTCAGCTGTTTGGGCCTTTTTTAGAACATGTGCAGCCAATCGCACTATTGCAATTTGCAATCTCTGAGCAAGCAGATCAAGTGTGGAAAAAACATAAGCCATTTGGGTACCACATGCTTGACAAGGCATTTAACCTCCCACCACTCAGCTTGTTGGCAAGAGCACCTGAAATCCACACACAAGGGACGCAATTTCCTCTCCTCCCCACTCCCCACCTTTCATGTCTACCCAGCCTCAGCAGCCTCCACTAACAGGGATCATGATGTCACAGGTCCTTGCAACATGTCTGCCAGCAGCACACCTAAGCTGTAGAGTATAGCAAGCAAATTTCTCTGCCCTAGCTGCTGCAGTGAAAAAAAATACACTCCCTGCCACCCACATGCCCAGCGTCTAAATTGCAGCTTGTCCAAATTGCTGGATTTACAACTCCTGCCTTTCCATCTGGTGAATTCTGCCCCCTTTTGTGAATTTGCAGAATGTGCTGTACCGCAATAGCAGGTTCCCAGTCACTATTTCTTTGCACGAAAGGCCATTCCAGCTGTGTACCACCAATTGGAAGGCAATGTTTTGGCATGGTTGGGCAAGGCAGTCAGCCGCAAGGTCCACATTACTGCTGACACATGGTCCAGCAAGCATGGTCTGGGATGATTTATTTTGTTTGCAGCATACTGGGTAACTGCTTGCAACTATGAAGGATGCAGAACAGGCTGGAGCTTGTTTTGCCGTCACATCTCCATACAGCTGGTGGTGATGATGTGAGATCTGTCAGCTCCACCCCTCCTTCTCCTTCTCCATGCCCTCCTCTGCTGGATTGTCCTATGAACCACCAGCACCCTCTAAGCTTTCAAGGGGCCATTCAACGAGTCAGGCTAAAAGATGCCATGCAGTGCTTCAGCTGGTCTGTCTAGCGGACAGGAGCCACACCAGATCAGAGATTCTTTCAGCTCTGTAGGGGCAGGCCCAGAGGTGGTTCATGCCACGCCAGCTGGAGCCAGGAATGGTGGTGTGCGATAATGGCCCTAACCTTCTGTCCACCCTTTGACAGGGAAAGTTGACACATGTGCCATTCCTGGCACATGTCCTCAATATGGAGGTGCAGCATGTCTTAAACAGGTACCCAGGTTTCAAAGATCTTCTAAAGCAGGCCAGAAGAGTCTGTAGCCATTTCAGGCGGTCATACACAGCCAGTGTTCAAGTTGGCAGAAGTTCAGCAGTAATTCCACCTGCCTGTAAACCGCCTGATTTGTGACATGCCCACCAGGTGGAACTCAACTTTGGCAATGCTGCAGCGGTTGCACATCAGAGGGTCATCAACAAGTACCTGTGTGAGTTTGGCACAAGGACAGACATATTGCATACACTTTACTGTCACCATTTTGAGGAGGCAACAAAGATGGTGAGTCATGACAATACATGCATCAGTGACACAATCCCTCTTGTTTTCCTGCTGGAGCATACTCCGCGTGGCATTATGGACAGGGCACTTGAGGCAGAGCAGGGGTAGGAAGAGGAGGATTTCCTTTCCTCTCAAGGCATGCTTTATGCAGACACCATTCTTGTGATGCCACAGAACACACAAGAGGAGAGGGAGGAGGATTCTGGCAGTTTTGGAGGTATAGAAGGAGAACAAGACATATGTCAAAAGATGGTTTTCAGTAACTGGAAACTTTGGGAGTAGTACGTGGCTGGAAGGAGGCAGTTTAGGGTACTGTAATCCTCAGTGACCCAGGACTCAGGACCCGAGAATTTGTGGCATCAAAAAGAAGGATCACTATTGGTTGGCAACCCCAATTGACCACCTCTGAACTCATTCTACCCTCACAGAGGGAGCACGGAATGAAATATCTTGGGGACACCTTAAAGAGGAGTTAATATAACACCTTTCCATAATCTGGTAGGTTACAGTATGGTCAAAGGAGGAGCAGTGGAGAAGGGGGCCACGTCAGTGATGCATTTCAAATTTTTTTCAGTCCTCTGCTGTCACCTACCTGGTGGTGGAGTCTGCAGATGCCGAGGACAGCCTCTCTTACAATCCTGACTCAGGAACCCCTGATATAGTGGACAGGAAGCTCAAGAGTGCAGAATGGCACGAGTGCTTGACAGGAACACAGGTGCAGTGGTCACAGGCAGGGCTGAAGAAACAGCTTGATGGAGCAGTGGAGGAACTCCGGGACACAGCTGATGGAAGCCCCGTCTGGCTTGGAAGAGCAGGTAATGCTGGATGAGAAGTCCAGGGGCAGACCGGGTCAGATAGCAGGCAGGCAGATCAGGAACCGAGAAGCAGGCAGAACAATGGTCGGACACAGGCCGGGTCGGCAACGGGCTGGCAGCGAGGTACCAAGGAACAGGCAGGAGAATCATCAGGAATAGCCCAGAGTCAAGGCAGGCGGATAAGCAGCAATGTCAGGATCAAGCCAGTAGATCAAAGGAACAGGTTCAGCAGGAAACGGATAGCAGGAATCACAGGAACTTTGTAGATCAAACGGCATTGATCCCATGTCACTGTCTGGTTTAAATAGTCCCTTTGGTGCCAAGAACGGTTACGAACGGGAACGCGCGCTCGTGTGTGCGAACGTTCGTACCGGCCGTTCGTTCGTGCATGCGTCTACGCACTTTATCCCTTCTTACGGATACACGGACTCTTCGTCTCTCCTGACATTGTCCTCCCAATGGGCAGCCTCCAGATGCCCAATCGGGCAAGTTTACCTGGGTGGGATCTCTTGAAAGCCTGAACCTGTCTTTTGGCATGGATGTTGCTTTCGGACTCCCATGAGTTTTCTTCTGGACCATATCCTTTCCATTTAATAAGGTACTGGACCTGGTTACCCCGTTTCCTACAGTCCAGAATGGCTTCTACCTCAAGTTCCTCTTCACCATCCACTAACACTGGTCCGGACGGGGTGGTCCTTTGTCCTGGAAAGGAATCAGGGACTGCAGGTTTCAACAAAGTGACATGAAATACCGGATGAATTTTCATAGATTCCGGTAATTCCAACTCATAGGCCACACTGTTGATCCTTCTCTTTATTGGGAATGGCCCCACAAACTTAGGACCCAGTTTCTTTGATGGACAGGCCATTTTTAGGGTTACCATGGATAGCCAAACCAATTTGCCTGGGTTCAAATTTAGTTCACCCCGTTTCCTCTTGTCAAAGATTCTCTTGTTCTCTTCCTGAGTTTTCAACATAGTACCTCGTAAGAGTTTATTATTTTTGTCAAAGAAGTTCACTGTCTCGTGTACGGCACGAACCGAACTTTCAGGACAGACATCAGTAAGAAGGGTTGGATGAAAGCCGTAATTGGCAAAAAACGGAGACTGATTGGTAGCTGAGTGCTAGTTATATGCAAATTCTGCCAATGGGAGCAATGACACCCAATTGTCCTGCGAGAAAGAGGAAAAACAGCAGAGGTACTGTTCCAGGGTTTGATTGGTTCTTTCTGTCTGGCAATTTGTTTGCGGGTGATATGCTGAGGAAAAGGAGAGTTCAATTTTCAGAGCTTCACATAATGCCTTCCAGAACTTGGAGATAAACTGCACCCCTCGGTCTGAAAAAATATTAGCTGGTACCCCATGAAGTCTTATGATTTCCTTGATAAAGGCCTTTGCAGTTTCAGGAGCGGAAGGCGTGCCTTTCATTGGTACAAAATGTGCCATCTTAGTAAATCAGTCCACAACTACAAAAATGGTGGAAAACCCTTCCGATGGGGGTAATTCTACAACAAAGTCCATTGAGATCATTCTCCAAGCTCTCTCAGGCACAGGGAGAGGCCTCAACAAACCCCAGGCTCTGGTTCTGCTGCTCTTGCTTCGGATGCAGATGATACAGGACTCCACATACTTCCTACAATTCTCACCCACTTGTGGCCACCAAAACGTACGTTGAAGCAGCTCCAAAGTTTTACGGACCCCGAAATGTCCTGCCAGTTCATGGTCATGACAAAGTCCAAGGACACTGACTCGCACTTTCTCGGGTACAAAGATTTTGTCATTATGCTACAGTAGGCCATCTTTCCACTGTAAGTTCATTTCTGAAGAAGCGAACTCACCTACTGAGGCTCGCATGATCTGGGACAGCAGGTCTTCCTGAAGCAGCAGAAAGTTCCCAGCAGACAGGATGTTATCAGGCAGTGATGGATCCTCTGATTCATTGTACATGCGTGACAGCGCATCTGGTTTAATATTCTTTGATCCGACAGGGCCTATACGTGATGTGGAAGGTGAATCTTGACAAGAAAATTGGCCATCTGGCCTGGCGTGGTTTTAATCTCTTAGCTGTTCTTAAATATTCAAGATTCTTGTGGTCCATATAGATCAAGATCGGATGAGCAGCCCCTTCCAACAAGTACCGCCACTCCTCCAAAGCAGCTTTAATCGCTAACAGCTCTCGATCACCTATGTCATAATTCCTCTCTGCTGTAGATAGCTTGCAGGAGAAGAAAGCAACCGGGTGCAAAAGAGCATTGGCGCACTGTCTTTGGGACAGCACTGCCCCTACTGCCATCTCAGATGCGTCCACATCCAAGACATACGGTAGCACTGGATCGGGGTGCTTGAGTACAGGAGCAGAAGTGAACAGATTCTTGAGAGATTCGAAAGCCGTCTGTGCTTCTGTGGACCAGAGGAACCGGACACCTTGCTTGGTCAGCTGGGTGATGGGGGCGATTATGGCTGAGAATCCCCTGATGAATTTCCGATAAAAGTTAGCAAACCCGATGAAGCACTGGGTCCCTTTGCGATCAGTGGGTGTGGGCCAATCCAGGATAGCGGATACTTTCTGGGGATCTATCTTGATACAATGAGCCCCAAGAACTGGATGCTCTGCTGCTCGAACACACATTTTTCTGGTTTAGCATATAGTCCATGTTGCTGCAGCCGGCCCAGCACTTTTTCAACATGGCCGTGGTACTCCTCCAGGGATGCTGAAAAGATCAGAATGTCATCCAGATAAATGATAACAAACAGATCTAGAAAGTCTCTGAACACATTGTTTATGAAGTGCTGGAATGTGGCTGGGGCGTTGCAGAGTCTGAATGGCATTACTTAATATTCGTAGTGCCCAAAACGAGTGCGAAAAGCAGTCTTCCACTAGTCGCCTTCCTGGATGTGGATCAAATTGTAGGCACCGTGGAGATCCAACTTCGTGAATATGACTGCTGTTCCAAGGTGTTGGAAGAGCTCAGGAACCAACAGAAGAGGATAGCGTTTCTTGATGGTGATCTTGTTCAGCTCTCGGTAGTCAATGCAGGGTAGCAGAGTATGGTCTTTTTTCTATACGAAGAAGATACCTGCACCGGCTGGAGACATAGAGGGGCGAATAAACCCCTTCTTTAAATTGTCATCAATATAAGTCTTAAGGTCACCTAGTTCTAATTCAGAGAGCGGAAAGATTCTGCCGAAAGGAACCTCAGCACCAGGCAACAGTTCGATGGGGCAGTCATATGGCCTGTGAACAGGAAGAGTCTCTGCTCCCTTCCTACTGAATACATCCAGGAAGGAATGGTAAACTGTGGGTACACGCTGGCGGGCCTTGAGGTCCGGGTCATTGTCCAGGCACAGCAGAGTTGAAGCCTGGTGGGTGTCTTTAGGAAGCAGTTCTGAAGGCAGTATGGTGACTGTAATTCAATCCTCCCTGTGGCCCAGTCAATATGAGGGTTGTGTGCTTGCAGCCAGGGCATGCCAAGGATAACTGGAAATAGGGGCGAAGTAATAAAGTCCAAGCGGAATAGTTCTTGGTGTTCACCCAAGATGGAAGCAGGTAGCGGAACTGTCTCATGGGTTACTGGTCCTGATTTAATAACTGCCCCATCGGCAAGATGTACTGCCATTCCTTGGGCCTTGGCTTGCAAATGAATCTGGTGTTCAGTGGCAAAGGTAGAGTTTATGAAAGAGCTGCAGGCCTCGCAGTCAATAATGGTGGGGACCTGAATATTCCTTCCTGGGAGCTGCAACGATACAGGTAAACCGATGTAAGTGGAGTTGCTAAGAATGGGGGACAAAACTTCAGGTGCAATGGACAAACACTTACGAAGTTTTGCAGGGCAAGTCCTCACATAATGTCAAGGTTCACCGCAGTACAGGTAGAGGTCGTGCATTCGTCGGCGTTGGCGTTCTTCGGCCGATAGGGAAGGGCGAAGAAGTCCCAACTGCATAGGTTCTGACGTGTCTGGAGATGCTGCATTGGTGTAGCTGGGAACACGAGGAAGCATCCATGTGGGTCGTGGGCCTGCTCCCCTTTCAGATCTTCCTTCCCGGAGGTGCTGATCAATCTATATTGATAGATTTATGAGGGCATCTAGTGACTGGGGAACACCGACTAGGGCCAGCTCATCCTTCAAGGCTTCAGAAAGTCCAAGCCAGGACTGGTAGCTCAGAGCAGCGTCGTTCCAGTTGGTATTGGAACTCCCACGCCTGAATTCAGAGACCTCATCCCTGTGCTGCTCTGCGCTCCTGCTGTAGAGCGTGCAAGGCGGCCTCCAAGGTAGCAGTCTGATGCGGGTCTTCATAAAGTTGAGACATGGCATCGAAGAAGGAAGTCAGATCTGCCAGAAATGCAGCCTTTTGCTCCAAAAGGCAATGGGCCCAGGATTGTGGCTCCCCTTGCAGCAAAGAGATAACAAATCCCACTTTAGTGGCTTCAAGTGAGAATGTCCGTGGCTGCAAGGCGAAGTAAAGTTCACAGGCATTGCAGAATGCTCGAAACTTGCTGTGTTCACCGCTGAATTTTTTGGGTGTGGGAACCCTTGGCTCAGGAGGTAACATGACCACTGTAGGGGCTGAAGTGGTGCTGGTGGTAGTAGTGGAGTGACTGGTTCCAGGTGTGGAGGAAGAAGAAAGCTCCAGGACACGTTCTTCTAAACGGGTGTAGCCATCCTGCAGATTCTTGACGGCTTTAGTCAGACCGGCAAGGTACTGACACAGATCGTCCATTGGAGAGGTCCCCTGCGCAGAATCTGGCATGGCCGTTTGGTACTGTCACATACCTGGTGCTGGAGTCTGCAGATGTGGAGGACAGCCTCTCTTACAATCCTGACTCAGGAACCCCTGATATAGTGGACAGGAAGCTCAAGAGTGAAGAATGGCATGAGTGCTTGACAGGAACACAGGTGCGGTGGTCACAGGCAGGGCTGAAGAAGCAGCTTGATGTAGCAGTGGAGGAACTCCAGGACATAGCTGATGGAAGCCCCATCTGGCTTGGAAGAGCAGGTGATGCTGAATGAGAAGTCCAGGGGCAGACCGGGTCAGATAGCAGGCAGGCAGATCAGGAACCGAGGAGCAGGCAGAACAATGGTCGGACACAGGCCGGGTCAGCAACGGGCTGGCAGCGAGGTACCAAGGAGCAGGCAGGAGAATCGTCAGGAATAGCCGAGGGTCAAGGCAGGCAGATAAGCAGCAATGTCAGGATCAAGCCAGTAGATCAAAGGAACAGGTTCAGCAGGAAACGGATAGCAGGAATCACAGGAACGTGTAGACCAAACAGCATTGATCCCATGTCACTGTCCGGTTTAGTCCCTTTGGCACCAAGAACGGTTACGAACGGGAACGAGCGCCTCCCGGTCGCGCGTGCGCATGAACGTTCTTACCGGCAATTGAGCTGCTGGGCTGCCCTGCATCCAGCGTGTTTTCCAAATGGGCATTCAGTGCTGCCAGAGGTTTTGTGACCGATAAGAGAGCATGTCTGTCCATCAACTCCGTCAACCGGATGACATTTGTCCTGTCCTTGATTAGCAATAGCTATCAAGTCCTTGATGCCGATGTCACTGATTAAGTGCTATTGGGATCTCAAATCTCTGCAAGACTGTCTAGGCTGCCTGACTTTGTGGGTGTTGATTTTTATCTTGAAGCTATTTTGTGGTATAGGTTTCATAGGCACAATTACCACCCAAGGACCGATTTTTCCACAACAGGTGCATTCAGTTTCTTGCTTTCATCAAGAGTACCAACACCCAAAGACTACTTTTTCCGCAACTGTGTGGCAGGGGCATCAAATTGCAATTTTTGACAGCAAGGCTGATTTTTGCTTTCATCAAGAATACCTCTACTGTAGAAGGTGTGAGGGCTGAGCTCAGCTCACCCTTCTCAGCTCAAGTTGCTCAGCTGAGGGTTAATTGCCAGTCTCAGCTTCCAATCTGTCACACCTGATGACCATATCCTGCCTCATTAAGCCAGCTCTGCTGCTATATAAACTACCTGGATCAGATCGCAGATGCCTTCGCTTTGGTCAACATCTGTTAGTGGAAGACTGTTCTAAAGGGTTTGTTTGCATTTGATTGTTGTTTCCTTTAGCTCCAGGAGGAGCAGCTCTATTTGAACTTCCTGCTTCCTGTAGCAAGTGCTTTCCATTCTACAGCGTCTGAGTACCTGTGAGCATCAGCTCTGATCCCTGCGACCCGTTCCTGTGTTGTTCCTGCCCTTCTGATCCGACCCGGCTTGATCTGTCCTGCTGACTATCTGCCTGCACCGACCCCAGCCATCCACAACCATCCGTTTGCCTGATCCCTCTGTACTTCTGCTGCCAGCTTGTTAACGGCCCCTGCTTGGACTTTGACCACTCTTGCCTGATCCTTTGTACTGCACAGCCCGCCAGTAGCCAACCCAGCCTGCATGACCACCCGCCTGTCTGCACGACTACCTGGAGCTTCACACCACCACCAGTGACCATCCAGCCCTCCTGCCATCCCGCACTCCGGGACTTCCTGTCTGCACTACCAGGGGTCCCAGAATCAGGTGTGTAAGAGCGGTTGTTCCCTGCATAAGACAGACTCCACCACCAGGACCGTGACAACATCTCTGGCGAAATCTCCGCTGTGTTTTCCTGTGAAAGACTTTGCCTGTTTGGCGTTCCCTTCTGGTTCCTGGATTCAAGATCCGGCTCGGCTGACTCTCCTTCTGGCTCCTGACCCTGCATGCCGTTTGTTTGACCTCGCTGATCTTTGGACTCCTGTTTCACTGGCTTGCTCTGACTATCCACTCTGATTACCAAACCCTGGCTATGTTTTGACCATGTTTACTCTGTTCATGTCATTTTACCTTTTTATTAAAAAGTGTAATTTTACTGCACTTTTGTCTGATTCATGGTTCCTGACAGTAGGCAAAGGCCATGAATTCAGAAAATGCAGACAATCCACTTGCTGGTAATATTTTTTCCAGATTGGATGAGCAGGATCATCACATGGATCATTTTGCTCTGTTCATGTCATTTTACCTTTTTATTAAAAAGTGTGATTTTACTGCACTTTTGTCTTGGTCTGATTCATGGTTCCTGACAGTAGGCAAAGGCCATGAATTCAGAAAATGCAGACAATCCACTTGCTGGTAATATTGTTTCCAGATTGGATGAGCAGGATCATCACACGGATCAGTTTGCGATAGCGTTACAAACGCTCCTGAATCGCACTGCTCACCTGGCTCCTTCTACGGTGGCTGTTATGGCACAACCTGTGTTGCAGGCTGCTCCTGCTTAAGTCTCTGTGCAGGCACCCGCCTCAAATATTATCTCTATAAGGGGTATGTCTGGCTCCGCTCCGCTTCCCCAGCGGTTTGGGGGGCGATCCAGTTCATTGCAGAGGGTTTCTCAAGCAGGTTGGGATATACTTCCAGATGCTACCCCAAGCATTCCCCACGGACAGAAGCAAAGTAGGCTTTGTGATTTCTTTGCTTTCTGACAGAGCATTGGCCTGGGCAAACCCTCTATGGGAGACGCAAAACCTGTTGTCCAGAGTTATCCAGAGTATGTGGCCTCCTTTAAAATGGTATTTGTCGTCCCTGTACGCTCCACTACCGCTGCCAAAAGCCTCATGTCCATCAAGCAGGGTACAAGAACAGTTGCCTATTATGCCATTGAATTTTGTACTCTGGCGGCAGAGGTTACTTGGAGCAATGAAGCTCTCGTGGCTGCTTTTTCTCATGGTCTCTCGGATAATATCTAAGATAAGATAGCAGCCAGAGACATTCCTACTGAGCTGGAGAGGTTGATCACGTTTGCTATTCTCATTGATTCCAGACTCCGAGAGAGACCTTCCTTTAAGGAGCGCTTGCGGAAGCCTCCTGTACGTTTGGCTCAGAGCTTTGTAGTCCCACCCGTGCCTCCCTCATCTCCCATACCTCCTGGTTCCGAGCCTGTCAATGAAGTAGAACCCATGCAGTTGGGCTTCATGCACCTCTCTGTGGATGAGAGAGAATTTAGGAGGAGGGAAAGATTGTGCCTTTATTGTGGCCAGGCAGGTTGAAGTTTTTTGTCCTACCCTTCCGGGATACGCCAGCACCTGAGGTCCTGTAGGGGACAGACCTTAGGTGGCGTTATTATGTACCCAGTTATCAAGAAGGATAAGCCCCTGGTTCCGGTTACCCATTCTTGGTCTGAGTCGTCCTTTGAGATACAGGCTCTAATAGTCTCTGGGGCTGCAAGCATGTTCATAGATAGTGCCTTTGTGTCTAAACACTCCATTCCGTTGCAGCTTCGTGCTACTCCACTTACCATTGAGGCTATTGATGGGAGACCTCTACAGCATGCCTGGGTGACTCATGAGACTACTCCATTGCCTATGGCCGTAGGGGCTCTTCTCCATGAGATAATCCAATTCCAATCATTTTCTCTCCTCATTTTCCGGTGCTTATTGGTTATCCTTGGTTACAGAGGCACAACCGCTCTTTTGATTGGCTTTGTGCTGAGGTTCTTTCATGGTCGCTACAATGCAGTAAGACACGTTTTCAGAAAGTGGCTAAGGTCTTGTGTACCTCTTCACTCTCCTCCCTGCCAGTGGAATACCACGAATTTAAGGATGTCTAGTTTGCCTCCACACCGGTCGTATGATTACGCAAATGACCTTCAACCTGGTGCCATACCCCCTCGTGGCCGTGTTTACCCTTTTGTCTGTCTCAGAGGATAAAGCCATGGAGGAGTATGTTGCAGACGCACTTTCTAGAGGGTTCATACGCAAATTTTCATATCCTGCTGGTGCTGGCTTCTTCTTTGTGAAAAAGAAGAGTGGCGAACTGAGACCTTGTATTTATTATAGGGGTCTCAATCGCTTCACGATTAAGAATGCTTATCCAATTCCATTGACTACGGAGTTATTTGACCGCCTCAAGGAAGCAATGGTTTTCACAAAGCTTGATCTGAGAGGGGCATACAATCTCGTGAGAGTCAAGGAGGGCGATGAGTGGAAAACTGTATTTACTACCAGAACAGGCCATTACGAATACTTCGTAATGCTGTGTGGTCTTTGCAACACTCCGTCAGTTTTTCAGGAATTCATGAACAATGTCCTCCGAGATATGTTGCAGCAATATGTGGTGGTTTATCTCGACGATATCCAAGTCCCTAGCCACTTCAGCCCCGGATGGATTTACCCCCTTCCTGACCAGAGCACTTTTTGCGATACGGCACTGCGTCGCTTTAACTGACATTTGCGTGGTGGTGAGATGCTGTACCCAAACAAAATTGACAACTTTTTTTTCTTCACAAATAGAGAATTCTTTTGGTGGTATTTGATCACCTCTGCGGTTTTTATTTTTGCGTTATAAACAAACAAAGAGCGACAATTTTAAGAAAAACATTTTTTTTTACTTTTTTGCTATAATACATATATAAAAAAATAAATAAAAAAAAATGTATTCCTCAGTTTAGGCCGATATATATTCTTCTACATATTTTTTGGTAAAAAATAGGTTTATATAGGTGTATATTGATTGGGTTGCGCAAAAGTGATCGCATTTTCAAACTATGGGAATAGATTTATGGTATATGTTTTATTATTCTTTTTTTTACTAGTAATGGTGGTGATCTGCGATTTTCAATGGGGCTGCAATATTGCGGCAGGCAAATCGGACATTTTTGACACTTTTTTGGGACCACTGGCATTTATACAGCGATCAGAACTAACAATAGCCACTGATTACTGTATAAATGTCGTTGGCAGGGAAGGGGAACACTAGAGGGCATCAAGGGGTTAAGTGTTCCCAAGATAGGTGTTTATAACTGTGGGGGGAATGCAGTGACTTGTGACCAAGTCGGAAGTGAGGAAACGCGTCAGGGCGTGGCCATACGACGACCCAGACGGAGCACGTCTGATCCGAGGGTGACGGTGACAGCTTGGAGGAGTGAAGTTGAGTGGCGGTCACGGATCGGTAAAGACTACTCCGATGATTTGACATCAAATGTTTGATTACTTCCATATACATGTAAGCGCATTTTAGTTTTTATTAAAATCGTAGTTTTAAGTGATACACTGTGGGAGTTTTTCTTTGCTTGCCCTCTGCATGAGTAACTACTATTGGTGGAGTGGAGGAGACAGCAGGAGTTGTTGGACTCGGGTTGAGCTCAGTATGATTATTTCTCTCACGTGGTGGCACAGGTGGAGGATTTAACCATTAGAGTTACTTCACGCATTGAAGATTACACGTTTATGGACTTTATTTGCACTAGCACTTTATATGTGTAATTTCAGTTTCACATTTATTGCGCTGCTAAAAAACTATGAACTGGTAGTTTTATATTATTTATCTGGACTTTTGCATTAATAGTTGCAACTTGGTGCAATATTTACTATTGTTTGCACAATATTCAATTGTCTTATTGATTTTTTAGCGCAGTGTTTTTCATTAATTATTGTTCACATTTCTAATGTATTCCATGTCTCCTTGTTAAAACCTTTGGTATGCAACTGCTTTACCACCTTGGTACCACATCCTCATCCTGTTCAGGTTGAGAACCAAAATACAATCATTGACTTCCGTAGGTTCCATGGGCGCATACAGTACCTGGTTCATTGGAAAAGGTAAAGGAAAAGGTACGGTCTAGAGGAGCATTCTTGGGTCTCATCCTCAGACGTACATGCTCCTGTCCTCCTCCATGCTGTCCATAGACATTTTCCCCTCAAACCTGGTGGCCCTGCTGGGGAGGGGGGTCGTTGAGGAAGGGGTACTGTCAGGGCTGGGCTCAGCTCTCCCTTCTCAGACCAAGCTGCTCAGCTGAGGGTTAATTGCTAGTCTCAGCTCCCACTCTGTCTCACCTGATGACCATACCCTGCCTCATTAAGTCAGCTCTGCTGCTATATAAACTGCCTCGATCAAACCGCAGATGCCTTTGGCTTAGTCAACATCTCTGGAGAAATTTCTGCTGTGTTTTCCTGTGAAAGATTTTGCCTGTTTGACGTTCCCTTCTGGTTCCTGGATTCAAGACCCTGCTCGGCTGACTCTCCTCCTGGCTCCTGACCCTGCATGCTGTTTGTTTGACCTCCCTGATCTCTGGACTTCTGTTTCACTAGCTTGCTCTGACTATCCACTCTGATTACCAAACCCTGACTATGTTTTGACCATGTTTACTTTGTTTATCTCATTTTACCTTTTAATTAAAAAGTGTGATTTTACTGCACTTCTGTCTTGGTCTGATTCGTGGTTCCTGACAGAAGGTTACGGGGTAAAGGCACCATCAACACCCAAAGACCAATTTTTCTGCACCTGTTTGACTGGGTCATCAAATTTCAATTATATACAGTGAGGCAAATTCTTGCTTTCGCCAAGAGTACCTCTAGAAGGTTACAGGGTGAAGGCACCACCAACACCCAAAGACCAACTTTTCCATAGTTGTGTGACAAGAGCATCACATTTTAATTTTTTACAGCTAGGCCAATTCTTGCTGTCATCAAGAATACCTCTAGAGTAGAAGGTTATGGGGTGAAGGCACCACTAATATCCAAAGCCCAATTTTTCCGCAATTGTTTGACCGGGGCATCAAATTTCAATTTTTTTTACAGCAAGGCCAATTCTTGCTTTCATCAAGAGTACCTCTATAGGGTTACAGCGTGAAGGCAACACCAACACCCAAAGACCAGTTTTTCCACACCTGTTTCACAGGGGCATAAAATTTCAATGTTTTTTACAGCAAGGCTAATTCTTGCTTTCATCAAGAGTACCTCTAGAAGGTTACGGGTTGAAGGCATCACCAACACCCAAAGACTAGGGATGAGCTCCCGGTTGTTCAACTCGAACATCGGGTGTTTGTCTGTTCGGGTCAATCCGAACATTATGGGGCGTTTGCGGGAATAATGCATTCCAATGGCGGTGGAATGCTGCCCGCTGATTGGCTAAAGCATGCACATGACCTGCATGTGTTGGCCAATCAGTGGGTGGCCTGCTGTGAGAGCTTTGATTGGCTAAAGGCAGGATGCCTTTAGCCAATAACTGCTCAGCAGCCTCAATCAACACCCCACACTATATAAAGCTGCTTGTACAGCGGCTCTATGTAGTGTGGGTTGGCAGTGGTGATAGATAGATAGGTAGTTTAGGTTGCGGATTGCAGGCAGTTTAGTTAGATAGGTAATTGTGAAAATAAAGTTAAAAAAAAGTAGCTAGATAGATATAAAGACTAATAGATACAAAGATAGATAGATAAAAAGAAAAAAAGATAGATAGATAGATAGATAGATAGATAGATAGATAGATAGATAGATAGATAGATAGATAGATAGATAGATAGATAGATACATAGATAGATAGATAGATACATAGATAGAAACATAGGTAGATAAAAAATATAGATAGATATAAAGATAGATAGATAATAAAAAACATAGATAGATAGATATACAGATACATAGATAAAAAGAAAAACAATAGATACAGTAGATAGGGCTATCTGTATACAGTCAGGCAGTGCAAGAATACTGTATATATATACCTTCCTAGTGTGTGTATATATATATATATATATATATATATATATATATATATATATATATATATATATATATATATATATGTGTGTGATCC
>BLSH010088433.1:77623-92566 GCA_018402905.1 Glandirana rugosa | reverse complement strand
GGGGGCAGAGCCCCCCTGCCCCAAAGCACCCATACTCCCCATGTTGAAGGCATGTAGCCTGGTACGGTTCATCCTAACTGGCCAGGGCTGCATGCTCGGATAAGGGTCTGGTTTGGATCTTAGGGGGAACCCCACGTCGATTTTTTTTTTAAATTAAAATATCCAAACCAGACCTGAAGAGCCTGGTCTGGACTGGGGGGGGGACACACATTTTTTCAGCCTTTTTTTATATTGCCGGGAACTGGCAATACATTACAGCCTTGATTTAAAAAGGCAATTTTTCTTATGGAAATGTAATTTTGCTCTGGCTATGTTCTACACCTCACAGAGATGCTCCCTTTTACACACAGACTAAGGATACCCCCCAGGCACAATATTTAAAGGGATTTTTCTTCTTTTTTTCACTTTAAGCATTATTAAAATCACTGCTCCTGAAAAAACAATTGATTTAAAAATGTTTTTTTTCATTGATAAATGTCCCCTAGGGCAGGACCCGGGTCCCCATACACTTTTTTAGAGCAATAACATTTCATATAAGCATCTAAAATGAGCACTTTTGATTTTTCATGTTCGGGTCCCATAGACTTTAACGGTGTTTGAGTGTTCGCGCAAACCTTTTGTCTGTTCGCATGTTCTGGTGCGAACCGAACCAGGAGGTGTTCCGCTCATCCCCACCAAAAACCAATATTTCCGCACCTGTTTGACAGGTGCATAATGTATCATTGTAATTTTTGACAGCAAGGCCGATTTTTGCTTTCATCTAGAGTACCTTGATAGGGTTACAGTGTGAAGGCACCACCGACACTCAAAGACCAATTTATCCACACCAGTTTGAGGGGTGCTTATCACTTCAATTTTTGACAGCAAGGCCAATTCTTGCTTTCATCAAGAGTACCTCTATAGGGTTATGGTGGGAAGGCACCACCAACACCCAAAGCCCGATTTTTCTGCACCTATTACTTCTATCCAAAGTCTGCGAAAGAGACACCAGACTTTATCTAAAAAAAATTGTTAATCTTGGCCTGAGTGTACTATAATTTGGCTTCTTCAGATAAGGCTTGCTCACTATGGTGCAAAACTTTGTCATTTCCATCCAAAGTCTGCCAAAGAGACACCAGAATTTATCCAAAAAAATCTCTATTCTTGTCCCGAGTGCACTAAAATGTGGCCTCATGATAGAGACTGGCTCCCCGAGCTGTTATTTACAAAATAAAGAAAGCTTGCAGGGAAAATCAAGTTAAATGTCATTTTTTCTTCTTTATGAGTGTCAGTTTTGCTGCAGCAAGTTCTATACACGGTACAGATGCGCCACTTTACAGGCAGATTAAGACGACCCCCAGGCACTATATTTAAAGACATTTTTCATTTCTATTGTTTCACTTTAAACATCATTGAAATCACTGCTTTTTTAAAAACTATATTTTTTAAAAGTTTTTTTTGCATTGGTACATGTCCGCCAGGGCAGTACCAGTGCCCCCATACCCTTTAATGGCTACTAACTTGCATATAAGCCTTCAAAATGGGGACTTTTGATTTTTCCTGTACGGATTCCTATAGACTTCAATGGGGTTCATTGTTCATCCGAACTTTTGCGATGTTCGAGAGTTCGAAATGGAATCGGGGGATGTTCAGCCCATCTCTACAGTGGACTACGAGTGTGCTGATCAGTTAGTATTGAGTATTGAGAAATACTTATGATTATTGGTATGCTAAGTAATCTGCCTGGCCTTACAATTAAAAAGTCAAAAAGTCAATGACAAAATGTAAACAAGATTAGAATTACGAAAGACATGGGGCACACAGGGACGGAACAGAAAAAGAAGTTCTGCAATGGCGAACAGTGGGTATGGCCAGCGGGAGGGTGTTAAAGGAGGACTAAACATTACCTATGGCTGCTGTATACACTGCACTCATATACCACAGACCTTGTACTCACAAAATACTAATTACTGTGCCAAAACTGATGAGACAATGAACACCTTGGTCAGGTCTATGTACAGCATAATGTAAAAATTACAGGGGTCAGGCGTAAGTAACAAACAAAACATCACATGGAATGCTGCAGTCAGGATAAGCTCCACATTCACACTTGAGTCCTCCTTTACATCAAAGTCTCCAGCATTCCCCCATACATGTGAGTCTACAAAGTCCCCCTTTACAACAGTGGCACCAGAGTCCCACCTTACATCAGAGCCCCCAGAGTGCCCCTTCAATCAGTCAGTGCCCCAGAGTTCCCTCCTTACATGAGAGCTACCAGAGTGTTACCTTACATCATTGCCAGAGTGCCCTTTACATCAGCCAATGACCCCGGAGTGCCCCTTTTATCAGTCAGTGCCCCATTTATCTGCCAGAGTATCCCCTTTCATCTACCAGAGTGCCCCCTTACATCACCCAGAGTGTCCCCTTTTTATCAGGCAGTGTGCCCCCTTTTATCAGCCAGAGTGACCCCTTACATCAGTCAGTGCCCCCTTTTATCAGCCAGCATACCCCCTTACATTAGCCAGAGTGCCCTCTAACATCAACCAGAGTAACCGTTTAATCAGCAAGAGTGCCCCCTTACATCAGCCAGTACTCCCAGAGTGTCTCCTGTTATCAGCCAGTATGCCCCTTTTATAAGCCAGAACACTCTCTCACATCAGTCAGAGCACAGCCTTTTATGAGCTGGAGTGGCTCCTTACATCAGCCAGTGCCCCGTTTTATGAGCCAGCATACCCCCTTTTATCTGCCAGAGTGCCCCCTTACATTGGTAAGAGTGGCCCCTTTCATCTGCCAGGGTGCCCCCTTACATCAGCCAGTTCCCTCTTACATATACCTTCAGTCCTTCACCTTGGTAGGCTCCTGTCAGTAATAGGCTTAAGGAACTGTGCATGTGCAGTTCTGGAGCCAGCCAAAGGGTGAACTGCCAGACTCGGCCTTGGATTGGATAGCGAAGTGTCTGAATAAAGGCCAAACTCAATGTGCTCCATGATGTCACCACACAGGCATGCATATAGACCTGCCTTGCTGCCCTATCTGAGGCTGAGCTCGGCAGTTCACTCTTCAGCTGGCTCCGGAACATGCGCAGTTCAAATTGTGGCGACAAGCAGATTTTTTTATGAGCACTTTTCTCCTATCCATGGACATTTACAGACATTAGAAAAGTGCCTATTTTTCACAAACTGTCCATAAATTCATGCACTGGAAAGAATATAACAGAATATGTAAAAAGGTAATCAAGGCTGCAAAAATGTAAACAAACATCAGGTTGCAAAAGAAAGTAGGCCAAACCCCACAAAATCTTCAAATATATTAACAGTAAAAAGGCCCCTTACTAGATATTTTTGAGTTGGTTACTGGGGACTAGCAAGTCTTATTTTTTTCCCTAAAATAACAAACATGTTATACTTACCTATTCTGTGCAGCAGTTTTGTACAGAGCAGCCCAGATTCTCCTCTTCTGGGGTTCCACATCGGTGCTCCTGGTCCCTCCCTCTTGCCGGGTGCCCCACAGCAAGCAGCTTGCTCTGGGGGCACCAAGCAGGAGTGCTCCCGAGCCATGACTCTGTGTGTTCATTCACACACAGAGGAGCGGCTCTGCCCCACCCCGCCCCCACCATATACTGATTGGCTCACTGGCTGTGATTAACAAGTATTAGGGGGGGCTGCTGCACACAGAAGGTTTTTTACTTTCACTTTCATGCATAGAATTCGTGAAGGTAAAAAAACTTGTGCCTTTACTTTAACCGCTTAACAACCGGGCCATAGCCGAATGACGGCTACAGCACAGTTTAATTCTGGGAGGGCATACAAAGATGCTCCCGTGCACCCCCTGGGTAGTGCACCCGGGAATATCTGTGACCGCCGGGTCCTGCACCACGGTTCACGCTAAATGGCCGCTGGCAGTGGCTCTTTACCACATGATCGCTCCGTCAAATGATGGAGCGATCAGATGTAAACAAGCCGGACATATCGAGCTTATCTCTTCCCTCTCCGTACTGATTGGTACAGTGGAGAGGAGGGGGGAGAGACTGGATGCAGCAGTGCTGTGGAATGCATATGTATTGCCCATCGCGCTGCTCTGTGCCAGTCTGCATCCATCCATGCTCAGCCATCCATACTCCAATTCATACTCAGCCATCTATGCTCACCCTTCTCCATCCATACTCAGCCATCCCATCCATGCTCAGCCATCCCCATCCATGCTCAGCCATCCTCATTCATACTCAGCCATCCCCATTCCTGCTCAGCCATCCATACTCAGCCATCCCATCCATGTTCAGCCACCCATACTCAGCTATCACCATCCATGCTCAGCTATCCCCATCCATACTCAGCCATCCCATCCATGCTCAGCCATCCCCATCCATACTCAGCCATCCCCATTGATGCTCATCCATCCCCATACATGCTCAGCCATCTCCATCCACGGCTCATCCATCCCCTTCCACGGCTCATTTTTTGGGCGTTTCCATTGTCCTGGTGCTCCAGAATCTTCAAAAGTGCAAGAGGTAGTCAAGAAATTGAAATGTGTATTTTATGACCCTAGAACACCTGACTGTGCTCCCTGCTTGTTGGGCCTCTCTATGTGGCCAGGCTGTGTAAAAGTCTCATTCATGGGGTATCGCCATACTCAGGAGGAGTAGTAGAATATATTTTGGTGTGTAATTTGTGGTATGCATATGCTGTGTGTGAGAAATAACCTGTTAATATGACAATTTTGTGGAAAAAAAAAAGAAAAAAAAATAATTTTGCAAAGAATTGTGGGAAAAAATTACAACTTCAAAAAATTCACCATTCCTCTTACTAAATACCTTGGAATGTTTACTTTCCAAAAAGGGATCATTCGGGGGGTATTTTCTACTTTCCTGGCTTGTAAAGCCTACTACACACAATCCAATTTTCAGACGATCATTCGTTTTTTTGTTGGATGCTAGTCGAAAGTGAAGAGGTTACTAACCATATGAAAATTCTCATATGACCGAATTCAACTTAATAAGCGACGTAATCTGTTGAATTATTTTGTATGTATTCTTTTGTTTCTGAGCATGCGTGGTCTTGCTCTTACTTAACTGCTCTGACATGTGTTTTTCAAAGTCGGACCGACTTTGAAAAAGGTTCCTGTACTACTTTTGTCCAACTTTGATCCTACTTCAGCCCATTGAAAGGCATTGAAGTCGGATCAAAGTCGTATCAGTGTCTTCACTGATCCGACTTTGGCATGCGACTTGTGCTCTGGGGATCATGAAGGGGAACTCCACACCATATTTTTATATTTCAATTGTTTTTATTAGGTTAAACAACATAAACATGTCAGCAAATGTAATGGTCAAATCACAATAATCATTTAACATATGACATACAGAAAATTTGGCTTGGTGCAATATATACGTTGATCTAGAGTCTGCTTAAAATAGGGGGAACCATATGAAAAGATACCATATTAAATTAGCTGTTGTCAGACTAGATGGGTTCAGATGGCCCAAATGGGGTCTAATAGGTATCATGTGAACCCATGGTCTGGGAAAATGTCCCTATCTTTTCATTAACTTAAGCCTTTACAATAGTAGTGACTACTAAAAGCTAAGAAAAAAGAGAACTATGATGTTCAAAATCCCAATAAACTGTGGGTAGACTACTTGAGGTATTAGGGGTATTTGTCAACGACTTATGCTTAAGTTTACTCATTTCTGAAGGTGGGGTATCTGAGTGAGGTCTCGCCCAGATAAAACCCAGGGCTAGGCAAGTGGTGAGTGACCAGGGCCCGGGGGTTAGAGGAAACCGAGGCCACCCCAAATGGGACCAATCTGTGACCTCAGCCCTCCACCACCAGCCCCGACCCGCCTCAGGCCCCCGCCCATATTCAGTCAGGTAGAAAAGAGAAACTAGCCCTAGCGAGCTATCATAGTAGTCTTATGGGATAACCTTAGCATCATTCAGTAACATAAGGCAGGTTACCCAAGCCTATATAGACTTTAACAACAGGATAGAGGTAAGAAAATAGGATAGGAAAGGAGAAGAGAAGGGGAAAGGAAAGGGGATAGGAAAGATAGTTAACAGGCTTCTCCAGAGAACCACCCCCATCTTTTAGCTCCCTTCTTAGACACCCTTTAAGTTTATTTCGGATTCCCCTCCTGGGATAAGGTGAGAGGTCGTCCCTTTTTGGCCAGTGTTCCCCCAATGTAGTGGGCCCAGGGATCCCAGATCCTGTCACACCTTGATGCACACCATATTTTTAAAGAAAAAACTGGCATGGGGTCCCCCTCCAGGAGCATACCAGGCCCTTTGGTCTGGTATGGATTTTAAGGGGAACCCCATGCCGAAAAACAGCGTGGGGTTCCCCCTCAAAATCCATACCAGACCCTTATCCGAGCACGCAGCCCGGCAGGCCAGGAAAGGGGGTGGGGACGAGCGAGCGGCCCCCTCCCTCCTGGACCATACCAGGCCGCGTGCCCTCAACATGGGGAGTATGGGTGCTTTGGGGCAGGGGGGGCTCTGCGCCCCCCACCTCAAAGCACCTTGTCCCCATGTTGATGAGGACAAGGGCCTCTTCCCGACAACCCTGGCCGGTGGTTGTCGGGGTCTGCGGGCGGAGACTCATCGGAATCTGGAAGCCCCCTTTAAGAAGGGGGCCCCCAGATGCCGGCCCCCCACCCTATGTAAATGAGTATGGGGTACATCGTACCCCTACCCATTTACCTGGAAAGAAATATGTACACAAAAAACCACACAGCTTTTTAAAATATTTTATTAAATCTGCTCCGGCGGTCTTCTCCCCTCTCCGGTGTCTTCTTTTCTTCTGCTCTTTTGCGGGGTCTTTCATCTTCTGAGGGGTCTTTTCTTCACTCTGCGGCGTCTTCTGCTCTTTTGCCGGTCTTCTCCGCTGTCCTCTTCCCTCTCTTCTTCTTCTTTTCTTCTTCCTATGTTGACACGACGCGTTCTCCTTCACGAATGCCCTCGCCGCTCTGTGCTGTGCCTTATATTGGCATCTGGGTGTGGCCACCAGATGACATCACCTGGAGGTCCCGCCCCATATGAGGTCACATCATGGGGGCGGAGCTGTGACCTCATATGGGGCGGGGCCTCCAGGTGATGTCATCTGGTGACCACGCCCCATGCCAATATAAGGCACAGCACAGAGCGGCGAGGGCGTTCGTGAAGGAGAACGCGTCGTGTCAACATGGGAAGAAGAGAAGAAGAGAGGGAAGAGGACAGCGGAGAAGACCGGCAAAAGAGCAGAAGACGCCGCAGAGAAGAAGAAAAGACCCCTCCGAAGATGAAAGACCCCGCAAAAGAGCCGAAGAAAAGAAGACACCGGAGAGGGGAGAAGACCGCCGGAGCAGATTTAATAAAATATTTTAAAAAGCTGTGTGGTTTTTTGTGTACATATTTCTTTCCAGATAAATGGGTAGGGGTATGATGTACCCCATACTCATTTACATAGGGTGGGGGGCCGGCATCTGGGGGTGATGAGTCCCCACCCGCAGACCCAGACAACTGCGGCCCTTGTCCTCATCAACATGGGGACAAGGTGCTTTGAGGTGGGGGGCGCAGAGCCCCCCTGCCCCAAAGCACCCATACTCCCCATGTTGAGGGCACGCGGCCTGGTATGGTCCAGGAGGGAGGGGGCCGCTCGCTCGTCCCCACCCCCTTTCCTGGCCTGCCGGGCTGCGTGCTCGGATAAGGGTCTGGTATGGATTTTGAGGGGGGACCCCACGCTGTTTTTTCGGCATGGGGTTTCCCTTAAAATCTGTACCAGACCAAAGGGCCTGGTATGCTCCTGGAGGGGGACCCCATGCCAGTTTTTTTTTTTAATTTGGCGTGGAGTTCCCTTTCAAGTTCCCCAGAGCACAAAGTGCCTGGCATTGTCGGGATCAAAGTCGGATCCCTGTTCACAGACAAACGGTCCGACTTTGACCCTATGTAGGACCGAAAATCGCACAGCAAAGTAGGATCAAAGCCGGACCGTTTTTTTGTCGGATAGTGTGAACCCAGCCTTAGACCGCTCACATTCACTTCTATGGGATTTCACTTGGCAAGCGACTTGGGGCGACTTGGGGGCAACTTGGAGCAACACAAGTCGCCCCCCAAGTCCTTGAAGTGTGAACCGGCTCTTAGTGTCTCAATAAATGCCGTCAGTGCATCAGGTGTGATCAATTTTCAATGATTGGCACCATAGCGTGTAGACTCTATAACCTGCACACAGACCAAATAACAACAAAAAAATCTGCAGTTTTTTCTTATATGGATTCACATAAGGTCGAGATACTCTGCCTTCAGGAGACACATTTTACAAGGGAAGTCCTTTCCCACATAGGGAATAGGAGATTTCAAAACCATTACCATTCAGCCCATACTTTCTTTTTAAGAGGAGTGAGTATTTTTGTCAAAGGTAATGTGTCTTTCTCCTGTAGACAGAGTAAAATTGACACGTTGGGTCGATACATTTTTCTACATTGTTTAATAGAAAACAAGGAACTGGTCTTGGTCAATGTATATATTCCCTCACCATTTAAAGTTGAGATCCTATACGAGATGTTGGAGTTTATTTTGGACAAACTCCACATTCCAGTTATAATGGTGGGAGACTTCAATACGGTCATTGATGAGAGTAGGGATAGACTGTCCCTGAGGAGAGGGGGAGGGGGCCCGTCAGGGGGCAAACTATCCCAATTCTTGGAAGAGGCAGGGTTAATTGATATTTGGCAGGAATATAATCCGGGGGAGTGGCAATTTTCATGCCTATCGAGTTTGTATGCCTCGTTATCCAGGATCGACTTAGCAATAGGCAATGAGGAGGCTTTTCATCTAATTAATGATGTTAACTGCTGATTAAAAGCTAAAGAGTGGGAATCTTTGAGTGAAACAGTTTTGATTTTGACTGCTGGTGCTGTGTTTGCAGTTTTTTGTTTTTTGGGGGCTTTTTCTTTGCAGCTTTTTAACACTTTTTCTGTCATTTTTTAAATAGCTTTTTTTTCTTTCCTTCCTTCAGACTACTAATTAAGGGCAGTGGTTAATTGATCACAGGTGATCCAATTCCTATAAAGCTCTCTGTTGAACTCATTTCAGAGCTTACTCATCTTGAGCTTGCTACCTCTTTGCTTGCTGGACCTATGACCATGCGGTGAGTTAAAAACCAGGACATTATAACAGGAGTCTTCAAACCTGTAAGTAACATCTGAAATTTTCTCTTATTAGTGTTGTTGTATCTGGGAAAATGTGTGCTAGCAAGATTGAAGGTTTTGTACAGTGCACAGTGTGCTGCATGTATGCAACTGTGGAGCAACAGCTCCAGGTTGGATACCGCTGCAACAGATGTGAGCAGGTGGCCCTTCTGGAAGCTCGCATTAGAGATCTGGAGGAGCAAATTGCAATCCTGGGCAGAGCTGTCAACCTTGAAAGGGATCCGCTGCTCACTGAGCAGGTGGCTAGTAGGATTAAGGGGGAGGGTGGAGGGGTAAGTCAGGATTATAAGGAAGGTAGATGAGTTAATACAGTTAGAGGGAGTGGTAGGGGCTCACAGAAAAGGAAGGCCAGCCCTGGGTTTGAGCATCCTAACAGATTTGCCAAGTTGAGTGAAGATGTGGGGGTGGCAAACTCAGAGGTGGCAGCCCTAGATGTCACTGCTCCCCCTAACACCCGGGAGAGCAGCCCATCTAGTAGGGGTGGTAGGGGTAGTGCAGGTAGGCCTAGACAGTTGGTGGTAATTGGGGATTCTATAATTAGAAGGACTGATAGAATATTTTTTCGCCAGGATCACCTCAACCGAATGTTTTGCTGTCTCCCTGGTGCCAGGGTTCGGCATGTGGTGGAACGGGTTGATAAATTACTGGGAGGGGCTGGGCATTACCCAGCTGTCTTGGTCCACGTTGGAACAAATGACAGAATGTATGGAAGGTGGAGGCTCCTTAAGAACCAATTTAAAGAATTAGGTTGCAAGTTGAAGGGAAGTACCTCCAAGGCAATATTCTCTGAAATATTGTCTGTGCCATGCGCAACACAGGAAAGGCAGGGGGAGATTAGAGCCCTGAATGCATGGTTAAAGGCCTGGTGTAAGGAGGAGGGCTTTGGGTTTTTAGAGCACTGGGCTGACTTTTCATTGGGGTACAACCTATATGCTAAAGATGGTTTGCACCTAAATGGATGGGGGTCTGTTGTGCTAGGGGAGAGGTTTATGGGAAGGCTGGAGGAGTATTTAAATGAGGATTGAGGGGGGAGAGTGCATTAGATTATAATGGTGTAGACAGGTCAGACATGAGTCAGCCCCTATTGGTGGGTGGAATAGAGAAAGATGGGGGGAGGGCTAAGGAAGATGATATGAAGTTTCACATGTTACAATCAACCATTGGAAATGGTACTGTTTGTACTAAAATTAAAAATATGCAACATACATGCGCAAAATGTGACAGTGAATTAAAGTGTTTGTTCACCAATGCCAGGAGTCTGCCAAGCAAAATAGGTGAGTTGGACGCTCAGGTGCATGAGGAGAATTATGATTTGATTGGTATAGCTAAATCTTGGCATCATTCTTCACATGACTGGGCTATTAATATTCCTGGCTATTGGAAAGACAGGGTAAAACGGAAGGGTGGGGGTGTCTGTCTCTATGTGAGAAGTGATCAGAAAGTGAGTGTGAATGAGGACCTAGTTGATGGAGAGTGTGATGAGTCTGAAGCATTATGGGTAGATCTGCATATGGGTGTGGACACTACAAAGTTTATCATTGGAGTTTGTTATAGACCTCCCAGTGTTAAAGAGGAGGTGGAGACTCTGCTTTTTGCACAGATGGAAAGAGCTGCAAGGGCTGGAACAGTGATAATAATGGGGGATTTGAACTACTCAGAAATTAACTGGAGTAATGGCACTGCTGGGACAGCTAAAGGGCAAACATTTATAAACCTATTACAGGACAATTTTATGGTCCAGTTTATTGAGGCCCCAACTAGGAATGATGATTAGACTGGGAGGGAATATTGGCATCGTTGAACACAGAACAGAAATGGGAATTTTTCAAAAAAACTGTATGCAAACTCACTGCAAAGTATATTCCCATGGACAAGAAGTTAAAAAGGCTAAAAAGAAAACCTATGTGGCTCACGGCCAAAGTTAAAAAAGAGTTATAAATGATAAGAAAAGAGCATTTAAAAAATATAAAAATGAGGGAACACTATCATCTTTTAAATGTTACAAAGAATATAACAGAATATGTAAAAAGGAAATCAACGATGCAAAAATTCACAATGAATGACAGATTGCAAAAGATAGTAGGACAAACCCCCAAAAATTCTTCAAATATATTAATAGTAAAAAGGTCAGGTCTGAGCATGTAGGCCCTTTACAAAATAGTCTAGAGTGCGTGACTGGGGACAAAGAGAAGGCAAACTTATTAAATACTTTCTTCAGCTCTGTGTATACAAAGGAGCATGGGGGAGCTCATGTCCACGATGGGGGTGGAATTGACACAGCCCCAAATGATCCACAATGGCTCAAAAGTGAAATGATCCAGAAGTATTTAGACAGAATAAAGGTAGATA
The DNA here is from genome assembly GCA_018402905.1 of Glandirana rugosa. Taxonomy (NCBI): domain Eukaryota; kingdom Metazoa; phylum Chordata; class Amphibia; order Anura; family Ranidae; genus Glandirana; species Glandirana rugosa. The sequence continues at coordinate 81,057 of BLSH010088433.1, read as the reverse complement.
AAGCACCTGGACCAGATGACATCCATCCACGGATCCTAAAGGAATTGAGCTCTGTCATTTCAAAGCCCTTGTATCTAATTTTTAGGGACTCCTTAATGACTGGAATAGTACCACTTGATTGGTGTAGGGCCAATGTGGTGCCCATATTTAAAAAGGGATATTTACCAAGTAACTATAGACCTGTTAGTTTAACTCCTATAGCTGGGAAGATACTGGAGAGTTTAAAAGACCACATAGATGAGTTCTTGTTGGAAACAAATGTTTTAAGCAACAGACAGCATGGATTCATGAAAGACAGAAGTTGTCAAACAAACCTGATTTATTTTTATGAGGAGGTAAGTAAAACCTTGGACAGAGGGGTGGCTGTGGATGTGGTATACTTGGATTTTGCAAAAGCGTTTGACACCGTTCCCCACACACGGCTAATGTGTAAGGTAAAGTCTACAGGCTTGGAAAGATCAGTTTGTAAATGGATAGAAAACTGGCTAAAAGACCGAATTCAGAGAGTAGTGGTTAATGATTCTTATTCTTAATGGTCTAAGGTCAGTGGTGTACCAGATGGTTCAGTATTGGGACCCTTACTTTTCAATATATTTATACAGTTGTGTTCAAAATTATTCAACCCCCACTGAAATTGATTGTTTTGGTCGGTTTGATATTGATTATGATCATTCAGTCATCCTGCTTACAATTAAATCAAAGAGGCACGTGTAGGTCAGACATATATAACATAACATTTATAATGAAATAACCACAAATGTCTTTTCTGAGCTCACATCATTATCAGTTTTATTCAACCCCCAAGTGACATTCAATCTTAGTACTTAGTACAACATCCTTTTACAGTTATAACAGCTTTTAAACGTGAAGCATAGCTTGACACAAGTGTCTTGCAGCGATCTACGGGTATCTTCGCCCATTCATCATTGGCAAAAGCCTCCAGTTCAGTCACATTCTTAGGCTTGTTTGCAGTGTGCAAACAAGAGATTGCAACTGCTTTCTTTAAGTCCCACCAGAGGTTCTCAATCGGATTTAAGTCTGGTGACTGCGATGGCCACTTCAAAATGTTCCAGCCTTTAATCTGCAACCATGCTCTAGTGGACTTGGAGGTATGCTTGGGATCATTGTCCTGTTGAAAGGTCCAACGTCTTTCAAGCCTCAGGTTTGTGACGGACTGCATCACATTGTCATCCAATATCTCCTGGTACTGAAGAGAATTCATGGTACCTTGCACACGCTGAAGCTTCCCAGTACCTGCAGAAGCAAAACAGCCCCAAAGCATGATTGACCCCCCACCATGCTTCACAGTAGGCAAGGTGTTCTTTTCTTCATAGGCCTTGTTCTTCCTCCTCCAAACATAGCATTGATCCATGGGCCCAAACAGTTCTAATTTTGTTTCATCAGTCCACAGAACACTATCCCAAAACTTCTGTGGTTTGTCCACATGACTTTTGGCATACTGCAGTCGACTCTTCTTATTCTTTGGGGACAGCAAGGGGGTGCGCCTGGGAGTTCTGGCATGGAGGCCTTCATTACGCAGAAACTTCAGTACCCACATCTGACAAATCTTTTCTCAGTTCCTCAGCAGTCACACGGGGACTTTTCTCCACTCTACGCTTCAGGTAGCGCACAGCAGTCGAAGTCAGCATCTTCTTTCTGCCACGACCAGGTAGCGTTTCAACAGTGCCCTTTGCCTTGAATTTGCGAATGATGCTTCCTTTGGTGTCTCTTGGTATGTTTAACATCTTTGCAATCTTCTTATAGCCATTGCCCTTCCTGTGAAGAGTAATCACCTGTTCTCTTGTCTTCCTGGACCATTCTCTTGACCTCACCATGTTTGTAACCACACCAGTAAATGTCTAGGAGGAGCTGAGTATCACAGTCATTTTAAAGCTGCCTAATTGGTTGGCTTATTAGGCTTTATTGCTGCTCCCTGATATCCACAGGTGTTTTCAATGCCTGATTGAAAACACTTCATTGAACCTCTGTTCTTCAGAGTGGTAGTCTTTAAGGGGTTGAATAATTATGTCAATGAAGAATTCACAAAAGAAACATTTACTACTGTATTACAAAACTAATTGATGTCATTTTAGTTGCATATGGTTCTTTAAGAAGTCCTTGTAGGATTTCATTCAGAATACAATTACAAATGTACACTAAATTCCCTAAAACCATTTACAGCATTGGGGGTTGAATAATTTTGAACACAACTGTAAATGATATATGGCCTGGGATTAAAAGTACCATTTCAGTGTTTGCAGATGACACCAAGCTATGCAGTGGAATAACGTCCTTGCAGGATGTCTCCAACTTACAAGCAGACCTTAATGCACTGTCTAATTGGGCAACTATGTGGCAAATGAGGTTTAATGTTGACAAATGTAAAGTTATGCACTTGGGGGCTAAGAATATGCATGCATCGTACATACTAGGGAGAGTACAACTGGGGGAATCCATACTGTAGAAGGATTTGGGGGTTTTGGTAGATCATACACTTAATAATGGCATGCAATGGCATGCAATGCCAAACTGCGGTTTCCAAAGCAAGCAAAATCCTTTCTTGTACTAAGAGAGGTATGGACTCCAGAGATAGAGACATTATTTTGCCTCTGTACAAATCATTAGTAAGACCTCATCTGGAATATTCAGTTCAGTTTTGGGCACCAGTTCTCAAAAAGGATATCGGGCAACTGGAGAAAGTGAAGAGAAGGGCAACCAAACTAATAAAAGGCATGGAGGAGCTTAGTTATGAGGAAAGATTAGAGGAACTGAATTTATTCTCTCTTGAGAAGAGGAGGTAAAGAGGGGATATGATCAACATGTACAAATATATAAGTGGTCCATATAGTGAACTTGGTGCTGAGTTATTTACTTTAAGGTCATCACAACGGACAAGGGGGAACTCATTACGTCTAAAGGAAAAAAGATTTCTTCTACAAATACGGAAAGGTTTCTTTACAGTATGAGCCGTGAAAATGTGGAATAGACTCCCTCCAGAGAGGGTTTTGGCCAGCACGGTTGATTGCTTTAAAAAAGGCCTGGATTCTTTCCTTAATGTAAATAATATAACTGGGTACTAACATTTTTAGGTAAAGTTGATCCAGGGTGTATGTTGTTAGGGTATATGTTAGGAAGTGGGTGTCAACTAGGTCTCCCTCCGTTTTTTGGGGTCGTTTCGTACTAGGTTAAACGATATTACCCCCCTTTTTAAGGAAGGACTAGGGGTCTCTCCGTTAGCCTATGTGGGACCTAGTTGAAATGGATTTTTACAATCATGGGTCAATATAATAAATGTAATTCCTTTCTTAGGTCCGGAAAAAATTTCGTTAGTTGGCACGACCGGTTTTGGGAGAGACCTCCCTCAGATAAGGTGTAAAAGTGCCGAGTATGACATTTCTTTGGAAAGGCATAAACATCTTCTTTAGAAAAAAGGA
>BLSH010088433.1:50090-60225 GCA_018402905.1 Glandirana rugosa | reverse complement strand
GCTGCAGTGCGGTGCGAATCATATGCGATTTCTGAGATTGCAGCAGTGTGAACCAAGCCTTAGTCTGGGGTCTAGCCTTGTGATTGCCAAAACCAGTATTTATTTAAAGTACTTTATCATGAAAGGAGTACAAAGGCTGCCCATGCTGCTGACCATCTGAAAATTCTAATTGCCTGGATGTTATCCTGAGAAGTTTGAGTAGCTATACCCCACACTATGCCCTGCTGGTCAAAGATCAGGGAATGCTGAAACCTGTAGTTCCATCATGCCTGGAAAACCATAGGACATCCCCAGTGTAAGAAAAACCCACCATAGACTTCATGAAGAAGAATGATGCGTCCATCTGGCACATACTGTTTTTTTCATGAAATTCACACAGGACTGAGCTCTCACATGGTAGTGGCGTGTTATTAATTCATAATGTTAGCACATAGTGTGACTGTTCACCTTTTCTTACTGTGATTAAATTATTACCCTATACCCTCAGTGAATTCATACCACAAGAAATAATAGATGATCAGCAAAACATTTCCGAAACAACTAAGCGCAGGATCACACTGACAATTTTTAGTAGCTCAATCACACTATTGGGTTGACAACTATTGGGGCCAATTCACACTTATGTGTCGCAGTAATGTATGGTAAAATGCATAGTAGTGTGCAACACATAAATGGTGAATGAATGAAAGAATGGTGAAACATTGTGCTTTGTGATTCCATTCATTTTTACAAGTAGCCCATCACACTAGGTTCACACTTGTGCTTCCACATAATGTGTTTTTCATGCGCCCCCATTGAAGTCTGTGGGGCTAGCAACATACCAAAAGAAGTGCCTGCACCTTTTTCCAGGTGACACAGAAGCACACTGTATATATTGGAGTCAACAAGCCTCATAAACAATAATGGGATTACTCTTAAGGAATCCCATTATTGCTGCAATGTTGTGCATTTTTGGCAGATTTTAATGGGATTGTCTAAAAAAGCACAAGTGTGTTCCTGGTCTAATTCAGTAGCAGGTATTGCAGCGCAACGCAACACAAAAGCTGTGCATTGTAATGCACTGCACTGAAAAAATAATGGTGTCCTTTTTTGGCTGTAGTTCATACTGAATGGGCTGCCTTAACAGAACGCATATTAAAGGAGAGGTATAGCAACATTTTGGCTATACTTTTCCTGTAGGTCACAGAAGTGCAGTTCATTCTGCACTCCTGTCTGTGACCCTTTTTCAGTTGTCAGCAGGCTAAAGTCCACTGTCCGCTGACGTCACTCAGCTGGTCCAGGCACTGAAAAAGATCCTGACCATACCACCCAGAACAATGGATCAGCACCTGGCTGTGACTGAGCCAGCCACTCCCGCACCCTCCATAGTGAAACATGCCAGTGAGCGCGGGGGGGGGGGGGGGGGGTAGAGCAGAGAACCAATGACTGACAGCCCCTGCTCTCTGCTTAGAGCGGAGGGAAGAACTGAGGAATCAGCAGTGTTTTGTCACTCAGTTTTCAGCACAGAGGCAGCGGGGGACGGATGCAGCATCGGATCAATGCTGTATCCACCTTGGTAAGTATAATATTTTTTTTTTTTAAAGTCCATACTTCTTTTTTTAAACCTTGGTACACACGGTTTTGTGTTTTCTAATGAAACTAAAAAGCCATGCCAATATGTAGCATTATTTAGCCACACTCGCTCATTGCCACCACACGCATAGCAGGTCACCATCTCCCTGGTAGGGGCCATAGTGCATTACTTTGCCCAGGGGCCCATGATGTCATTAAGATGGCCCTGCCCTCACACCTATATATGTGACAGGCATGTAACACACACATACAGGCATATACGCACAGCCAGCCCCCCCCCCCCCCCCCAACCTTATACAGCAGCCCTTACTACAGGGGTAGGCAACCTGTGGCCCTCCAGCTGTTGTGGAACTACATTTCCCATGAGGCATTGCAAGGCTATCAATTACAATTACCCCCAGAGGCATGATGGGACTTGTAGTTCTGCAACAGCTGGAGTGCCGCAGGTTGCCTACCCCTGCCTTACTAGTATTCCTAGTCCCAGCTCTTGTTTCTACATGTTGCGCTATGGCATGTAATTTCCTGAAGTATTCCTGTGGTGTTTTAATAGGTATCATCTGGAAAATATATATTAACTGTGGCAATACTATCATTTTTAATGCATTTACTCTCCCTATCCAAGAGAGGGGTCTATGTCTAAGCTTATTCAATTGTTCCTTAACCTTATTGAGCATTGGGATGTAGTTAGCCTTATATAATAATTCTATTGATCTTGTTAGTTTGATCCCCAAATATCCCATTTCCTCCTTACACCATGTGAAGGGGAGTACGCTTGTATTTCTTGTTTTTTCCTAGGCGTAGTTCTATTTAATATCTCTGATTTAGCTGTATTCATTTTAAAATTTGTCAGCTTTCCATATCGGTTTAACTCCTTCACTAGATTAGGTAATGACCTCCCAGGGTCGGAGACATAAAACAGCACATCATTGGCATATGCCGCCATTTTGTGCTCCCTCTCACCGATCTTCACCCCTCGAATATCCGCACTCCTCCGTATTGCCATCAATAAGGGTTCAAGTGCTATCACAAACAGCATCAGCGAGAGGGGGCAACCCTGCCTTGTGCCATTGAACAACTCCAACACAAGGGAGAGGGTCCCATTTATTCTGATCCTGGCTGTAGGATGCTGGTAAAAGGCAAAGATCCACTTCATCATCTTGTCTCCGATCCCCAAGTGCTTCAATGTACCCATCATGAATCCCCAGTCAACCCCGTCAAATGCCTTTTCAGCATCAGTCAACAGAAGTACGACTGGGGCTCCTCTCCTCCTTGTTTCATGTATTACAGAGAGTGTTGTCAGACTGTTGTCCCTTTCCTCTCTTCCAGCTACAAACCCCACCTGATCTTCATGGACCCATCCCGGTAGGAGTAGTTTAAGCCTTTCAGCAATTATTTTATCTTTGTATCCATATTTAACAAGGATATCGGTCTGTGGCTTGATGGGGCACTCGGATCCTTCCCTTCTTTCAAGATAAGGGTTATATAGGCTAATAATGATTCCTCTATCATTTTCTCTCCCTCAGCCAAACTGTTTAAGTACTCACAAAGTTTAGGGATCAAGATTTTCTGAAACATTCTATAATATAGGACGGAGTACACGTCAGGGCCTGGGCTCTTCCCCAGGGCCATATTTTTTATCGCTCTGAGCACTTCCTCTTGGGTAATTGGTGCCTTTAAATGGTCCAATTCTTCCCTAGGGGGTCTCTGGGAAGACCAGTTCCCGCAGGTACTCTTGCACCGCTAAATTGTCTTCTCTCTCACCCTTATTCTCTTCTTTTTATCTCACCCTATATAATTGGCTATAATACTCATGGAATACTTTCGCGATTTCGGGAGATGAATTTACCATCTTTCCTTCTTTGTTTTTAATCTTAGGTATAAAGGAGGCATTTTTTATCTTTTACCAATCTAGTCAGCCATTTCCCTGGTTTATTTCCCCATTGATGTTTTTCCTTTATTACTAGATGAAACACTTTTTTTTTCTCTTGTTCTAGTAGTTCAGCCAACTCACCCCTCTTTATCATTAGTTCTTGTCTCTCTGGGATGCCTTTAGGTCTAGTCTGTTGCTCTAGTACCTGTATCTCCCTATATAGCCTACTCATCTTTTCCCTTTTTTTCTCTTTTCTTCTGCGCCGCTATACCCATCAAAATCCCCATAATATATGGCTTATGGGATTCCCACAACAGGGCCCTCGAAGTCCCTGGGGTATCATTAGCAGTAAATAATTCTTCCAGATCTTGTTCTATCCTCTTTGTTACATCTATGTCCTGCATTAGGAAATCATTTAGTTTCCAAGTCATTCCCCCCGTGACTCTCTCCTTTACCTCAATCTGATATGGTGATGGGTTTAATTGTTAAATTCTTAAGGAGGAGAAGCATATAATGTTCGACTAACACATAATCAATCCTCGAGTATGATCCATGTACCCAGGAATAGTATGTATAATCTTGATCTTTCGGGTGTCTTATCCTCCAGGTATCCCCTATTTGATATTCCAATAATAGATTCTTTATTTCTTTATATATTTGAGCCATACATCTAACCACCTTCCCTGTTGTATCTACCCGTGGGTCTATAGACACATTGAAATCTCCTGTTATTATAAGTCTCCCCTCCTTAAATGCCCATAATTTTTTTAGGGTCTTCCTGAGAAGTTTTGCTGGCTCTTTATTTGGGGTGTAAAGGGTTGCAAGCGTGCATTCCATATTGAACAAACTCCGTTTTATAAACAAGAACCTTCCCTCTGGATCCGCCAACTGTTCCTTAAGCCTAAAGCTCACATTTTTATTGAACCCAATAGCTACACCCTTTGATCGAGTCGATGTTGAGTTGCCATAGAACCACAGAGGAAACAAGTGCGTAGATAGCTTATATCCTGAGGCATGTGCAATATGTGTCTCCTGGAGGCACACTATATTGGCCCCGTAATAGTCTAATTCCTTATTAACCTTATATTTTTTATTAGGGACATTGAGTCCCTTTACGTTATAGCTTACTAGATTTACTGTAGTCATTCCGTTGAAAAAAAGAGAGAGCAACCAGCTCTCACATTCCTTATTGATTTACCAGAGGTAACCTGAGGAAAGGGAGAGGAGAGAGGAGAGGGGAGAGAAATCCCCCCCCAAAAAAAAGGCCCCAAACCCCACCCCCTCCAGCCCTCATCCTCCTACAGATCTCAATCACTTGGAGGGTTGAACAACCAGCCATTTTTGTTCAATGTATGGCCGAGCCACATCTATCTAGTTGTTGCTAGCTAGATGTTCACACCTCCCCGGGATCTCTTCGGTCACCGAGCTCTTGTACCCCAATCCGCCATTCCACCAACCCTTCCCCCCTCCCCCTCTCCCAAGCCCCCTTATATCCTCTTATTTCATTTTGTATTTTCCTTTCCATTCCCTTCCCCTCCCTCCCCCCTCCCCTCAGCCTCCGCTCCTCCTCAGGTGCTCCAGGTCTAAAACAAATTTATTCTATCTCTTCAGCAGGAGCGATATACATCTTCTCCTCCATTCTCACTCCATTCCCGCCCCTCTTTTCCCCTGTTTGAGAGTCTATCTTCTGTTATTTGGGATTGCCATTCTTCCCCTTTCTTCTTCCTCCCAACCTGGGAGTTTTGGGATTGGGAGATTCAATTTCTTGCAAAACTTTTTAAGATCCTCAGGCAGTCCGACCATCTTTTTTCACTTTTAGACATGCAGGTAATCCCCACCAGTATATTATATTAGCTGATCTCATTTGCTGTGTAAGGGGTTTAAGGAGTTTTCACCTCGTCAGGGTCTCCCCCGACAAGTCAGAGAATATCTGTAAATCAGCTCCTTCGTATGAAAGTCCTGGCTCTTTCCGTAGCTTCTCTATAATCCGGGTTTTATCTGCTACTTGGTGGAATCTCACTATCACGTCCCTAGGGGTCTCCGTCTCCTGGAATTGATATCTCACTATCCTGTGTACCCTATCGATTTTTGTTGTTTTAGGGTGTTCTTTCTCTAATATCAGGTTAAATAAGTTATGCATTATTCCCAATAGCTCCTCCTCTTTATACTTCTCCGATAGCCCTCTGATTCGGAGATTCTTCCTTCGACTTCTATTTTCCTGGTCCTCCATGTTATAAAGGATTACTCTGTTTGTCCTGTTTAATATTTTCATCTGCTCATTCAATTCCTCAAGTTTTTGCTCGTGAGTGTCCAGTCTCTCCTCTGCCTCCTCCACCCTATGGAGCACCTGCCCTATGTCCATCCGGATTGCCGCAATGTCCGATTTGAATGATGTTTCCACTTTGGTGTCTCAGTTAGGAACTCCTTGAATTGGGGAAAGCCTAACTGATCCTCACTTGTCTTCTCCTCCTTTCCGACCAGTTTGCTTCCATTGCCCTTTTTCTTCTGCTCCTCGGCCTGAGTTTTTTTTCATCTTAGTACCTCCGTCGGGGTCACTGATCCATTCGGCCCATCCCCTTTTCCTTCTACCTCCAATAATTTTTGCCTGCAAGTTTTCGTTTGGGCTACATTTCCCTGTTTAGGGCTGTTGTGTCCCTCTGTAATGCCTGTTTCTGCTGTCATATACCGTTGTATGCCATTCTGGCTGGGGGCCGGCATATTTGCTTTACCCATTCCCGATTTATTTGTTTTACCCTTCATCTCCGGCATTCATCGAAAGAGTTCATGTGCAGTCAGGAAAAAAAAAAAAGAAAAAACATTTTTTACTCCTTTCTTCCCCTTTTTCCCTTAAAGAGGCTCTTAGGGACCCTTACAGTCCTTATATATATGTTATTTAAGTACTAAGACAATGTATGTAGTAATGTGTATAGTGATATGACTCCTTGCTCATCCGCTTTACCACTCCATATACCCCTAAATTTTAGGGGCAGAAAGCGATGTCCTTTTTATTATTCCTGGATGGGTACAAGAGGAGTGCAGCGTAGGCACCCAGCCCTTTAGCAGATAGATTTTAATAAACGCACATACGGCTGCCTTCACCAATGAGCACGTAGGAGAGGGAGCCTATTATAGCTTGTTATAACCTAGATAGTTATAGTCCTTTAGCAGGTAGATTTTAGTATACGCACATACAGATGCCCTCGTCAGAAAGCAGATAGGAGAAAGATCTCATTCTGTTATAGCATAGATAAACAGTCTTTTAGCTGATAGATTTTGGTATGCACATATTCATCTGCCTTTATCAGAGATCACACCAGAGCGGGAGCCTATTATAGCATATTATAGCACAAGTGCACAATCCTTTCCCAGGTAGATTTTTAGTATGCACACATTCAGCTGCAATCACCAAAGAGCACCCAAATGAGGGAGCACACAAAAGTATACTGCAGCATAAATCCACCGTCCTTTAGCAGGTGAATTTTTGGTGTGCACACATTCAGCTGTTTTCACCAGAAAGCACACAGGAGAGGGAGCCTATTATAGCGTATTATATCTTAGGTACACAATCCTTTAGCAGGTAGATTTTTAGTATGCACACATTCAGCTGCCTTTATCAGAGAGCACACAGGAGAGGAAGCCTATTATAGCATATTATAGCGTAGGCACACAATCCTTTAGCTGGTGAATTTTAGTATGCACACATTCAGCTGCCTTTATCAGAGAGCACATAGGAGGGGAGCCTATTATAGCATATTATAGCATAGGCACACAATCGTTTAGCTGGATGAATTTTAGTATGCACACATTCAGCTGCCTTTATCAGAGAGCACATAGGAGAGGGAGCCTATTATAGCGTAATGTAACATAGGGACACAATCCTTTAGCTGGTTGAATTTTAGTATGCACAGATTCACAGGAGAGGGAGCATATAGTAGCGTATTATAGCACAAATCCCCAGTCCTTTAGCAGGTGAATTTTTGGTGTGCACACATTCAGCTGTCTTCACCAGAGAGCACACAGGAGAGGGAACGTATTATAGCATATTATAACATAAATACACAGTCCTTTACCAGGTAGGTTTTTAGTATACACACATTCATCTGCCTTTATCAGAGGGCACACAGGAGAGGCAGCCTATTATAGCACAGGCACACATTCCTTCAGCTGGTAGATTTTTAGCATGCACACATTCAGATGCCTTCACCAGATATCACACAGGAGAGGGAGCATATAACAGCGTATTATAGCATAAATCCACAGTCCTTTAGCAGGTAAATTTTGGTGTGCACACATTCAGCTGTCATCACCAGGAAGCACGCAGGAGAGGGAGCCTATTGTAGTATATTATAGCATAGGTACACAATCCTTTAGCCGGTAAATTTTTAGTATGCACACATTCAGCTGCTTTATCAGAGAGCACACAGGATAAGGAGCCTATTATAGCATAGGTACACAATCCTTTAGCTGGTAGTTTTTTAGTATGCACACATCCATCTACCTACACCAAAGAGCCCACGGGAGCATATAAAAGCATATTATAGCATAAATACACAATCCTTTAACAGGTACATTTTTGGTGTGCACACATTCAGCTGTCTTCACCAAGGAGCACCCAGGAGAGGGGGCATATTATAGCAGATTACAGCCTTAGTACACAGTCCTTTAACAAATAGGTTTTAGCATACACATACATTGCCTGCTCATGCAAGCACACATATCTACCACTTCCAGCGTGCTTGTCCTTGTGTATATCCTTCAATCAGGCTGGGTTCTGTTTCTCAGTCACCTTTTCCTTTCTCCTTTATCCAGCTCCACTCAGTTTGCCTCTAGCCATAAAAACGGGGGGGGGGGGGCACAGAGACACCTCAGCGGTCAATGTGAGTGTATCACTCTCTTACTGCTTCTACAGCTGTGGATGGAGGGGCGGCTTCGGCCTTCATGTCGGTCATGCTGCGTCCTCCTTCCCCTCAGCGTTAACGAGGCTCTGAAGAGTCTGACAGGGGCGTGGCTTCCTAGCGTGGTGGGGCTACGTGACCAGTCTCCTCCCCATCTCCTCCCTCAGTATAGGCAATTAAGCCCCATCTAGGCCTCGATTCAAGCAGTATAGGCCATTAACCCCCATATAGGCCTCAATCCAAGCAGTATAGGCAATTAACCCCAATCTAGGCCTCAATGCAAGCAGTATAGGCCCTTAACCCCCATCTAGGCCTCAATCCAAGCAGTATAATCCATTAACCCCCATCTAGGCTTCAATCGAAGCAATATATGCCATTAACCACCATCTAGGCCTCAATCCAAGCAGTATAGGCCACTACCCACCTATGCTAGAAGTCCAAGTGGAACCTTAATTATCCAGATAATTAGCGTTTTGCCAAAAGATTATCCTCCACGCAAAGACCCTACCTACGGTCGTTCCATCGAATATGTGATCAGGCTTTATACACTGCGCATACATGCAACTCCGCTATCAGGTGCGCCGTGACGTTGGGGCGTGAACGGCTCTCTTATCCTCCATGATACAGACTCCACGGAACGATCGGAGGAAAGGATGACGGCTTGACGGTGCAGAATCCTACAGAAAGGCTAAAGCCACCCCCATGACCAAGGCTGAGATGGTGGACATGGTGGGCATTATGGAAGGGCAGGATTATGACTGCAGGAAGGAGAATTACCAAAGGCCCAACAGCCAAAAAGATTTCATATTAGAGCAGGTCATCAGTCGGCTGTCCCAAAAAAATGGTGTCCAGCGGTCCAAAGATCAACTGAGAAAATGTTTGTCAGATCTTAAACACCGTGAACAAGATCAGCCGCACAAGATCCAGAGAGTCCTTGAAAAAAGTAAGCAATAGTTGTATGTAAGCAATATGTATATGTGTAAATTAGGTGTCTGGATATGTTCTTGGTAAAAGTAGCTAAAGAGAATTCTAGGTGAGGTTTGAAACTGTTTGTATGCCTTGGGCTTCCAAATTTGAAGATAAACCTAGCATATATGAAGAATAGAATTTGTAACTGTTTTTAGATAACTTGGAAAGGTAGGTACTATATGAGGAGACCAAGGAAAGTTACTGACTTCCCCTTGGTGACTGTGAAAATTGGCAAAGTCCCCCAAAGAAAGGGTTTAATGGCAGTCAACATATAAGAAAACCTTTTGTATGTTGAACAAATAATACAGATACTAAGAAATTCGGTTTAAAAGTTTATTGGTGTTGACTTTAACATAGAAGTTTAAAAAAGGGAGAGCTCTGGTTGTATGGACATCGGACATGTTCAATTTTGCTTACACAATATCAAAAACATAACAAAGTAATACAAAGTAATAACATCCTGTACAGCCAAGTGGCTGCATGTCCCCAACGCGTTTCGACCATATAAAGATGTGTATTGGTCTTCTTCAGGGTGAAAATAATCAGCCCTCTCTATTGAAGATACAATTTCAGTTGTGGTTATTTGAAAATTTGGCTTAAAGAATCATAGACATAATAAACAAGTTGTATGTTTTCCAAAAGAATATACAACTGACGGTAATTTGGGAAAGAAACCCCCTGAAACGGTTAAAAGTGTCAGTGGTTCCCCTTCAGTCATTGAAAGGAACCAGAGGAGTATATCATGGATGGAAAGGTTCAATAGATTTTTGTCAATGTTTAAGATAAGAAGTATATACGATCTAAATAGAAGTTTAAACCTTCGGGTTCC
>BLSH010088433.1:18518-30016 GCA_018402905.1 Glandirana rugosa | reverse complement strand
AAATTTAAACATAGCTGAAGTACCTGGATTTCCACTTCTGTAAGTGTAAATGGTGTTAGATTAATGATACTTAATTGGTTGGGGCTCTGTTGGGAGGTATGGCTGCAGGTGATTCCTGCGTCACACTGAGGGGACCTCCTCGTGTGACGTAGGGATCCATAGTTGCCTGTCTTCCTGCTAAAGGGGGCTGAGTTCCTGTTAAAAAAATACCTTGTGTGTTAGGGATAGTACTGATTTGTTGAGAATTTTCCATATTCTGGGTTTGATCATTCCTGTATTCTTGGGTAGACTCTCTATTGACCTGTTGTGCTAAGTTAGTAGTATGTGTTTTGAAAATCTGAAGGGCTTGGGCCACTAGTGGGCCCAGATGTGTCTGTCTAGCCATTGCAGGTGTGTTGGGTGTGCTTAAACTACCACCATTTGGGCCACCACGTTGTGTGTCTATTGTTTGCAATGTGTTAACTGGGTTAGGTTTTCGTTTGGAATCGTGAGGTGTATCATACCCACCACCATAATGATTACGCTTACGTGCACCAAAGTGATTGTGTCTGTGACGTAAATTCTGGAATCCTTGTGAATTCTGTTGAACAAAAGAAGACAATGATGAGTCAGATTCATCCCCTGTAGTATAACCTTGGTTATTCCTCGGGGGGCCCCTACCCTTGGGCATCCTGCGCCTGTGAGGGCTGGATGGCCATTGGTAGGCATACCCCTCAGAAAAAGCTGATCTATCCTTCAACATCTTAGATTGTTTTTTAGCAATAATATCCTAATTGAGTCTGTTAATATATTCCTTAAGTTCTTTATACTTATTGTCAAATTGTTGATGTGACTTCACATTATTATGTAGCGTATTCATTGCATTTAATTCCTCATTCAGAATATCCATGTCTTTAAGATATTGAGAAATTAATAAAGTCATCAATTGAAGGCTGCATTTAGTAAGTGTTTGTTCCCATGTCTTTTTAAATTATTGTGTCGTATTGGGAAAAGAGGGATATACATGTACTCTCAATCCCAGCGGACAAATTTTTTCTTGTAAGTACTGCTTAAAAAATTATATGTGCCAATATAAGTTAGACTTTTTTTTAGAAGCCTCCTTAATTTCGCTATGTATTGAGTAAGGTTAGCATCATTTTGTGTTGTTGTATTGGGTTGCGTTTGAAATTCAGACATCAAACCCGACCATGCTCCCCCCACAAAATCCATTTTACCACTCAGGGATACGAGAGAAAAAAAAAAAAAAAAGGAAACAATCAGAACCAACCGCTATACAAGATCAACAGTTCAATAATCAATATTGATACTTCAAATAAAAGTCACAGCCACTAATGGGAAATTCCATGGGTGCTTCCACCCTATAATATAGGTTATAAATTTGGTCCCCACTGGGCGGCTACCAGGGGCCCCATAAAAATACAAATGTACCACGTCCCCCTTAATATAAAGATAGAGAACAGGAAAATTTGGGACATTGGGACTTTAACGGTACTATAGGAGAATAATGATACTACACAAAAATGTAAAAAAATATACAATTTATTGATTTCATATTTAAAAACATTAATTGATAAAACTTTTTTGAATCCCAAGAACTATTACAAGGAAGTGGACCACAACCCCCTGGGTAAAATTAAAGACCCTGAGTAACCCATAGTGGCTGTAACCTCTCTAACAGAGATGGGACTATGTAGTCAACCCAACTCCAATTGGTATAAATGAGAAGTGTGGGGGGGTAAGTGGTGCGGCAGCAACACCCACATCCATGCAATTCGGTTCTCGACTTTACATGTTTCGCGTTTCAATATAACGCTTCTTCAGAAGTTTGCGGGATTCAATTCTAAATATTGTTCCTGTAAATGACAAACATACATATAATTGTGTACATATATGACATCAAAGTGATCTATTAAAACTCTAAATAGAGATTGAAGCTTGGGTGAATCAAACTTATGTAAAACAAGGATCTGGTACCTGTGAACCCAATGAACAACCTATGTGTCCCCAGATGGTAGATGATGGTCAGCGCCAGTGCCCCGTAGTCCACCAATTGGGCAGATGTGGGGACACACCTGATAAAAGGGGATCTCCTATAATAAAGTATGAATTAATAATAAATAGCCCAGCAACCAATAGTGCTTATCTATAGAGGATAGCTCCGCAGGGTTGTCAAACTAGTATACCTTTTATGCCTTTGTAACAGGGTCTGTGATTAACAATAATGCAACAAGCTTGCTTGTAAACTCTTGAAATAGCCGTTTTTACTTTATTTCTTGGTATTAAATTGATACAATACCCCGGCTCAATTAATCATATAGTTCTATTTAGAAGAACTACTAGTCATGTCCTACAAGATAAATGCAGAAATGACAGTTGTCAGTTTCAGCCTTCGATAGACAATATTATAGTAAAAAATATTATTGTATGTTGCAAAATAGTAAAAAAAGAGCAACGGGTTTTTTTTTCTCCTATAGAAGGGATATTAGGCAGCCATCTGCCATCCATCTCCAGAGGATAAGCATCCATCACACAGTAAAGCGCTGCTCTCTGTACCTGTCATGCCGTAGGGGAAAGGCATTGAATCATCCACACCTCCTGATGTCTGAGAGCGGGCAGCCCAGGCTCAACCAAGGTTATACTACAGGGGATGAAGGAACTGAATATGACTCATCATTGTCTTCTTTTGTTCAACAGAATTCACAAGGATTCCAGAATTCACGTCACGTACACAATTACTTTGGTCCATGTAAGCGTAATCATTATGGTGGTGGGTATGATACACCACACGATTCCAAACGGAAACCTAACCCAGTTAACACATTGCAAACAATAGACACACAACGTGGTGGCCCAAATGGTGGTAGTTTAAGCACACCCAACACACCTGCAATGGCTAGACAGACACATCTGGGCCCACTAGTGCCCCAAGAACTTCAGATTTTCAAAACACATACTACTAACTTAGCACAACAGGTCAATAGAGAGTCTACCCAAGAATACAGGAATGATCAAACCCAGAATATGGCAAATTCTCAACAAATCAGTACTATCCCTAACACACAAGGTATTTTTTTAACAGGAACTCAGCCCCCTTTAGCAGGAAGACAGGCAGCTATGGATTCCTACGTCACACGATGAGGTCCCCTCAGTGTGACGCAGGAATCACCTGCAGCCATACCTCCCAACAGAGCCCCAACCAATTAAGTATCATTAATCTAACACCATTTACACTTACGGAAGGGGAAATCCAGGTACTTCAGCTAGGTTTAAATTCTGCCCATCAAATAACATTGATAAATATCAAACTATTAAAGATCTCTATCTTTTTAGTAGGAACCTTACCTACAAATACATGTATGACCCAGACAGGATGAGAGCGAGACAAGATAAGGAACTCACGGAAAGTATGAAAGGTTTTACCATGCAGGATTTTAGCATACTTAGAGATCTGATTCTACTGTTGGAAGAAAATGAACCTTCCTCAGAGTTTAATGAACCACCCCTTGAGGGGGAAGTACAAAAAGAAAAAAAGAAGAAATTCCAGAATAAATCACGTTTCCCAGATTTAACTACTAATCCAGATATGGGCATTTTTAACTACAGTAACAAGCGAGATCAAAAGTACCCAATTTTCTCCTCCAATAACAAAAAATCTAACACCAATTCAACAGACAGGTTTAAATACATTGAACTATCGTAATAGTCAAACCCTCTGACAAAGGAGGGAATGTAGTGCTCATGACCCTTGAAAATTATGAGAAGATGTGTGATCGCATACTTAACAATCGCGAGTGTTATGCGATCATAGATCCTGAGCAGACAGTTCTATTCGCCAACCGGTTCAAGGAACTGATTGGTATGGCCCATTTGGATGGCCTGATAGACAAGAGGACCTATGACTATCTAAATGTCCAATTTCCACGGAGCTCTACGTTCTATGCATTGCCAAAAATACACAAGAATATAATCGATCCACCAGGTAGACCAATTATCTCTGGCATTGGAGCACAATGTGAAAATGCCAGTAGATTCATCGATTTTTTCCTAATGCAACACGTAACTAGGTTACCCTCCTTTATCAGGGATACCTTGGACTTACTGAAACACATTGAAGGCCGACAAGTCCCTCCAAATGCCCTACAAGTCACACTTGATGTAGAAGCGCTCTATTCGAGCATTCCACACAATAAAGGTTTCAGATAATACGTTTCTTTCTAATGGAACAACCCAATACTCAGTGGGATTTCAACTAATTTTTATTACGGTTATTACATCACGTTTTAACCCACAACTGGTTCACATTTAAAGATTCCCACTACCTCCAGGTACAGGGCGTTGCCATGGGCACGTGTTGTGCCCCGGCATATGCCAACCTGTACCTGGGGGGAATGGGAAAGAGATTTATGGCAGACTAAGGAATTTGATTCCTATATGGGGAACATTTTATGTTTGTATCGGTTTATAGACGATATTTTTGTTATATGGACAGGCACCGATAGGGAACTATATGAATTTGTGGAAATCATCAATAAGAATACATTCAATCTAACTTTTACACTATACTACCATCACTACACAGTGACATTTCTAGATCTCGAAATATATTGACCAAGATACATGCATAGCAACAAATCTACATCGTAAACCAACTGCAGGAAACACAATCCTGCATGCAAGTAGTGCCCATCCACCTGCTTTAATACAAAGCATACCATATGCACAATATATACGCCTGAAACGCAATTGTACTCGGCTGGAGGATTTTTATGCTCAGGCAGCAGGTCTACGTTCTAGACTGCTGCTTAGAGGTTACAGTAAATCTCTCCTGCGTAAGGCCTTTAATCGGGAACTACAGCAGGATAGACAATCCTTATTATACCAAACTGCCCCCCATAGACAAACAACAACGGTAAAATTTATCACACAATTTTCATCGCAACACCAAGCACTTTGTGGAACTTTGTGGAAAAGCTGCCTTTTCAGCTGGTAGACTCTGCCCCCTTTCATGAATTTGTGGAATGTGCTGTCCCACAGTGGCAGGTTCCCAAAAGACATTTCTTTTCACGTAAGGCCATTCCAGCTCTCTACCGTCATGTGGAAGGCAATGTTTTGACCTCGTTGAACAGTGCGGTCAGCAGCAGGGTTCATATTACCGCTGATTCATGGTCCAGCAGGCACGGTCAGGGACGTTACCTTTCCTTCACGGCGCACTGGGTAACTCTGCTGGCAGCTGGAAAGGACAGGATTCAGTTTTGGAAATAGTTCCGCCACCACGCCTCCAAAAAAAGCTGGTGGTGATTTTGCCACATCTGTCTCCTCCACTCCCTCCTCTTTTTCTACCTCTGTGGCCTCTTCTGCATGATTTTCCTCTGAACCTGCAGCATTCAAGGGGCTATGCAAGCAGTCAGGCTAAAAGATGCCATGTGGTGCTTGAGTTAGTTTATCTTGGGGACAGGAGCCACACTGGGGAATTCTTTAGCTCTGCAGGGGCAGGCTCAGAGGTGGTTGACGCCACGGCAGCTTGAGCCAGGAATGGTTGAATGCGACAATGGCACCAACCTTCTCTCTGCCCTCCAACTGGGACAATTGACACATGTTCCATGCTTGACACACGTTTTGAATTTGGTGGTGCAGCGTTTCTTGACCAGGTACCCAGGCTTACCAGATATCCTGAGGCAGGCCAGAAAAGTCTGTGGTCATTTCCGGCGTTCATACAATGCCAGTGCCCGGCTGGCTGACATCCAGTGGGAATTCATCCTGCCCAACAACCGCCTCATTTGTGACATGCCCACCAGGTGGAACTCAACATTGGCAATGCTGCAGTGGCTGCACGCACAGCAGAAGGACATCAATGAGTACCTCTGTAAGCATGGCACTAGGACAGGCTCAGGGAAGCTTGGCTTTCTTTTGCCACTTCAGTGGCTAATGATCAAGAATGCATGCACTGTCCTGTCACCATTTGAGGAGGCCACAAGGATGGTGAGCAGCAACAATGCATGCTTCGGTGACACTGTCCCACTAATATTCCTTCTGGAGCACATACTTTGTGGAATCATGGACAGGGCACTTGAGGCAGAACAGAGGGAGGAAGAGGAGGACTTCCTTTCCTCTCAAGGCCCCCTTTATGCAGAGAGCATTCCTGCAGAGCTGCCAAACACACAGGAGGAGGAGGAGGACTGTGTCAGCATGGATGTGGAGTATAATATGCAGCAGTCTTCAAGGGATCATGGTTTTCAGGCCCCAGAAACCCAAGGAGTTGTACGTGGCTGGGAGGAGGTTGTTCCTGATAATGTAATCCTCGGTGACACAGAGGACACTCTGGCCTCCTCAAATGTACGCTGCATGGGCTCTCTGATTCTGAAAAGCCTGCGAAAAGACCCTAGGATTCATGGTATCAAGGAGAGGGATCATTACTGGCTGGCAACCCTTCTTGATCCACATTACAAGGGTAAAGTTGCATAACTCATCCTACCTGTACAGAGGGTGCAGAAACATCTTCAGGATACCTTGAACAAAAGTTTGTGCAATGCCTTTTCCAGACCCTGGGAGGTTACCATGTCCTGTTGTTGGTCCTGGACAACGTGTTTCTGAAGCTTCGGTCGTTTAGAGGCAGAGTGGTGGAGAAGGTGGCCGGCTGAGCGATGCCTTTAAAAAAAATTTCAGTCCTCAGCACCCAGGCTTGATAGGTTCAAGCAACCATTGTCAGCGTCTGCATTATATGGTGCAGGGGCATGCCATAACAATTTTTAAACTAATTTAAAACAGCAGGGCCCATTCCTGCATCCAACAAGGTTAACTGCAAGGGGTTACAGTGTTCTGGCACCGCCAGCACCCAAGGCCCAATTTTTCGCCACCTGTTTGACTGGGGGCTTTCGTCACAATTTGTAAACTAATTTACAACATCAGGCCCTGTTCCTCCATCCAACAAGAGTAACTGCAATGGGTTACAGTGTTCTGGCAACCCCAGCACATAAAACTCATTTTTTTGATACCTGTTTGACTGGGGGCTTTCGTCACAATTTGTAAACTAATTTACAACATCAGGACCTGTTCCTCCGTCCAACAACAGTAACTGCAAGGGGTTACAGTGTTCTGGCACCGCCAGCACCCAAAGCTTAATTTTTCGCCACCTGTTTGACTGGGGGTTTTCGTCACAATTTGTAAACTAATTTAAAACATCTGGCCCTGTTCCTCTGTCCAACAAGAATAACTGCAAGGGGTTACATTGTTCTGGCACCGTCAGCACCCAAGGCCCACTTTTTCACCACCTGTTTGACTGGGGGTTTCCTTCACAATTTGTAAATTAATTTACAACAGCAGGGCCCGTGCCAAAATTTAAAAAAAATGACGTGGGGTCCCCCCTAAATCAAAACCAGCCCCTTCAGGTCTGGTATGGAATTTAAGGGGAACCCCGCGCCAAAATTTTAAAAAACGAGACGAGTAGAGTTGAGCGGACACCTGGATGTTCGGATTCGTCGGGTTCGGCCTAACTTCACAGAAAAGTTCAGGTTTGGTGCCAAACTTGACCCGAACTTGACCCCGGACCCCGAACCCCTTTGAAGTCAATGGTGACCCGAACTTTTGGGCACAAAAATGGCTGTAAAAAATCCTGGAAGGGCTAGAGGGGTGCAAAAGGAAGCAAAATGGGGGAAAGAGTAGGACAAGAGCCCTGCAAACAAATGTGGATAGGGAAATAACTTAAACTCACATAAAAAATATAAAAATGGGAGGAGGAGGTGGATGTGGAGTAGGAGCCTAGGGGTTGACTAGGCCGTGACCGTGGCGGTGTATGTGGAAGTGGCGGTGGAGGAGGAGGTAGCCAACACTGTTTTTTGTTTGTTTGTTTTTTTTTCTAATTGGGGTAGCCCCCAAAACATTGAGACTTATTAAAAAAAAACAAGTATACCAATGGCTGTGTGAGGACGGTCTAAATGTCTTTTCTGCACAAGGCACAGACAAGTCTTGTGGGATCCATGCCTGGTTCATTTTAATAAAGTTAGCTTGTCCACATTGGCTGTGCACAGGCGGCTGCGCTTGACTGTGATAACGCCCCCTGCCGTGCTAAACACACGTTTAGACAATACACTGGCTGCAGGGCAGGCCAGCACCTCCAAGGCATAAAGGGCAAGCTCAGGCCATGTGCCCAATTTGGAGACCCAGAAGTTGAATGAGGCAGACCCATCAGTCAGTACTAGAGTTGAGCGGACACCTGGATGTTCAGGTTTGTCTGGTTTGGCCGAACTTCGCGGAAAAGTTCGGGTTCGGCACCGAACTTGACCCGAACTTGACCCCGGACCCCGAACCCCATTGAAGTTAAAGGTGACCCGAACTTTTGGGCACAAAAATGGCTGTAAAAAAGTCCTGGAAAGGGCTAGAAGGCTGCAAAAGGAAGCAAAATGGAGGTAAGAGTAGGACAAAAGCCCTGCAAACAAATGTGGATAGGGAAATAACTTAAAATCACATAAAAAAATAAAAATGGGTGGAGGAGGTGGATGTGGAGTAGGAGCCTAGAGGTTGACTAGGCAGTGACCGTGGCAGTGTAGGTGGAAGTGGCGGTGGTGGAGGAGGAGGAGGTAGCTAACACTTTTATTTGTTTGTTCGTTTTTTTTTTCTAATTGGGGTAGCCCCCAAAATATTGAGACAACAAAACAAGTACACCAATGGCTGTGTGAGGCCGGTCTAAATGTCTATTCTGCACAAGGTACAGACAAGTCTTGTGGGATTCATGCCTGGTTCATTTTAATAAACGCCCCCTGCCGTGCTAAACACACGTTCAGACAATACATGGTACACAGGTATCGCATGGAGGCCCACTCGTTGGTGGTGAAATGGTGCTGTTCCGCAGAGCGACTGACCCATGCGTGCTGCAGCTGAAACTCCACTATTGCCTGCTGCTGCTCGCACAGTCTCTCCAGCATGTGCAAGGTGGAGTTCCACCTTGTGGGCAACGTCATAGGAGGCGGTGAGTGGGAAGGCCGAATTTCCACTGCAGTGCAGACAGGCGAGCAGCAGCAGGGTGAGAACGACAAAAGCGCGCACAGACTGCCCGCACTTTATGAAGCAGCTCTGACATATCCGGGTGCTTTTTTAGAAATTTCTGCACCACCAAATTCAGCACATGCGCCAGGCAAGGGATGTGCGTCAAACCGGCTAGGCCCAGAGCTGCTAAGAGATTTCACCCATTATCGCACACCACCAGGCCGGACTTGAGGCTCAGTGGCAACAACCACTCATTGGTCTGTTGTTCAATGCCCGTCCACAGCTGCTGCGCAGTGTAGGGTTTATCCCCCAAACATATCAATTTTAAAACAGCCTGCTGTCATTTCCCCCTGGATGTGCTGAAGTTAGTGGTGAAGGTGTTATGCTGAGCGGATGAGGAGGTGGTGGAGGAGAAGGAGGAATCGCAGTAGGAAATGCCCTGCAATCCTCGGTGGCGGAAGGACATGCGCCAAATGGCTAGCCGCCTCAGGCCCACCCGCCACTACATTTGCCCAGTGAGATATAGCATCCCTGCATGTGCTTACTGGTCCACGTATCAGTGGTTATGTGGACCTTGCCTCAGATGCAGTTGCGCAGTGCACACTTGATCTCGTCTCCGACTTGTTTGTGCAGGGAAGGGATGGCTCGCCTGGAAAAGTAGTGGTGGCTGGGAACCACATACTGTGGGACAGCCACTGCCATCAGGTTTTTAAAACTGTCCGTGTCCACCAGACGGAATGACAGCATTTCAAAGGCCAGGAATTTTGAAATGCTGGCATTCAGGGCCAGGGATCGTGGGTGGGCAGGGGGGTATTTCCTCTTTCTCTCCAGTGTTTGGGACATGCAGAGCTGTAAGCTTCCATGGGACCGTGTGGAAATGCTTGGGGACGGTGGAAGACATGGTGGCGTTGCTGTCACATGCTCTGTTTGCTGGGTGGCAGGTGACACTGGCACTGTAGAGGTGGAGGAAGAGGCCAAGGCAGCAGCAGAAGAGGAAGCAGGAGGAGACCGAGACCGTTCTTGGATTTTGAGGTACTTATTCCACTGCAGCAAGTGCTTTGAATTTAAATGCCTGGTCATGCAGGTTGTGCTCAGGTTTAGAACATTTATGCCTCGCTTCAGGCTCTCATTGCACAGCGTGCAAACCACTCGTGTCTTGTCGTCAGCACATTGTCAGAAGAACTGCCACGCCAGGGAACGCCTTTGAGCTGCCTTTGGTGTGCTAGGTCCCTGGGTGCAATGGGTAGTAGCAGGCGTACTGTCTAGGGGACGCTCGCTCCGCTTTTGCAACCTGCTTCCTCTTTTGCTGTGCTGGTGCCTCTGTGCGACCACCACCTCTTCCTCCAAACTGCGCATGTCACTCGCATGACCCTCAGTCCATGTGGGGTCTAGGACCTCATCATCTTCCTCCACATCATCTTCCACCCACCCTTCACCACTGCCCTCCACTGTGGAAAGCCGCAGCAGTTGGCACCTGTGTTTATTCATCATCAGAGACGTGCTGCGCTGGTGTTTCCATGTCCTCATCCTGCAACAGAAGTGGTTGGGCATCGGTGCACTCAATGTCTTCCACTTCTGGGGCAGGGCTATGTGGATGGACCACGGAAAGCACACCAGGAGAGTCATCAAAAAGCATAAGAGACTGTTGCATAACTTGGGGCTCAGACTGCTTGGCTGACTTACAAGGGGCTGAGGTGAAAGACAGATGGCCATGGGGCTCAGGTGCCAGCTCTGAGCTTTCATCAAGGGACTGGATGGGAACTGGAGGCATTGTCAGCCACCCAATCTACTATCGCCTGTACTTGTTCTGGCCTCACCATTCGTTGAGCGGCATTCGGGCCTACCATATAACGTTGAAGGTTCTGTCGGCTACTCGCACCTGAAGAAGGTGTTTCACTTATGCGTGTAGCTGGCACAAATCGACCACATCCTCTCCTTGCAACAGGAACTTCACCAACACCACCAACACCAGCAGCACCACGACCATGTCCCTTATTTGATGCTCTCCTATTTCTGCCCGCAAATGTACTATGTAGCACTATTTATTAATACAAAAAAAAAAAAATTCTTCTTCTTTTTTGGAAAACAGCAAAGTAGACACACTTTTTATTTTTGTGCAAGAAATGCACCGCTCACACCAACAGCAGGAACCTCTCCCTACACCAGTGTGATATGATTTTAGAACAATAATCTGTCCCTCACAGGAGGTAGATCAAGAAATCCCTCTCCAAGGACGACCACGACACTCCCTGTTTAATAACAAGATTTTAGTAGTGTATGACGATATCCCTCTCCAAGGACGACGACGACATTCCCTGTCTAATGACAAGATTTTAGTAGAGGATCAAGATATCCCTCTCCAAGGACGAAGAGGACACTCCCTGTCTAATAACAAGATTTTAGTATAGTGTGACCACATCCCTCTCCAAGGACGACAACCACACTCGCCACGTAAAGAACGTGTTTTTATTTTTCACACAGATGAAACGACAAAAGGTTTTTTCTTCTTCTTAAAAAAA
>BLSH010088393.1:2164187-2174900 GCA_018402905.1 Glandirana rugosa | reverse complement strand
GGGGAAACGCATGCAGGCAGGAAGTGGCTGCAAAGAGGCAGCAGAAGATCAGCAGTGTTTGAATACTTCTTTCATCTTTTTTTGTATTTTAATTTAAAGTGTCATTAAGAGTTTATTTAGATGTGCAATAGAGACATGTTTTTGCCAAGCTCCATTAGGCAGCAGATGAGGGTGTTTTACATGTCAGTCACGATACATTCAGCATAATAAGGAGTTTCCCCCTATAACAGGTGTTTAGTGTCACTCTTTCTGGCCAGCCTAGAACCCTGATGTAACGATGGTGGAGTTATTGACTGGCTGCTCTGCTGTGAGTAAGGTGGGGGTGGGGCGCAAATTACTCGCCTTATCCTGAGCGCTGACAACCCAACACTACACTATAAAAAAAACTGGCTCCTAACTTTTTTAGCTGGCTCCTAGATTCAAAGCAAATTTGTCAAGCCCTGCCCTAAAATATCTGTTTGATAATGCCAGATCGTGACTTCCCCCCCTGAGTGCTGACTCCCCCTGTATATAGCTTATCCTGAGAGCCCCGTGGTCTATGCAGGCTATGTCACTCCCAGCTCTCCTATCTCCTGTGTGCCTGGTCTTCAACTCCCCCCTCCTCCCCCTCCCTCTTCCTCTCGTAGCTTCTCCTCTCTGCTCTCATAATTAACTCTAAGGCCTCGTACACACGGATGTTTTTTTGACGCCGGCGTTTTCTGGCGTTTTTTTGCAGCTCTGCATGTTAGTCAATGGCCCCATAAAAACGCCAACGTTTTTGAGCTGTAGATGGCGTCGGGGTTAGTGAGCTGAAACTAGAACCCACGGCCAGTGCGTTGCGAGGCTGTAACGTTATGGCGTTTTTTGACGCCGACGCAAAACGCCAACGAATACTGTACCGGCGTTTTTTGACCCCAACGTTTTTAGGTTGAACAATAGCATGATTTTTAAAAAAAACGCCTATTGACTCCGACGCTCACTAACGCTGATGCATAAGGCCGAAAAACGCAGATTTTTTTTTTTTTCCCCTTGCCGTCGGGCCCGACGTTTTGTTTATTTTTTAAGAAACGTCCATGTGTATGAGGCCTAAGGCTTCATGCACACAGGACTTTCGCATGTTTAAAGGGCCAGCGGTTTTTTTTTCTCCAATTGATCTAAACCGTCCAAAAACTTTGGATCAACGTTTTTGAGCGTTTGAACGTTTTTACAGCTGAAAAACGTCTCTCAGAACCCTCTGGTCTTGGGTTTTTTTTTACAGCTCAAAAACGTCACTGCTAAAAACAGTTAACAGCCTGTGTGTGCATGAACACATAGGATAACATGATGGGGGATTTATTGACGTCTGCAGCTAAAAACAGCTGCTGAAAAACAGTCAAAAAACGTCCTGTGTGCATGAGGCCTAAAAGCTCCTATCCCTCTATATTATGCCTCATGCGCACAGGATGTTTTTTTGACTGTTTTCAGCTGCAGATGTTTTTTCTACAGTCAATAAACCCTCCATCATGTTATCCTGTGTGTTCATGCACACATAGGCTATCAGCTGTTTTTAGCAGTGCCGTTTTTAAGCTGTAAAAAAACCCCCAAGAGCTGAGGGTTTTTTTGGACTGTTTTCAGTTGTAAAAACGTTCAAACACTTAACGTCCAAAAACGCTTAAAAACATCAAGCCCCAACGTTTTTGGACATTTTAGACCAATTGGGAAAAAAAAACGCTGGCCCTTTAAAAACGCGAAAAAATTGCGTTAATATAATGCTGGTAAAAACTGAAAACATCCCTGATAAGCTACTGACATCTTTTTGGCTGTTTTTTTTTAAACTCCTGTGTGCATGAAGCCTAAGAAGTTGTTCACCAGGTGAAGTGTCAGTGTTCTATCAGAAATATTCTTATCTGTATAGATAACACAGCAGGGCTCTGTCTCTCCAGTTGATGTCAGCAGCAGTGCTCAGCCCCTCCCTCAGGAACTCTGAGCTGAGACAGAAAAGCTGAAAAATGACAATTGATCCTAGTAAGAAGGTGTGTTATCTATACAGAGAAGTGTGTGTGTGTGTGTGTGTGTGTGTGTTATAACACAGACATAGGGCAACTTCTTGTCATAATACAGAGCAGATGGGAACTTTTTATAAAGTGGCTTAACATTTTAAGATATTTGATGTTATTAGCATTGAATCCACTTGTGTGTTTACTTGGTTCCTTGGAGGAAGAGTCCTCTTAAAGCGGAGTTCCACCCAAAAGTGGAACTTCCGCCTTAAGGGAAGGTGACCCCCCGACATGCCACAATTGGCATTTCATTTGGGGGGGGGGGTCCCAGAAGATACACTGGCTATTCACAGAGCGGAGTGGCGTTCGCCCGGCTTTGATGCCAGTGCCGGACGGAGGAGGGGGAGAAGAGCAATGCTGCAGGCGCCTGCATCGCTAGGGCCTGGAACATGTTGAGTGTCCGATTATTAAAAGGGTGGAACTCGGCTTTAACCTGCCTCAGGGGTATTTACCCCAGTGATCATATTCCTTTATATGGCGGCATGTAAGCTTATTATACAAAAATGGTTGCCTGCACATCTATCCACATGTGTTAAATGGAGATATTGGGGTAATTTTTAATTATTGAAAGAAAAATTAACCTTTCGATACAGAGGTTGTCCAGCTAAAGTTAATAAATTAAAAGATGCTTGGTTGGCGATACAGGACTACCCGTTTATTGATAACAGAGTATTTCTTCCTTCAGATCATATTACTGCAAAAAACAGAGTCTGGCTGTACAGGCTGTACATTGTGACGGAATTAATGGGTATAGTTATGAACGTGATTCTTCCCTTGTACTAGGTGTGTGCACATGAGCTGCTATAAGATAGAAAGGCTGTTTCATTCCATTCTTCTATAGATGCAAGAATTGCCAAGGACATGGGTTATATGTCTGTTTGTTTTTGTTTCTCTGTCACCTTTGTTGAAACAATAAGATTTAATTATCCACAATGATTACTATATTACATTTCAGGAGTATTGTGCTAATATCTTTAGAATACCTGTATAGTGTGAAAATTGCTAGTCGTATATTTTCTTTTTCTTATATAAATGAAAAAACGTCAATAAAAATATGCTTAATTAAAAGAAAAGAAGACAATCAGTATAAGCGGCAAAAAATAATTAAAATATGATCACCTTGAGGAAATGTTCCTTCTCCCACTGAAAATACTTAGCAGCTTAGCGGTGCCATAAATAAATAGCTTTGTTTTGTTTAATAAAATAGAAAAATGTGGAAAGGCAACAACTTTTTTTTTCTATTGCTTGTTAATATACTGTACCCATGGCCGGACCCCAGCTCGGGAAGCAAACCTTCCAGCACCTTCTCCACCCCCTTTTATTTATATTATTTTTCTTCTCTCAGCCTGAACATGCTTGGTTTTTATATGCTCTCGCTATTACGGAGCTCTGCTATGTAATACTATAGTATGCTAATTCCCCCACGTTAGGATGTTACCAGTGTATGGTATATTGCTTATTTCTATAATCGACTTTATTGCTCAGATTGTTACTTATCTCCTATGTAACAGTTATATTTGTATACTGTTATCCTCTGTTTTCTCATTAATAACATGTCTGAAAGAAAAAAAAAATACACATATATATATATTACGATTGTATAGCAGCGTCTTCTCTCACTGCAGAATTAAAGGGAGATTCACTTGTCCTCAGTCACCTAATGCTTATGTCCCTTTGAATTCCGTTTTATGACCTTCTGGACAGAGGACAGTTATGTTTTTTAGTATTGCAGCAGTTATTAGGGTGTTGCTGACCAGTTGTATGTCAGTGTTAAATTCATTTGGTAACAAGGCTGTGCCTATATGCAAGTTGGAGAACTTCAAGGTGACAACTTGTCTTTGTAGCAGGTTATGTTTTTTATTTATTTTTTCCCCTGTTGAGCACTGTGCGTTTTCTTGAGGATTAGTAGTGAGACATGTCAATGTGAACTTATTTTATATATAAATTTCTTTGAACAAATCTAATTTTCTCTGGTTTGAATAAATTTGCTCTGTAGTGAGGGAAAAAGTTTTTTTTTTCTCAATAAAAGTGTACTTATTTACTTTCTAAATTGGTAGACAACCTTTTCACTTTTTTCTATTTTGCTTTTATGCAAAGCAACAGAAAGCACAAATTAAAATCTGGCTACAAAACGTATGCGTGATTACAATGATCTGAGGTAAAAAAAAACCCCACAAAACACCTCCAGACATTTGTATGAATGAGCCCTGGGCTATGAAATCGGTGGCTCTGTACATTGGCATGTACTTACTGGCTGATTGTAGTCACATAGACATCATCTGTTGAGTTGGATCTTTCAGGATCCTCATGTTTAAGTAATTGGCTTTATGTGGATTTGCCTCGGGTAGACAGATTTATTATGAGATCATGAGCCAGTAAATCAGATCTAGGAGCCAGATAGCCCTTTTGAAGTACCTATTTTTAATAGCAAGGGTCTTTATGGGTGAGAATAATAGCATGAAACAGGCATTACTTGTGAGGCATTTTCCAATCTCCTGAGAACTAGCTTGGAGAGATTATGTATAGATGTGTGTTCTTCGTAATATAGGAATGGCTGGCCTTAAAGCAAACTGGTCATGGAAACGAAATCCCATACAGTCTGTCCCTTTCCCACCACCTTGTTTTTTTATTTTGCGAATTCAAGTTGGTTTTAGGCCCATTTTTGTTATCTGCTCTCGTTTTGTGGTTGGACATATCGTTGCTTTCTTTTATTAGCTGTTGATTATGGTGCTGCATTACAAAGGCTTCTATCGTGCTCTGCTACTTGAGTGAATGCTGACTTTCTGTGATCCTTGTACAATCCCTTATGATAGACCTGGGGACACTGTTGGAGAAGAAGCAGAGAGATTGTTTGGAATTTGACTAAGCAACATATAAGGCCATCTGTTAAAGAATATTTGCAATTCAGTTTGATGTCACAATATACATACTACACTTGAAGAAACCGGTGAATACATTCAAGAGCATTAATTTTGCTATTCTGTAATTCAGCTGTTATATCGATCAGTGTTTCTCAAACACTTTTCAGTCAAGGCACCCTTTAAAATTAGTCTCAAGGCACCCCATTCTAAAATGTAAAAAACGGTTCTAATAGTTTTCCATAATGCAGCAAAATCATTACACGTAGGGAACTCAACATTAGAGGTGAGTTATTCTTCCAAAGCAAATACACTTTTGCACACTGGTACTGACTGGTAGTCCAATGTTTCTCTTCACCCTCAATTTCTCTCCATCAGTCAGCTAATGTGACCCCAGTGTCTAGGAAGAGGGGCACAGGAGGGTCAAACAAGGATGCTGTGGAGGCAACAGACATCCTCCTTTTTAAAGGGGTTGTAAGCCCTCCAGGCTTTTTACCTTAATGCATTCTATGCATTAAGCTAAAAAAGCTCCTGTGATGCAAGAGTCCCCCTTTTACTTACCTGAACCCGGTCTTTCCAGCGACGGGGACGAGCACACCAGCTCCAGCCTATGTTGTGAATCGTGATTGGCTATATTGATAGTAGTGCAGCCATTGACTCCTGCTGCTGTCAATCAAATCAAGATGCAACTAGTGTTAATGCACGTTGTTGAGATTTCAGCGGATTTTATGCTGAAAAGTTTCTCTCCAAAGTGCATAAGTGACCTTTTTTTTTTTTTTTTTTTTTTTTTTTTTTTTACATGTAATAAACTCTCCTGCCACTAAACTAAAAACACCTATAGTGTGCATGGACACAACAGCCAGGGAAAACAAAAAGCTCAAACTCCTGAGGAAGCAGATTTGGGGTCTTATCATGGTGGAATACTGCCCTGTGGCCCAGTCTCCGAAGGGAGGGGATCATGCTCTGCTTCAGTATGTCACAGTACATATTGGCATTCATGGTTCCCTCAATGAACCGTAGCTCCCCAGTGCCGGCAGCACTCATGCAGCCCCAGACCATGATATTCCCACCACCATGCTTGACTGTAGGCAAGGCACACTTGTCTTTGTACTCTTCACCTGGTTGCCGCCACACACCCTTGACACCATCTGAACCAAATACATTTATTTTGGTCTCATCTGACCACAGGACATGGTTCCAGTAATCCATGTCCTTAGTCTGCTTGTCTTCAGCAAACTGTTTGCAGACTTTCTTGTGCTTCATCTTTAGAAGAGGCTTCCTTCTGGGACAACAGCCATGCAGACCAATTTGAGGCAGTGTGTGGCGTATGGTCTGAGCACTGACAGGCTGACCCCCACCCCTTCTACCTCTGCAGCAATCCTGGCAGCACCCATACGTCTATTTCCCAAAGACAACCTCTGGATATGACGCTGAGCACGTGCACTCAACTACTTTGGTCGACCAGGGCAAGGCCTGTTCTGAGTGGAACCTGTCCTGTTAAACAGCTGTATGGTCTTGGCCACCGTGCTGCAGCTCAGTTTCAGGGTCTTGGCAATCTTCTTATAGCCTAGGCCAGGGATATGCAATTAGCGGACCTCCAGCTGTTGCAAAACTGCAAATCCCATCATGCATCTGCCTCTTTGTGTCATGCTTGTGGCTGTCAGGGTCTTGCTGTGCTTCATGGGACTTGTAGTTCTGCAACATCTGGAGGTCCGCTAATTGCATATCCCTGGCCTAGGCCATCTTTATATAAAGCGACCATTCTTTTTGGCAGATCCTCAGAGTTCATTGCCATGAAGTGCCATGTTAAACTTCCAGTGACCAGTATGAGAGAGAGTGATCGCACCAAATTTTAACACACCTGCTCCCCATTCACACCTGAGACCTTGTAATACTAACAAGTCACATGGCACCGGGGAGGGAAAATTGCTAATTGGGCCTAATTTGGACATTTTCACTTAGGGGTGTACTCACTTTTGTTGCCAGCGGTTTAGACATTAATGGCTGTGTTGTTATTTTGAGGGAATGGCAAAGTCAATTAACATTGCACAGAGCAGGTTAACTATAACTTATTTTTTATTTTAGGGAAAAAAAATTACCTTTTTTATAACTGCTATAGCCATAGTAAAGTGTAAAGTCAGTGCTTCAAACAAATGTGTCAGAGACAACTCTGCAAATAGATACATCGTTTATTTCAGACAAGAATGCATGCCTCCTATTCATGTCCTGGATCAGCCCCAAATTTCTGAAGATTTTTGTTTTTTTACATGATCTAATATACTGCTTAGCTATTATTTTTACATAGAGCTTTTTTGATGCTGTATAATTTTTGTGTAGGCGTGTCTGTAATTTGTCTACTCTGAAATTTACATTTTTTCCTCTATGTGCTTCTATTGGCTTTTTTTTTTTTATTATTTAGTTTAGCACAAATTTTTTGCAAAATAATTTTTCCCTTCGATCTCCAATATGCAGTCATGTTCTATACTTTAATTCTTGTGTTTAATGCCTGTGTGTAGCCATCTGTTGTGCATTTGAAGACGTTGAGGACCAGAAACTTGCTCATTGACCTACAATAAATATAAATATCTTTCTCTGTGCTGAATTTACAGGTTCTATGAACTATACTTGTGTCCTCTGAATGAGGGATTCAATTCTCTCTCTCTGTCGGTGATTCTCAAACTCTGTGCCGTGGGAGTTTTGAAAAAGGGGCTGTAAACCCTTGAGGTTTTTCACCTTAATGCATTCTATGCATTAAGGTGAAAAACCTCCTGTACTCTAGCTGCCCCCCAGAGCCCCCCCCCCCCCCCCTTTTACTTACCGATCATTCCAGCCGGTGTCTCGGGCCCTCATTGGTTAGATTGCTAGTAGCGGGATCTATTGGGTCTGTGTCAATGGACGCAGCAGCTGGACACGGGAGCGCGCCTGCACGAGTGCCCCCAGGCAGAGCGGCTCTCCAACGGGGCACTCGAGAAGAGGAGGAGCCAGAAGGTACGCTGAGGGACCCCAGAAGGAGAGGATCGAGGCCACTCTGTGCAAAACCAACTGCACAAAGGAGGTAAGTATAACATGTTTGTTTTTTTAACCTTGAACATATCGAAAAATTAAATGGTAAATCAATCAACATATATAAAACCGCAATCTGTCAGTCTGTCATTCATTGGTTCCTTTCATAACGCAAGACTTGTGCGAGATCTCGGGAGAACTCGATCACTCCAGTTATATTCTAATAATTGAGACCGTTCCATCCCAACTTTTGATGCTTATAAGTTTGTTCATTGTTTAACAGAGAAACTGTTCAATGAAAAGCAAGGAAGCAAGCAAGAGTAAAACTAAATATATATGTAAAAATAAATAAGTTCTTTACCACAAAAATTGTTAAATCTTTTCAGGTGTGTCGTGAAAATTTTTAGATCTTTTTGGTGTGCCGCAATACAAAAAAGTTTGAAAAACATTCCTTGTAATAGAAAAAAGCATGCCAGGACCTTTTAAATATGAGATCTGGGGTCAAACCTCACATCTCATATTTACAGTAAAATGCAAAAAAAAAAAAAAAAAAGACAGCTGCCGCCCCCCTCCCCCCCCAAAAAAATGGCTTTTTAAGACTGTTGGGCGGAAGTGGCTTCTGATGTCATTTCCACCCTGCTGTACTATGGAGCCGAGTGAGCGGGTCCAGTAAGCGGCGGAGATGACGGGAAAGCGGCGGGAGGGGGGGGGCACCTCTCCCGCCTCTGATAAATCTGATCTCGCGGCTAATGCGCCGCTAAGACCACTTTTATCTGATGGGGAATCGCCAGAAGAAAAAAACAGTGTCTGAATTGTGCAGCTGCAGGAACCATTCTGATATCACTACTCAAACCCAAGGACGTCATGTGACTTCCGGGGGTATGGAAGTGGTTAAAGAGCAACTGTCATCTCTGTCCTGTAGCGGCTCCTCCTCTGACCCGCTGTTGACTCGCCGACAGTCTCATTTACTTTAATGGGAAGGCTGGTGATGTCAGTGACACAACAAGGTGAAGGACATGGTGGCAGCAGGTGAGTGGATGCCCACTAACAGGCGCTGCCATGATGGATCTGAAATGACAGGTGCTCTTTAAATGTAAGAACTTATTCTTGCTGGTGATTAGAATCTCTAATATTTGCAAACAAAATAAAGGTTTCCTATTCAGAATAATAAGCTGTCAGGTTAGTAAAATGGTGAGATCAGAACTGATTCAATTATACAGTTTAAAGATAAAGGAATATTTCTGAACTTTGTTTTATCTCATGGTTACTGTGACATTGTGTGAATGCATCACTGCAGTGCATGTTATCTCAGCTTGCAGAGCTTGGATTCATTGAATGAGTTTACCAAAATATTGCAGAAATACTACCATTTAATGCTGAATAAACTAAATTATTAATGTATCTTAAATAGAAAACTATCTTTAGATAGATTTTTACTTCAAAAGCATTTTATTAAAATTAATAAACATAAAAAAATTCCATTTAAATAGAAAAATCTGATTTAAATAAAAAAAATCCATTTTTATTTTTTTTATTTTAAAACTTTGATTTATCCACCCTGCTTCTGAAAGCATTCCAGCAGTTCATGAGCCGCACGGAAAGCTCTCGAGAGAGCCAGCTGCTGGCTGTAAAAAAACAATACAGCGGTTATGGCTGATATTTTCATCTATAATCCCGGTAAACCATGGGTTGCAGGAAATAAATTTGCAGGTTTCCTTCATCAACACGGACAGTGCTGACGGGGAATCCTTCCTGCTGAGCGATTGTCCTCTCCCGGCGGGGACGGCTTACCCCACCCACTCTGGTAGAAGGCAGTGTGGAGCCGCTAGCGATAATCGCAAGTGAATCCAGCAGGTTGGTTGTACCAAAGTTGATCGTTCAATCAACTTGGTACAATTCAGCCTTCCCATACACTGTTCAAATATCGTCAGGTTCCTGCTGAACTGACTGAGATTCGAATAGTCTATGGCCGGCCTATGAGTCAGTCAGATAGTTTGCATATAGAAGACAATCAGCACTATTGCTCTCTACAAGTGAGTGTGCTGCGAAGTTGAGGGGAGGGAGACGCACTGTACAGTCCTCAGTTAAAGAACCCCAGGATATCACTGAAGTATCTGCAGAAATCCATTGCTCTTAATAATGTGTGTTGAATGCTGAACAAGAGTGAGGTTAATGGGAGCCACTACTCTCCTGTTCTTTATATCGACAGCTTTGGCATGATGCTTGTTTCATAGTTTAGAGAGAGGAGATGGAGAGTGAAGTAAAACTGAAAATCGCTGTATCACCTGTCTGGTTATACAGTGAGAGAGCTGAGAAAACATTACAAGAGTGGCTGTAAGGAGATTTTTATATAGCTTGGAGCAGCTAGCAGTGGGATACACAGGAGGCGTATGAACCACACAGACGTGCAGTCAAAAACAGTCTGTGTTTTCACCAGAGAGGGGGTTGTTGGTTCTGTAAAACTGCAGTGGGATTTAGTTAAAAGGACAGTTTAGATATAAACACTGCTTCCTGGAGTTATTGTAATGTGTATATAAACTGCTGACTAAATTACTGCTTGTCATGATTTTCGTTCTTGTCAAAACTGAACTCAATCCTTAGCTTTCAGTCTTGCACAGTTGTACAGGTTATTCTCTTGTACACATAGCTTACTCTGATTTCACTGCACACTGCAATTCTCAGCGTGCTTTACAGGCTGCAGCAACCCTTTCCTAGCTGAAAGATGTCCTAGATCATCTAGCTTTTTCCTCCCCAGCCTTGTCCCTGGCCCACCCCTTTCATTAAATTTTCAGTTCTTTCAATCGTGGATGCTCAGCATCACACAATTGCGTTACCTG
>BLSH010088393.1:2130313-2141086 GCA_018402905.1 Glandirana rugosa | reverse complement strand
TTTTGTTTTACCAAAAAGTAGCAGAATACATATTGGCCTAAATTGATGAAGAAATTAGATTTTTTTTTTTTACATTATACTTATTGTTTGTTTTTGTATGTGTTTTATAGCAGAAAGCAAAAAATATAGTTTTTTTTTTTTTTTCAATATTGTCGGTCTTTTTGTGGGGAAAAAAGCACACACATTTTATTTGGCTACAGCGTCACACGACCGCGCAATTGTCAGTTAAAGTAACGCAGTGCCGAATCGTAAAAAATGGCCTGGTCATGAAGGGGGGTAAACATTCCAAGGGGTTAAGTGGTTAATCTTTCTTTTCCAATGTAGGTTCACTCAGCTACCTTCCTGTCACCTTTCCTCTAGTTTAATATATTGAGCATTTTTGTCAAAAAATAGTTTTTCTCTTTCGTTCATTGACGGACGCAGCCTCTTATCCTTGACATGTGGGGTTTATGAACCTTTCACTAGGAGTGGACTAGGCAGAACGTAGTTCAGCTAAAAGCAGACACCGCCCCTCCCAGGGGGCTGTCCTCACTTGGCATAACCCCTCCTGCCCTGCTCAGCAACTTAGTTTTTTCTGCCTAGAGTAGGACCTGGTTCCCTGCTGGGAACTGCGGTTCCCCATTTTTTTCTCTTTTTTTTATCAAGACTTCTGATGAAGAATGCAATCAAGTAGCCGGCTGGGTGACAGGCTGGATATCCTAGATCCAGGTAGTCTCCCCAGCGCGGTCAACGGACGTGAGCCAACCTTTAGCTGCACACAGGGTCGGCTGCGTCGGGCCTTGTTCCGTGT
This sequence comes from Glandirana rugosa, assembly GCA_018402905.1. NCBI lineage: Eukaryota > Metazoa > Chordata > Amphibia > Anura > Ranidae > Glandirana > Glandirana rugosa. The sequence continues at coordinate 2,140,296 of BLSH010088393.1, read as the reverse complement.
GGGGAGGCCGGCGGGTTAAACGTCCCGCCAGCGCACTTAGGACCGGGTCCTCGGGCTCGCGTCACGGGTGTCGCATGGCCGGCAGCTCCCCCCGAACGGGCGGGGTGGCAGGTCTGTCTCGGGTGGCGACCCGCTACGCCCGTCTGGATGGGGAAGTACGCCTCCCCGATCCCCCCGGGGTGCGGGGCGGGCAGGCGGGTTCCTCCCCTGAGGTGCTAGGCTGGCGGGCTGGTTCCCTCTTTTCTGCACCCCCCACCCCTCCCCCTATGCTGCATGGCCGCTGCTCATTCCCCCCCCCACCTCTTCCGGGGGTCCCCTGGGACCTGGGGGCCCTTAGTGGCGCCCCTTACCTTCAGTGGGGCCGGCCGCATGTTCGGCCTCTATTGCTGATCGTGGCCGCCATTTTGTTGTGGCCGGCCGCGTGTTTTGGCCTCTAGTGTGCATGGCGGCCATCTTGCGGTGGCCCATGCATTCCAGTCCAGCCTGTATGTGTGCGGGGGACGGTTTCCTGGCCTTCTGGCGCTGGTTTACCCCCCCCCCCCCAGTAGCTGATACCGGTCACAGCCCTGTCCCTGCATGACATGTGGTGAAGGGTTGGTGTACACAGGCCTTGGCAGCAGCTCTTGCAGGAAAAAGGCATATGCAGCGGCAGAGCGGGCAGGTGGTGAGTCCCCCCGGGGTTACCTTCCTGCGGGAGTCCTGCGCAGTCTTTGGTCCTTGGTCTCATGGTACTACAGATCCCAGTTTGTGGGCCATGTTACCAGGATAGGTTTTGTTGGCAGCCGATGCAGGTGCCTCCTCACTTGAGCTCTCCGCTTAGGGACTGCAGTTGTCCTGTGCTATCGGATGTTGCTTTCCGGTAGAGTGTAGCATGGCCCGCGTCACAGGCGGGCCGGCACCGGTCTGCCCGGCAGTGGCCCCCTTCTCCCGTGTCGGGGGGCACGAGTTCTGGTTTGGGGGATTACAGCTGGTCCCTTGTGGCTGTGGGTTTCCCAGGTGTCCTACTTGGAGTGCAGCTGCGGGGACTGGGTGTGGTCTCAGCTCCCCTTCTTTTCTGTCCTTGACGGCCCGTGGTTGTACCCACTATGTTTCGCCCGATCGTAGTGTCCACGATCTCGGGGGCTCAGCTGGGCATCTACCTTCCACAATTGATTCCATGGGTCTGATCCCAGGTGTCACCTGCTCTATGTTGTAAACTATGCAGACGCTGATTACCGTCCTTTAGTGGCCCGGCTGACAGGAGCGTCGAGTCTGCTTCCAGACCTGGGTTGTTCTGGCAGGGTCAGCTTTCGCCCGGTATTGGTTCCACTTGGGTGTTGTAAACGCTCTCGGAACGGGCTGAGCCTTCGCACGGTGAAGATGCTTAGGCGGGGTTTCTCCTGCATGCGGGGGGGGGGGGGGGGAGGTGGTGTGTGTGCGCTGGCTGGCTCCTTCAGGGCTTAGATGTCTGTTTTGGTAGGGTCCTGTTGGTTAGGCAGGCCCTGGCAGTCTTCCCTTCTCAACTAGGCGGCTCTTGGAGCAGGAGTTAGGGAGCCCCGTTGCACTCCTTGGCGGTCCAGAAGAGGTCTCTTTTCCTCCGTTCCTTCCGCCATCGGGCTAGCGCTCCCTGCCCGTCAGGGATCCCGCAGGTGGGCGGAAGTGTCCCTGGCAGCATAGGTGCGACAGGCCAGGAGATGGACCCTTTTCAGCGTGAAGGGTTGCCCCTACCCATGGTTTGGGTGGGGAGATGCCTGCGGTTGATGATTTTGCTGAATTTCGGTCCGCTGGGTGATTTTGTCTGGGTACAAAATGGGATTTCGTTCCCGTCCCCCCGGGCAGACCACCGGCCTGGCTAGGAACTGGCTTCATCAAGGGGTAGGTACCCTTGTCCCGTCCTCGGGGCGTACCCTGATTTACTCCGTCCTGCTTGTGGTCGGAGGAGAACGGGGCCCGGGCCGTGTGGCTCGGTGTCCCTCCACTGCCTGGTCCGTGTACGCCTGGCCACCATGATGGTGGCGCACCAGTGTTTGGTCCTGGCTTATCTCGACAGGGCAGTAACGCATCTGCATATCACCCTGTGTGCCCTACGCTGGCGTTTCCTGCGCCTTGACGGCATTGGAGCTTCCTGCGCCTTGACGGCATTGGAGCTTCACTACACGGTTATGGCTTTCCCCGTTTTACCTGGTTTCTGCGCCTCGGGTCCTCACCAGATTGGTAGCCCCGGTTCTGGCTCTGAGGCTGGGGGGGCATCACGGTGGATCTGGCCGACCTGCCCTGGTGGGCGGAGGTCGGCTCCAGCCCTTAGGGATGAGGTGGCAATCGCCAGACGCACGCCGTAGGAGTCTGGCTAGGTGCTATTTCCCTGGAAATTGGTGTTGGCTCAGTCACACCATTTGGAGGTTCTGGGTCTGATCCGAGGTTCAGTCCAGATGGAGGTTTTTTCCTTCCTATGACCAAGCACAGACACTTTAGTTGGCGGGTCGGTCCCCGCTGTCCCTAAAGTGGTTCCCCCTGCCCCTTGCAGGTGGTTTCTGGGGCCCTGGCTTTCCTCTCTGGAGGCGGTCCCTTTTTGCGCAGTGTCACACTTCTGCTCGGCAGCGAAGGTGGTGTTCTGCAGTGGAACAAGTCCCCCTCATCCCTGGTTCGGTTGATCAGGTTGGACCACCAGGCCAGACCCTCACTACTGTGGTTGCGGGCCCCAGCCCTACATTTAGGGAAGTTGTTTTCTTCCCTGTTTTTGGACGGTGGTCGCTACTGATGCCAGTCTGCCTGCCTGAAGTCCTGGGGGTGTTGGCGACCTGAGGTCACTGGTCCCAGGAGTCGTCTCGTGTCCAGATGCATTTCCTGATCTTCGGGCCATCTGGATTTGCTTCTCCCGCTGGTCGGGGAGGCTATAGTTTTGTCCTGTCTGAGCTCAGTCGGACATTGCCATGGCCGTGGCATATGTGGATCAGCAGGGTGGGACAAGATGCTTTGCTGCTGCTTGACGGGGCTTTCGTTCTGCGGTGGGCAGAACTTCACGTGCTGATGATCTCCTCTGTTTACGTATCAGGCGTCGAGAGTTGGCTAGTAAGTACCTTGGTTGTGTGAGGTTGGTTCAGGGGGGATGGTCCCTGAATCCGGCTGTGTTACGGTAGATCTGTCTGCGGTGGGGTATGCCAGTCGTGGTTCGGCTGGCACTCCGTTAGACTTACAAGGTGCAGACCTTCGTGAGCTGAGCGAGGGGCCCGTTGGCTGATGAGGTGGGTGCCCTTGTGGCTCTGTGGACCCGTCTTCAGTAACCAATGCATTTTTCCTTCTCATGCTGCTCCTGCGCCTATGTGCATGATAGAAGCAGAGGAAATTCCACCTGTTCTCGTGGTGCCGGACTGGCCCCGGAGCCCGGGTATGCCGACATGGTGCGGTTAGTGGTGAATGCTCCCTGGCGTCTCCCACTTCGCGAGGATTTGCTTCCCAGGGCCCCATCTTGCACCTTGCTGTGTCCCTGCTTTAACGGCCTGGCTATTGAATCCCAGGTGTTAAGGGTTCGGGGGGTCTCGGAATCGGTGATTCCTCCCATGCCCAAGGCGCATAAGTCCTTTTCACGCGAGATATACCACTGCACCTGGAAGGCTTACATTGCCTGGTGCGAGGCGGGGGTGTGGAACCCCGCTCTGTTCAGTAGCTCGGGTGCTGGCCTTCCTTCAACAAGGCCTAGACCACAAGCTGGCATTGAGCACTCAAGGGTTTCTGCCCTGGTAATTCTTTTTCAGTGTCACTTGGCATTGCATGCCTTGATTCGTACCTTTGTACAGGGGGTTCGGCATGTCACCCCCCCCCAGGTACGGTCGCCTTTGGCCTCATGGGACTTTAATTTGGTCCTCTCAGTGCTTCAGAATTTGCCTTTCAAAAATATCAGGAAAATTCCCTTGCAGCTGCTTTCGCAGATGGTGGCTTTCCTGGTGGCGATTACATCCGCTAGGTGGGTGTCTGAGCTGGCGGCTCTGTCCTGTAGGTCTCCGTACTTGGTCCTACATTGGGACTCCTTCCTTCTTGCTGAAGGTGGTATCTACTTTGCACGCTAATGACATGTCCTCCTTTCGCTGTGTCCGCTCCCGTTTCATCCTAAGGAGGTTGCCTTGCACTCTCTGTATGTGGTTAGGGTACTGCGGGTGTTTCTGGCAGCTACGGCCTCTTTTCGTTCCGGTGGCTGGTCCACGCAAGGGGCTAGCAGCCTCGTCAGCCACTATTTCCCGTTGGATAAATCGGATTGTGACCCGTGTGTATAATGTTCGGGGACAGGAGCCCCCCTTTCTGGTCACGGCTTACTCTACCAGGACGATTAGTGCTTCCTGGGTTTTCCATCAGGCGTTGGTTCTCAGGGTGCAATGCGGCTACTTGGACCGCTGTGCACGCCTTTTTCTACGTTTTTTCAGAGTTGATGTTGCAGCGTCCTCGGATGTTGCTTTTTGGCCGCAAAGCTTTGCAGGCGGTGGTGTGAGGCGCGTCTGGTGCCTCCCGGAGTACTCTTTTGTTAGGTACAGTTGTTGCCCACCCCTTGTTTTGACACTGCTTTGGGACGTCCCCATGTCAAGGATAAGAGGCTGCGTCCGTCAATGAACGGAAGAGAAAATAGGATTTTTTGACTTACCGTAAAATCCTTCTCTCTGAGTTCATTGACGGACACAGCTCCCACCCCCTCTTAGTTTGTAACATGCCGTACAAACTCAGAGTTGCTGAGCAGGGCAGGAGGGGTTATGCCAAATGAGGACAGCCCCCTGGGAGGGACTGTGTCTGCTTTTAGCTGAACTACATTCTGCCTAGTCCACTCCTAGTGAAAGGTGCATAAACCCCACATGTCAAGGATAAGAGGCTGCGTCCGTCGATGAACTCAGAGAAAAGGATTTTACAGTAAGTCAACAAATCCTATTTTTTTTTTTTTGTCCCCCCATGTTCAGTCAGGGAAACTTTGATCCCATCTCCTCCTTAGTTGAAACTTAACAATTTATATTTTTTATTGCTATATTTTGACAAGACCGTATAGCTATATAGGTTATGGTGAGAAGAGACTAATTTCACCAAAATAGTTGAATGCTTCATGAAATTACCATGTGTTCGGCTACCTTTAAAACAACCTTTGAACTCCAGGCAAATGCCTGAATACACAGATATGAAATGCATGTATGGAAGCTGTTTTACCTTTCAAAGGATTTGTATTTTTGTCCATCCAATCCTGAAATGTACACAGCCTCATCACACATAGCACAGCCCTGTTGTGCCATTGTTACGGGTACTGTCTCCCAGTGAGGTTCTAACCCTTCCCCTAAAGGGGCAGTGCACGCATTCATGCTTTGTCTGTCTCTTCCCTCTGAACTTGTCCACCTGGAGGTTTAGGTTATGCCAGCTTCCCCATAACACAAAATAGAAAAATACAGCAGTTTTGGAAATGGTTCCTGTACTACATTGGTGTAATTCCAGTGTGATTTTGGCCCCATAGAATATTCAAACCTTATCAAAGTTGCATCACATAATTGCACTGAAAGTCAAATCAAAATTGTATTGTATCAGTGTGAACCTAGCCCAAAGGCAAAACTTTTTTTTTCTTTAAATTTGGATAGCATAAGGGGGGTTTATAACCCCTCTGGTGTTTTTTTTGCCACCCGTGTCCCATAGTGGGAATTTCCCTTTACTACTTGTCCCATAGCCAAAACAGGAAAGCTCTCCAGAAGTGAGGGAATCGACAACTAGTGTGTTCCCATTTTGAAGATTTCTCCTCTATTAGGGCTCATGCACACGGGGCGTTTTAAAAACGCCAGCGATCCGGCAGCGCATAATATGCCGCTTCTTTTTTTTTTTTTTTTGCGTTTAGCCGCGTTTTTACATTAGCGTTTAGCCGGATGATCCCCCGCTAAGCAGTGTGAATGGAGCCTAAGACCCCCTTCACACTGAGGCGGTTTTCAGGCGCTTTTGCGCTAAAAATGGCGCCTGAAAAATGCCTCGCATTAATTTCTATATGTGCTTTCACACTGGGGCGGTGCGCTTGCAGAGCAGTGTAAAAAGTCCTGCAAGCAGCATCTTTGGGGCATGTTTGAAGCGCTTCAAATATGCCCCTGCCCATTGAAATAAATGGGCAGCGCTACCAAAGCGCTTAAAAGCACTTCAAAAGCGACGCATAATGGGACTTAACTTTTTTTAAGGTCACATTGTCACTTGAAAAAAGCATCCCGCTAAGCGCCTGAAAAGCGCCGCTAAAGCACTGCAAAAACTACCGGCGTTTTTAGCGGCAGTTTTGCAGCGCTTCAGTGTGAAAGGGGTCTAAGGGGGCGGGGGGCACAGAAGGCAATATAAGCCCGACAGAGCTGCACGATTTTGGCCAAAATGAGAATCACAAATTTTTTGCTCCGAATAAAGATCACGATTCTCACGGCGTAACTTCATCTTTCATATTATACAAAAAAAAAAATGTTTTTTTTTTTTTAAAAAGTGTAATTTTCCCCCAAAAATTGCGTTTGAAAGACCGCTGTGCAAAATCCCGTGTGACATAAAATATTGCAACTATCACCATTTTATTCTCTAGGGTCTCTGCTAAAAAGCTAAAGCTTAATGCCAACTTTCTTTTCACTAGAGCTGAATAGAATGATCAATCCCAGCATAGATCATACCTCTGTACCATGTTGCTGTGTTGTCTGCAGATCCTCTAGTATTCTGGGTTTAGTTGTGGCTTTGTATCATGTGACTGTATAGCCTGATGATAGACTTCCCCTTCCACAGCACTTCCTGCAGCAGCTAGAGAGCATAACAGTCCCCTCTGTAGTTTTCAGACTCTGCAAACGATGTAACTTCCTTCACAGCTCTGATGGTGGGTGGGGATTGACTGCTAATTAGGATGTAATCAATCCCACCCAGTCTCCTACAGGAAGTGTCCTGCCTCACAGATCACAACATTATTCAAGGAGGAAACCCCTTCATACACAGCCTGTTCTGAAAGTTAGCTGTGCTGCTGCTGGGCAGGATTAAATGGATCACAATTATAATTCAATTCTGCCCAGTTAAATCTGCCGCCCAGTGTGAACAGGGAGAGTCCCACCGCTCATAGCCTGCCCTCCCAGAGCCCTGCACCCTGTGAAGTGATTTATATACATATGAAGGAAACACCTTCATAATAACCTCCCATAGCCCGTCGTCTGTAGTCTTGCAATAAGCCATTATTCTTTTTCATGTTGCAAGACCTGAATAACACAGGAGGAGGTATGACACATTTACACCTTTCACCACCCACATGAAGGCCCAGAACCACCCACAGTAACTCTAGGACCCACTCTCCTCACTTCCCAGAACTAGTACAAGTGACTCTCATAGCCTGTGTGTCAGAATACCGCTACCCATCAGAAAATGCAACCGAATTGACTTTGTCATGGCCATCTTGATACACCCGCACTCGTCCTCCGTAAGCCTACACTCAGAAGGCGGCAAGCGGACACCTTTATACACCCACCAAAGTCTTGCATATCACACTTATTTTTACCAGTAAACAGCTTTATATAGTGAAATACAGTATTTGGAAGTCTGTGACACTGTTCTGATGTTGAACTTTGAAAACATCGGTAAGCCTGCTCACAGGTTTGCTCTGGCAGAACACCGTTGCTTTTACATTTCAACATCAAAACAGTTTTACGGATTTCAAAATACTGTATTTCACTATATAAGCTGAGTTTACTGGTAAAAATAAGTGTGAAATGCAAGACTTCGGTGGGTGTAAAAAGATGTCTGCTTGCCGCCTTCTGACTGTAGGCTTACCGCGGATGAGTACGGGTGTACTCTGAAACTACAGAGTCTCAAAGGATCATGATATATGTGCTATGAGGATTGGAAGAGATTGGAAACAGGAAGTCGGAGAACGTTGAAATTCAGCCAGGAGGAGTGATATAGACACAGAAACCTGCTTTATACAGCTAAATGAGGGAATTTACACACTAACTGACACTGGGGTTGTGATTCATTTCCATGCACAATGAATCTGTTTGGGGGAGAAAAAGCTGGAGTTCTTCTTTAAGAGATTCAAGTTAAAGTTCTATCTAATATGTATTGGGTATTTATCACATTGTAATTGATCTTATTTGAAGCAAAACTGATATTTTCCTTTTATTTATTTTAATCTTGACAGTCGTGTACAATTATAGCTTTGGATGGTGAACAATCGTTTTTGAGATGTCAGTGTGCTAGGACAGTACATCTGTACATTATTTTGATAATTTTGTTAAAATGCACAGTCATATAGTTCTACTTTCTTTTAACTTGCGTTTGACTTTTCTGATTCTGGGCTTTTTTTCTTTTTCGACAGTGTTGAACCAGCTGCCTCTTCCATCCCCTTTACCCGCTACGACGACAAAGAGCCTCCTCTTTAATGGACGAATAGCAGAAGAGGTCAACTGCCTTCTGGCATGCAGGGATGAACCTCTGGTGTCACAGCTTGTCCATAGTCTCAACCAGGTGTCAACAGATCATATGTAAGTATGAAAATTAACAATCGAAAATAAACTTTATATAATTTGGGATACCTGCTTGATTGCCTGTCTTTTTATCCAGTTGGTATATAATGGATCTGTTGATGTGGTGGTGACACCGCCACACTGTTTTCTATATATGTCTGCTTTTCTCTAGGCTCGTAAAAATATATGAAGGTTTAGGCAACAGTGAGGTTTTCACTGGAATGAATAGCAGTCTAGGTACTGAAAGGTTGCTAGAGAATGTGAAAATGAGTAGTGAAGGTGGAATTTTTTAGATTAAATTATATGTTCATCTGAACTTTTTGTAGGTTGGAAATTTTAAGAGGTTTGCCTTACGTATTTGATGTTTACTCATGTGAACCTGTAGTGTAAGGCCTCATTCACATAGACATTTGGAAGCACAGGCAGGGTTTGGTGTAAAAAGTCTTGTGCGTTTCAACAGTTTGGAGCCGCTTGTGGATGTGAATAGATGTATGCGCTTGTACTCATGTAAACGCAGATGCATTTTTTCATGTAAACGCAGATGCATTTTTTCATGTGTATTTAATGCCGCATTTGCATATGTTGTATTCCCCATACACACATTGGCTTCACTACTTTCTAGGATACTGACAACAGGGTGGATTTGATTTAAATCAAGTTAAAAATCATGATTTAAATCACTAGTCAAAAGGCTTGATTTAAATCAACTGGATTTAAATCATAATTTTTAAAGGGCAACTGTCATCTCTGTCCCGCAGTGGCTCCTCCTCTGACCCGCTGTTGACTCCCCGACAGTCCCATTCACTTTATTCGGATTGCTGGTGATGCAACAAGGTTAGGGAGGTGGCGGCAGCAGGTGAGTGGATACCCGCTAACAGGCGCTACCATGATGGATCTGAAATGACAGGTGCTCTTTAAATAGAAGGACTCATTCTTGGTTAGAAACTTTAATATTTGCAGACAAAATGAAGGTTTCCTATTTAGAATAATAAGCTGTCAGGTTAGTAAAACAGCGATATCAGAACCAATTCAATCATAAGTTTTTAGTGTACATAGATTTGCAAAACAATGGAATAAAGGAATATTACTAAACTTTGATCTCACGGTTACTGTGAAATTGTGTGAATGCATCAATGCAGTGCATATTATCTCAGCTTGCAGAGCTTAGATTTATTGAATGAGTTTACCAAAAATGTAAATATAACCAAGACTATAGCGACAAAATGATTGGACTGTCGAATAATAAGATTTATCCTTTGGAAGTAAAACAGACGTTTATAATTTCAAAGATTGGTTCTTACTCAGGAAGATAAATTTCTCGTGGACAGTAAAGTCTAGGTAGTACCATCGCGGACAATCGCCCATAGGTGAGTGGACGACGGCGGTGGAGGGATTGGAACAACGTAGTGGTCGTTAGGCTTATTTCACTTACCCTGACAGCCCCTCAGTTGTCGCCCAGTCTCCTCCTCGGTGACGCCCTGTCTCTACTGTCAACGGGAAATTTTTAATACTAAATTTAGGTCAACTAAATTTAGT
>BLSH010088393.1:2114301-2128684 GCA_018402905.1 Glandirana rugosa | reverse complement strand
ACAGCAAGGAGCTGAAAGTGAAAGCACTTAAGTGAAACTAAATAAAAGGGGCACATGTTGGAGATTTTGCTGACTAATGATAGTGCGTTGTCTTGCCTGCTGTTAGAGAGCACTGTTTAGCTCTGGATGTGCTCTGTGTTATTGCTGAATAATTGTCCGAGAAGAATGCCACAGTTTGACTTCCTTTACTCTTTCGAGAAGTTTTTCTGTTTTTGCTTCCGAAACTGGAGAAATTTGAATAATTTAATGGTTTGCATTCTTGCATGATCTTATTTTTGGGAATAAAGATCCTATATGGGATAGACTGTGCATGTGAAATGTAAACTTTTTTCCCCTATTACCAATAATGTATAGGACACAGGATTTTAGTCTTAATGTGTTCTATACAGCTACTTTCAAGTGATGGGGCACTGGCAAAAGCTGCAGTGATATCCCCCTTTATAACTCCTTCCACTCCCAGCTAGCCTCAGTTTTGCGTCTGTGTCATTCTCTGCAACTCACTTTGTCACTCTTCTTTTTGGGGCATTTATCCAAGGTTAAACGAAATCCTTTAAATAATGGACAGCACTGTAGCCAGTCAGATCTGTGTAGTAATTGTGCTATACATGTTCAAAAGCAATATTGAAAAATGCAATTAAAAAAAAAAAAATCCACACACAAGGCTTTCTGAAAGGTTTTGCGTGCGTGCGTGTGCGTGCGTGCGTGCGTGCGCGTGCGTGTGCGTGCGTGCGTGTGCGTGCGTGCGTGTGCGTGCGTGTGCGTGCGTGTGTGTGCGTGTGTGTGCGTGTGCGTGCGTGCGTGCGTGTGCGTGCGTGTGCGTGCGTGTGTGTGCGTGTGTGTGCGTGTGCGTGCGTGCGTGCGTGTGCGTGCGTGTGCGTGCGTGTGCGTGCGTGCGCGTGCGTGCGTGTGCGTGCGTGTGCGTGCGTGTGCGTGCGTGTGTGTGCGTGTGTGTGTATATATACACACACACACACATACACACACACACACACACACACACACACACACACACACACACACACACACACACGCTCATAAGCTTACATACCCTGGCAGAATTTATGATTTCTTGGCCATTTTTCAGAGCATATGAATGATAACACAAACTTTTCTTTAACTCGTGGCTAGTATTTGGCTTAAGCCATTTATTATCAACTGTGTTTACACGTTTTAAATCATAATGACAACAGAAACTACCCAAATGACCCTGATCAAAAGTTTACATACCCCAGTTCTTAATACCGTGTATTACTCCCTTTAACATCAGTGACAGCTTGAAGTTTTTTGTGGTATTTGTGGATGAGGCTCTTTATCTTCTCAGATGGTAAAGCTGCCATTTCCTCTTGGCAAAAAGCCTTCAGTTCCTGGAAATTCTTGGGCTGTCTTGCATGAACTGCACGTTTGAGATCTCCCCAGAGTGGCTCAATGATATTGAGGTCAGGAGACTGAGATGGCAACTTCAGAACCTTCACTTTATTCTGCTGTAGCCAATGACAGGTCGACTTGGCCTTGTGCTTTGGATCGTTGTCATGTTGGAATGTCCAAGTACGTCCCATGCGCAGCTTCCTGGCTGATGAATACAAATGTTCCTCCAGTATTTTTTGATAACATACTGCATTCATCTTTATCAATTTTCTGTGCCTTTGTATCTCACACATCCACCTCCATGTTTCACAGTAGGGATGTTGTACCTTTTCATCATAGGCCTTGTTGACTCCTCTCCAAATGTAGAGTTTATTGTTGTGACCAAAAAGCTCAATTTTGTTCTCATCACTCCAAATGACTTTGTGCCAGAATTTTTGAGGCTTGTCTCTGTGCTGTTTGGCGTATCGTAAGCGGGACACTTTGTGGCATTTGCGTAGTAATGGCTTTCTTCTGGCGACTAGATCCAATGCAGCCCACCTTTCTTCAAGTGCCTCCTTATTGTGCATTTTGAAACAGCCACGCCACATGTTTTCAGAGGGTCCTGTATTTCACCTGAAGTTATTTGTGGGTTTTTCTTTGCATCCCGAACAATTTTTCTGGCAGTTGTGGCTGAAATTTCAGTTGGTCTACCTGATCATTTTTTGGTTTCAACTGAACCCCTCATTTTCAGTTTGAACACTGCTGATTGGCATTCTCAATTCCTTGGATGTCTTTTTTTATATCCCTTTCCTGTTTTATGCAGTTCAACTACCTTTTCCTGCAGATCCTTTGACAATTGTTTTGCTTTCCCCATGACTCAGAATCCAGAAACGTCAGTGCAGCACAGGATGAAAGATGCAAGGGTCTGTCAGGAGTCCAGAAACTCATTGACCTTTTATTCACACACTAATTACAAGCAAAAAGATCACTGGTGAAGATGGTTACCTTTTAATAGCCATTCAAACCCCTTTGTGTCAACTTGTGTACATGTCATCAGGCCAAAACCACCAGGGTATGTAAACTTTTGATCATGGTCATTTGGGTAGTTTCTGTTGTCATTATGATTTAAAAAGCGTAAACACATTTGATTGATAATAAATGGCTTCAGCCAAAAACTAACCACGAGTGAAAGAAAAGTTTGTGTTCTCATATTCTCTGAAAAATGGCCAAGAAATAATAAATTCTGCCAGTGTATGTAATCTTATGAGCACAACTGTATATAGTTACCATGGAAACACAGTGGCATCCTATGGATTTTAATGCTTTGTTTTCTTTTTGTATTATGAGCTCTAAGGCGGCTATTACAATGAAAGATGAATATATTTGTATCGAGAGCGATATTAGATGGGTGGTTGCTAGATGTTCTCATTATCTGTACCTTGTGTTATTTTACTTATTATTTTTCTTTGCATCCTTTTTCACAGAGAGCTGAAAGATAACCTGGGCAGTGATGACCCCGAAGGAGATATACCAGTCCTGTTGCAGGCCACCCTGGCCAGAAATCCCAATGTCTTCAGGGAGAAAAGTATGCAGAACAGATATGCAGTGCAGAGTGGTAAGAAACAATCAGCTAGAAGGCTCGTGGCTTCCTGTTTTGGTAGTAACTCAGCAGTGATGAGCGGTGTCTGTAGATAAAAACAAACTGTGCAGCTTTGACCAAAGTTGAATACTGCCCCTGTAAAAGGGCACTACAGTGATGGTAGAGGTGAACAGTAGCAGCCAAAAGTCTTATAGCAACAAAGCAGGATGGGATGATTCTGTCTCTAAAAGTTTTTCAGTCGGGATTTGCAGGTACGTAAATGGCCTATGCCTAAAGCAAGGCCATTTTTCAGGGGTGCACAAATGGTAATTTTGATGCCGAAACTTAAAATGCAGGGTGCACTTGACTAAAACCCAAAAATGACAGTTTTTAAAAAATATATATATTTTTTTTATATATAATTGTATTCTATTCGGCTTTTTAATTAATATCATGAATTTAAATGAATATGAATTGTCGGCCATTATTGGCACCTTTAGCGCAAGAAAAGCTCAAGAAAAATGCATCCCTTTAAAGTGGTTGTCAACCCTTGACAACCACTTTAACCTACAGGTAAGCCTATAATTAGGCTTACCTGTAGGTTCTCTGCATATCTCCCAAAGCTTGACGTTTTAGGAGATATATAGTGTACTGTGATGTGCCCATGTCATCGGGCACATGCGCAGTAAAGGAACAGCCTCCGTGTCGCGATTGGGGCTCCCATGTGCGGGAGTGATGTCATGCGACTCCTGCTAGTCACAGAGCCGGAGATCGCGGCCGCGGAAGGAAGAGGGGCGGAAGATGGACGCTTCCTACTGCGGGACATTGCGGGCTTCCAATGCAGGTAATATGCGTTGCGTACTAGCCCATTATGATTTTACATTGCAGGGTAATAAAGAGGGAGTAAAACCCATCAGGGTTTACACCCTCTTTAATTTCTTTGTGTTTCTTCACACTGGTCTGTTGTGCTTCTATTGTGGTGTTAAAAATGTTGCTTGCTGCATTATTGGTCAGTAAAAAAAAAAATGCACCTCCCCGTTGAAATGCATTGAAAATTCAGCAAGAACACATGAATAACACACCCGTGTTGCTTTTTTGAGTTGCATGACCTATGAAAATCACACTATAAGCACAGTAAAATCATGTTTTCGTTGCCATTATCGCCACCTTTATGTATTATCAGCAAAATGCCGATAACCCCATAGTCAGTCCATATGTTTTAGCCACCTAAATGTCGGTGCCTCTCTAGCATTTTTCAACTTCAGTCAAAGCAGCAATTTTTTTGTAAAGGTGAACTAACCTTTTAAAGTGTTGTAAACCCTTACATTTTCCCAGTGAAGTGACTGGCCTCAGGTGATACACAGAGGTAAAACAAATCCTCCTACATAAGTTGCACCTGTTTTTCTGCAGTCTTCTCATCTCTACAGCTATTCAAATTCCAGAATTTTAAAGGTTGTTTGTGCTGTCAGAAAAAAGGGGGTGGAGAGCTGAAATTCTGCATAGCTCAGTTAGGAGAGCTCTGAGAGCTGATTGAAGGGAAGGGACCCCCCTTAACACAGGAACAGTGTTGAGGCTGTCAATCATCTAAAAGTCCCTCCCCGTCACCATTTTTCTCTTGGCGTCAGGAAATTGTCAGAAGTGTCTCGTTTTGATAGCAGAGGAATGAAGCAGCTGACAGATGACAAGTACACACTATAGAGGGATATGCTTTGTTCATGTTTTATGTCTGAGGTTTACAACCACTTTGAAGAATAAGGCATATACATAGTTATATTGGTCCACTTTGACTCTATATTAAAGCGATTGTATACCCTGATGTGTGCTTTTTATCTACAGGTAAGCAGCCCATAATAAGGCTTACCTGTAGGTAAAATGAATATCTCCTAAACCTGTATGGTTTAGGAGATATCTGCTCTGCATGCAGCCACTAAAGTCAGTGGTGCATGCGCTCTGAAGATCCGGCAGAGGCTGCTGGAAAATCGGAGCTCCTTGCCGGAAAGAACTCCAGCGCTCATGCGCAAGAGTGATATCTTGCGGCTCCGGCCACTCACATCGCCGAAGCCACGAACCCGGAAGATAGAAGATGGACATCATGTCAGCTCCCTCAGTGCTGACCGAGTCGGGCATTGGGGGCCTTGTTCTTGGGTAAGTATTTCATAATGTGTTAGTATGCGATGCATACTAACAAATTATGCTATTGTCTTGCAGGGTCTTTTTATTTCTTTGTGCAGGTTTAATACCGCTTTAATGCAAATCATTTGGGAATGGGATGCCCAATAAACTTGTAAAGGTGAGATGTCCACAAGCTATTGACCACCTTACACAGCCTTTAAGGTATGCGGTTGTGTGATCGGTGATGCACCAACTGTGCATTTATCATGAGCATCATATTACTGTGGTCCTGAGCTTAGACTGCAGCAATCACACCAAGCTCTGTTGTTAGAAGGTATACCCCTTGCTGCTGCTGTCTGTGTCCAGGTTGGAAAGACTTTCCATGTCTTACTGACATGACAGGAAGTAAGAGGAAATATCCTCAGTAGTGGCACATATCACTGTAAAACTGACAGGGACTCTGGAGAGCAAATCTGGAGCAGCTGTGCATGTCATCCAATTAGCTTCTCCTTCATTTTAAAAGCTTAACCACTTAAGGACCAGAAGGATTTACACACTTCCTGACCAGGACATTTTTTACGATACGATAAGGCGCTGTGTCGCTTTAACTGACACTTGCGCGGTCGTGTGATGTTGTACCCAAACAAAATTCATGTTCTTTTTTTTCCCCACAAATAGCGCTTTCTTTTGGTCGTGTTTGGTCACCACTGCGATTTTTATTTTTTGCGCTATAAACAAGATAAATATCCCAAATGTAAAAAAAAAACCCCAAAAACAAATTTCTTCATCAGTTTAGGCTGATATATATTCCTTTACATATTTTTGGTTAAAAAAAATGGCAATAAGCGTAAATGGATTGGTTTGTGCAAAACTTATAGCGCCTACAAAATATGGGATAGAGTTATGGATTTTTTATTTATTTATTTTACTAGTAATGGCAGCGATCAACGATTTTTAGCAGGACTGCATCATTGCGGCGAACAGATCAGACACCTGACACTTTTTTGGGAATCAGTGACATTATTACACTAATTGGTGCTAAAAATATGCACTGTTATTGTACTAATGACACTGGCAGGGAAGTGGTTAACACTAGGAGCGATCAAGGGGTTAAATGCGTTCTCTGTTTTAGTTTTCTAACTGTATGGGGGCTCTGTGACTGGGGAAACACACAGATCCGTCTTCCTGCATAGCAGAAAGACAGGATCTCTTTGATGTCCCCTGTCAGAACGGAGATCTGCCTTGTTTACACAGGCAAATGCCTGTTTTGTCACTGTGGAGAACAATCGTGCATTGCCAGCCGACATTGAGTTTGTCGGACCCGCTGATTGGTTCCCCCGCCGGCCAGTGGGAGCATGCGCACAAAAGTGAGATCCTGCGCTTGTGTACAAGGACGGCGATTCACAGGATCGTGCCACCTTGCTGCAGTACAATGGCGGCGGCTGGTCGGCAAGTGCTTAAAGTGGTTGTAAAGGATTAAGGTTTTTAGCCCTATCCCAAATACTTTCCTGAGCTCGATCTCGATACAGCCTGGCTCGGGAATCGAGCCAGCCTATCTGCCCCCTCCACAGAAGAGGAGCAGACCGCACAGGCAGGGGACCCAAAAATAGGGGGTTCAGGGCCACCCTATGCAACACTATTGCACAGAGCAGGTAAGTATGACATTTATTTTAAAAAAAGCTGTAGACAGAAGCTGATTAGTTGCCATGCACAGCTGCTCCGGATTCTGTTTGCTCCAGCTTTGATAAATATCTACCCTCTAAGCCAGGGATATGCAATTAGCGGACCTCCAGATGTTGCACAACTACAAATCCCATGAGGCATAGCAAGACTCTGATAGCCACAAGCATGAAATCCAGAGACAGAGGCATGATGGGACTTGTAGTTTTTCAACAGCTGGAGGTCCGCTAATTGCATATCCCTGCTCTAAGCCTTTATCTCTCTACAGTACTGAAAAGAAAATAAAGCTTTTTTTCCCCTTCTGGAGTTGGATTTTAATATGTTTGGTTTTCTAGGTTATTTTTTGTAATCTAATTTTTCTGTTCAGTTCTTGTTTAAGCTAATAGTGTTTTTCTGTTTTTTCCTTAGGGATGATGATGCCTCAGTATAAGCTTCCCCAGAATTCCATGCATGGCAGCCCAGCATCTACTAATTATCAACCAACCACTATCTCTCATAGCCCTTCCAGGTAAAGCAAAGCTTTGAATTTCTGTGTTTTTTGTATAAACCTTGGTGCTTCTGAGCCGTCTTCACATTATGATCTCTGAGCCTGGCTTTGTTTCAGCATAGGAAACAGGACAACATGTAGTGTACTCTAAACCTCATATATACCCAAAGTTTTTAAGGGTCTTCTCATTTACTTTTTTTGACATAAAGTAAGTTTGTAGACCTTATCCAGGGGATGGACATAAAGTTAAGAATAAGGTTTTACAACCTGTTGGTCTGCTCTGTCAATGACGCATCCATTCAGCTTTGTCTTCAGGTACCTGTGTAGGCATTGTATTATTTTATCGACCAACTGTCATATAATGTGTATTAGCAAGTTAAAATGGCTGTAAAGTCCGCCCCCCCCAAAAAACAAAAAACAAAAAACAGCAAAGGCATAATGAGCTAGTATGCAGTGTATACTAGCTCATTATGAAATACCTTGGAACAAAGCTGTTGCAGCGGTCTCGGCACACCGTTGTGACTGGCGATATGCTGTTTCCGGGTCTGCGGCTCCTCCAATCACAGCGCAGGCTCCAGTTGACGTCACTCCTGCACGTGCGCACAGGAGCCGTCATTTACGGCATGTCAACAGAAGAAACGACACCCTGGGCTACCCCGGGTGCCGATTCTTCAGTGCGCATGTGCTGGAGACGTCGGCACATGCAGATACAGGGAATATCTCCTAAACCTTGTACAGGTTTAGGAGCTATTTCTGGGACCTACAGGTAAGCCTTATTGTAGGCTTACCCCTGTAGTTTAAAGTGATTTTTAATGAGTTGACAACCACTTTAAAGTGAATCTGAGTGAGATCCTTCAAGCAGCCACTACTGTCTCGCTCTCCCTCTCACAGGCTCCCACAATTATTTATTATGCATAGAGCATATTGCACCCCAATTTTCTTTACAGCATATGTTTGCACCAAAATTCCTGTTGTAAGTGTAACCAACCCTCAAGGGAACCCGATACATCTTCTGTGGTGCTGCCCCAAACTTAGATGATATAGCGGATTGGCTAGAGGAATTGAACAGCATACATGTCAGGTCAAGTGTGATCATTGTAGGTGAGCAGGCTGAGTTTCCAACACAGCTAGAGAACTGACTACTGTGTGCGTTTTCTGCTTTGTATGGTCAGTTTTTAATATGAAAGCAGAGGGACTGGCAGGAACACTGGGAAATCACACAAAAGAAGCAATACAAGGAGAACAGGATCATTTTTCATACAAGTACATGGTACAGCAGGCATATATCGGGAATATGAATTGTTGGGTTAACATATTCTATAAGCACATTTTAGTTCAAATCCGTTTCCCTTTAAAGCTGACCACATACCAGTTAGATATTCTTTATTCTCATCTGTGGGATCAGCATAGTTTACCAATAAATATGTAGTGTGGGTTGTGGATGAAAATTTATAGTTGTAATTCAGAAGTCTGAAAGTGAACCAATCATTTCTGTTAATTTTTACTCGGTTTCATAAACACTTGTATTCTGAACATGCAAAACAAAAACTGTACTATATGTATGGATTTTCTGCTTTATTTCCATAAAGCGAACAGCAATGAAGATGCCTAAATATGTTTGGGTTTCTACATATACCTAAATCTTTCTTTTCCCCTTGCAGTCGATTTGTACCACCTCAGACCAGTTCAACAAATCGGTTTATTGGCCAGCAAAACAGCCCTGTTCCCAGCCCTTATGCTCCCCAAAGTCCTGCAGGCTATATGCCATATGGCCATCCTGGAAGCTACACACAACATCAGCAAATGCAGCAAGGTATGTAAGGGGGTGTGCTTTCAGTTCAGTTGTATTTTGGTCACAGCTGTAAAGATGAACATTGTGTGACTTTACGATACTTAAAATTTTTTCTTTTTGCAGCTTCTGTGTCCAGTCCTATTGTTGCGGGAGGGCTGAGAAACCTACATGAAAACAAAGTCTCTGGTCAGTTAGCAGGCAACTCTGCAAACCACCATGCAGATAACTCCAGGCACAGCACCAGTGAGGACTATCTGCAGATGGTACATAGGTTGGGCAGTGAGGTATGCTTATGTGACAAAAGTTACTATTAAAATTTAGCTTTCAACAGCCTTCATCTTTATTTTAAAGCATAAGAATGCTATTTCATGGCTTGGTACATAGCGTGTATGTATAGAAAACCTGATCCTGTTACTTTCTCTGTGAGAAATGGTTTGATTACTGTATGGCCTATTTGCTACTCTGAAATGTTGGCGTGTGACTTGCAGCATTTAGAGAAAATGTCAGCTTTACAGACAATTTGGTAGATCCCAGTGTAGACTTGAGAACTGCCTGCCACACCTGTGAGAAAGGTGTTGCCAAAAAAGTGTTTTCTCTTGCAGTTGGGTTGTGCCCACACTGCAAGGGTTGAATGCTTTTTTTTTTTTTTTTTTTTGTCTAGGGGAAAGATGAAGGGATATATACTTTACCTGATCCTATGATCCTCTCTGCACAACACTGTTCCCTGCAGCTCCTGCACCCCCATGTTTTAGTGATCTTGATCGGTGAACTGTTCCTTATGTTATCAAGCCCAAGGCAGGCTCCATAGACCTGCTCTGGATGTGAAGACGCCAGGAACATTCCACCGGTGGATCATGGGGGAGTGCTGTTTGCCAGTGAAGCGGAGGATTGGGTGAGTATAAGGCTTTCTCTTCTTTCATGGACAACTCCCTGCTAGGAGTTGGGTTTTAAATTAAGAAGAACAAAAGGTAACCTATACCTGCTCTGTATAATCATATTGCACAGAAACATTGCTTGAGTTCTCTTCTAAGAGTACCCTCGGCACTGTAGGCTTCTACCCTCTTTCGGGTGTCTCCTGTAGCAAGGCAGGCACCACGCCGAGTTGTGTGTGTCCATAGACACACACAGGTTGCTTTACTAAAAGTGGAGTGCGCGAAATTTGGTGCGGCGGTGCACGGTAGCCAATCATCTTCTAACTTCAGCTTGTTCAATTAAGCTTTAACAAAAGAAACCTGGAAGCTGATTGGTTTCTATGAAGAACTACACCAGATTTGCCCTCTCCAATTTTAGTAAATCAACCCCACAGTGCTAGAAAGCCACAACCTTGCTCCCTTCTCACAGGAGTTTGACATGAGCAGGAGCTTATGTGGTTGGGGGGTGTAGGACAGCTAGTGGGATTTTAATTAACTTCATGCAGAGCACACAAAAAAAAAAAAAAAAAAAAAAAAAAAAAAAAAAAAAAAAAAAAAAAAAAAAAAAAAAAAAAAAAGCACTGATGTATTCCAAGGACTCATGTGCACTACAGCTAAAAAAAAAACTGATTTTGCAGGCATTTCAGCTTTTATTTCAGCTTTTGTGTACGTTTTTTTTATTGAGCTTCTTCAAGCTCCTTTGAACATCAGCGCCCCCCCCCACCCACAAACCCTCCCAGATAGTATTTTCCACTGTATAAACAAAACAAAAAGCTGGAACAAATATTTATTGATGTCATTTGGTGCACTAGCTCCTCTCAAAAATGTGAGTTTGGTGGGGGTTTTTTTCTGCCTGTAGGAGCATACGCCTGAAAACCCCAGAAAAAGCCATGGTGTGCATGGACACTTTGGCTAACATGGAGGGTAGTTTCCAAGCATAAAAAAATAAGGGCTCAAATGCCTGTAGGAGCCGCTTCTTTGAGCTGCTGTGTGCATGAGCCCTTAATCTGCCTACTAAAATTATATACTTGTTTGCCGTGATTCTGATGTATGTACATGTGTGTGGGGTTTTGCACTTTCATCAATACTTTTTTCTAATTTGTGTTTCATTAGAACCTGGAGTTAAAATCTATACAGAGATTTCTAGATACATTTATGAAGGTAGAAGATTGTGAGGTTTAGGGACTACTACAGCCCAAGCTGATTCAAGATAAAATAAAATTGTAATGCTCTTTTTGTGTTCAGATGAGCTATGTATTTTTTCTCATGCATGTTTTTGTGATTACAGGATAGTGATTCTTCAATAAGAAATGCTGCCTCGTTTTCCCTACGATCACCACAGTCAGTATGTTCTCCTGCCGGTAGTGACGGGACTCCAAAAGGTATGTTATTTTACTAAATATATTTCACTCTACTTCGTTTAATATTTGGTATACATTTTTCTTGATATGGTAGGGAATGGGAATGAGCTCAGTTGTGTTTGGATCCTTGTCTAAACCCACCGAGCTATCCTGCCAGGAAGCTATCACTCACTGCACTTCACCAATTATAAGCGGCTGAGGCATTCCCCACCCTGCAGCTGCACATGTATTCCGGGGTGTGTATATGTGCAGCTGCTGAGAGGGGGATGCCTTGCTTAAAGTGATATCAAGCTTTTTCAGTTTAAAATAGCAATGAAAGGTAAAACATTTGTGTATAGAAAAAATTGATCTCGTTCCCTCTGTTCTCAGCTGCATAAGAGCTGGAGGAGAAGCAGCAGTACACTGATCTTCCCAGTGAAAGGCTGTGCAGGGGGGGGTTGTCATGACCAGACTGGACATTGGTGGAGAGCAGACTGAGCTCCCAGCATAGCTACAGAGCTGACTATGGTGCATTCTCCTGCTTAGTATGGTCAGCAGTTTGTGATAGAAAAGCAGAGAGACTGGCAGGAACACCAGAGATTTCACACAAAGGAAGCAATAGAAAGATAACATGATACTTTTTCATACAAGTACATGGTACAGCAGGCACATATCAGGAATAGGAAATGTTGGCTTTACAAACGCTTTAATGATTGGTGGTATGCACTGGTAGCTTACTGGCAGGATCGCTCTGGTGAGTTTGAACCAGTATTGGAACACGCCTGGGCTCATCGCTGGTAGAAAACAGTTGCTTAGAACTGTAGCATTTAGGCTTTGGTTTGATTGCAGTAATTGCATACTTCTATGGGTTATGCACATGTTTAGTGTTTGAGTGTGCTTTCCTTTCTGCTGTGCTCCAGTTCCCTCTTCTATGGCAAAAATGTATTGGTGGACTTTAACCCTATCAGCACCAGAGCAATTTTTTGCCTTTAAGTGATGCTTCAAGCTAATCATTAAAAATCTTTATATTCTGTTAGAATTGTTTTTTCAAGACAAATAGTGCTTTCTATCAGAATAATTAAATCGGTATCGGTTTCCCTTTTTTTCTTTCGTTTTTTTAAACTTTTTTTTTTTAATTTGACACTTAACAAAAACCCCCGACTTAAATACTCCCCTTGAACAAATTACCCAATATTCTGCAAATTCTTTTCAGATTTCCCTATCAGTGTGTTTACTTAAATAAATATATATATATTTATATATATATATATATATATCTCAGGAATCATTTCTCAACCCCTTTCAAAATTTTTTTTATAGTGGCTAAATTAACCACCTGTTGGGGCCAATTCTGACATTTCTTACAATGTTCCACAATTTTTTTCCTAGAAAGTTACTTGATATTTGTTATATCAAACACAAATTTTCTGGATAAAAAAAACACTGTATTTTAGTGTACACAAACAACATAATGCCCATTTTTTTTTTTTTTTACTGAAATAAAAGATGTTAAGCCAAGTAAAATACCAAACATGTCACACTTTAAAATTGCGCACGTCCGAGGAATGGTGACAAACTACGGTGCATTAAATTGTTCATAGGCCACACTTTAAAAGCCTTTACAGATTACCAGTTTAGAGTTGGCACTAGAATTAATGCGCTCACTCTGATGTTCACGGCGATACCTCATCTATATTGTGGTCACCATTTACATATGCATGTGGGACCTATGTGCGCATTTGCGTGTGAGCAAAAGGGGAGGGGGGTGCTTTTAATTTATTTTATTGTTTTACATTGTTTTATTTTTTTTCATTGAACTTTACTGCTATCTCAAGGGATTAACAACATCCCTTGTGATAGCATGGGCCGAGACAGATCCTCTTTGATCGATTGCTTTACAAGCCAGTAACGCCTTGTAAACAAACTGAAACCACAAGTGACAAAAGTCATTGTCGCATTTTTCTGATATCACAGGGGGAGGAACAATGGAAATTCCTCCCACTCTTCATAGTGCATCTGATGTGACAGGTCGCATAAGTAACAGGTTCCCCGCAGGGACAAGAAAGACCAGGAAATGTGGCAGAAGTGTGCTGTATAACCGATCACTTTTACGTTGTAGAGAATCACTGGCTGAAAAGAAAGATACCAGGACCGTGGCGGCAGCCATGATCCTGATATCACCGCTCCCATCTGAGACAGTCTACTTATTTTGTGTACTGTAACCGCTTTCCGTTCACTGTACATATATAAACAGGCCTACCATCCAACACATCCACACTGTCTAAAGGCTGCTTCCCATCTTGCCAAAGGGAATAAGGGCAGTTGTAATATTGAGGTTTGTAAAAAAAACTGTTACTGTGTTTATTTGTAGAGCAGATTTGTCAAGAAATGGGTAAATATTGTCCATTTTTTCCATTTTTTTCTTTTGTACCTGCAGAGGCTTGTATTTTAAGGAATTAGCAGTGTTCAACTTTCTCCTCTTTGTTGATGAAAAGGGTAGGGGTAGGTTATTACGAGAGGCGTGTCACAATGACACATGCTTCTATTTGGCTTTTGACAGTGCTGTAACAAGGGTTTGTAAGTGAGCACTTGTGGCATGCCAAGCATAGATACACTCATCAGGACTACAAAAGAAATCCCAAGTCAGTGATATGAATGCATGCCCTGTGTACAGGCAAACAGTAGGACAATTTTTTTTTTGTAATTCCTTTATTTTGATCAAAACAGCACAGGAATACAGACAACACCAAAGGTTCAAACTAAGGTTCAAATAGGCAAATAGAAAATACTGGTGAGAATAGACAAACGGACATGTGTCCCGTACGTAAGTATAGTGACTGAACCCTAAAGAAAACATCAGGACTACTCACATAGATACGAACCGTACGGTGTTCACGAGTGAATGTTTGGGAACAATGTCGTGACAGTTTTCGGTTTATCTTCGTACACAGTAACACTGTGCGGAGAGCATTATTGGATGGGGATGGGAAAAGTAGTTGTTTCTCCTCTTTCAACTTGTGACGATTAAGGAATTTTATGTTCGGAGACGTCCATGTTTTCTTTTTTTACCTTTTTTACCTGTTATAAATGGGTAAAGAACTGTTTAGACGAGATGTTTATTTGTGTCATTGTCAAAAA
>BLSH010088393.1:1988429-1998576 GCA_018402905.1 Glandirana rugosa | reverse complement strand
CGTAAAATCCTTTTCTCCGAGTTCACTGACAGACGCAGCACCCACCCCTCTGTGCTCTGTTCTTGTACGGCTTGTGTACGAACTGGAGAGCTATGCTATGAGGGGGTTTTAGGAAGAGAGGACGGCCCCATGGGAGGGGCCAGCTGTTTCTTTTCCCTGTCTAGTTAACTCCTAGTGAGACCAGCATAAAACCCCACACGTAATGGAGAGCTGCGTCTGTCAGTGAACTCGGAGAAAAGGATTTTACGGTAAGTTTTAATAAAATCCCTTTTTCTTAAAGCCAAACTAAAGGGAGCTTTACTTGCCTTTCCTCACAGTCCCATCCTGTGCCAGCATCATCTTTTGTGTGCTGTTTTTTTTGGTCAGCTTCATTGGCTGGTGCAGGATGACATCACTTCTACACATATGCAAGAGCCAGTCATCCTGGCACACAGGGATCAAACTGGCACTGTAAGCTGAGCTGCAAATGCGCAGCTCAGTTTACATGCTGAAGAATGCGGGGAGCAGGCAGGTAAAAGTGTTTGTTACAATAACCCCTTCCAGGTCAGAAGTTTTAGCTTTTAGGTAGTGCACTTAGGTGATGGATGTGCTTACTGATGTCTCTCTAAAGAGCTCTATTCATGGCCTCTTCTGAACATCCCTGCTAGGGTAAGGAAAAGTTTTATCTGCATCAGTTGCCTACAACCAGAAGGCCAAGAGGGGGATTGTTTCCAGGCCCTGCATGCAAAAGCGGAGATGGGCTGTAATGTTAGCAGTGGATCCTGTCGGCACCCATCTCCACAGTATGATTTATCCAGTGACTTCTCTGGTAGGTTGCTGTACAGGTCCAGGGCAGTGATTCACTTGGGGGTATTGTGTCCCTGCAGGTCCTTTGGGGTGAAGAATGGGCCCTCTTGCCCTGCAGAATGGAATGTGAGTGCCTCTATGGAACAGCATGTGACGTTTTCCCCTAAAAGTGTTCCCTGGTGCATTTGGGTCAGTCCAGGTTGCTGTCTTTGTGTGGAGTCACACACAGTAAGACCCACTGCATAGTTGCACTGTAATGGCTCCCCTAAGGGCCAGGTCAGCTATGAACCCCTTCTCATCTGTTATTTGCACTAAGGGGCACAATCCTCCAATTCCTTTGTGTTGCGGGAGGAATTTTCTGCAGCCTTTTGTGGTTTGCGGGACACACTCCCAGGGGTTCTCAATGGTTTGGAACACCTAGGATGGAAGCTCTCCTTCCCCTCCTCCACTTTTGCAGGTGGATGCAGGAGACATTTGAAGAACATCCTCAATGTGAGGAAAAGGAGGAAAATGTCAAGGATTGGGAATACTCTGTAGAAGAGTTCTTCCAGGAGAAATGATGGGGTCTGGGGCTGTCTCAGACCCAGAAGATCACAGCAGGCTTCCTGGCAGACATGGAGAGGAACTAACTTGAAGTAGCCACTTCCCGAGCCCTCTTCTCCTAAAGTCACTGGATTTAGATCCTAGCGGCCACCAAAATATCCCAAATCTTTTTCTGTGCACCCTCACTTGCAGGCAGTGATGTATGTTGATTTGGCTCACTTATAGAAGGAGTTTTCACAACCAAAGCGATTTGCTCAGCAGTTCCCTTGGAAGAGGAGGAATTTTACAAGAGAATACAGTTCTGCGTCCTTTGAATCTGCAATTTTTCCTCTTGAATTAGACTGACCATTCTGGTGGATGAGGTCCTGGTCTTTAAAGACCCAGAGGATAAGAGGTTAGAGTTAAAGTAGTATTAAACCCCTAGTTTTTTTTTTTTTTTTTTTTTTTTTAACTTTACACATTGAGGACAATAAAATAAACTTTCCCCAGTAAACTGTTTGTTAAAACTCTCTTATGCTAGCACTTTTTCAATCCTGCTCTTTTGGTGCTGATTCACTGAACTTCCAGTCTTCACACTGGACAATGCAGTCTCCAGTCAGTCTGTTAGCTTGGGGTAGGGAGGGGGTTTAGAGAATGTCTTGCTATTCTAGGTTACTGGGCTGTGTTTCTACATGTGTATTCAGTGTAAAGAAACAAGATTCTGGTCCCTGCATGCAAGGGTGACACCATAGGATACTGGACAAGAAAAGGGGCAAGGTGTGATGTTGAAGTCTTGGTCTCCACACAACCTGATTCAGACTAGAACCCACTAGTTCCACTAGAGCCAAGGGCACTGTGTTGCCATTATTTTGTCCTAACCCTGGATTGGCAATTCCTGATTTTTATTGTGTGACAAGTGTCCATTCACCTGAATGTGGCAGCATAACGAGTTGTCATGAATGTGAAATATCCTACGTCTTCTGATGTACTCCAAATAAAGGTCTTTTTTTAGGTAAACCAAAAATCCGAATTTATTCATATTAACCAAACTTGAAGTGAACTTGTTAAATATAAAAATGTGATTTAGCAAACGGTACTGTTAAAGTGCACACACAAAAAAACTGTCAGTACCATGTGATGAACTTCACTGTGGAGTCCCTGAATTCGAAGCTCAGGTTGTACAAAAGGCCTATATTTTTTTTGCCCAAGACCCCTACTATAATTAAGCCCCCTTCTACCATTTCAGAGTCCAGTGGCAGAGCCCCTACTGTTCTATGCAATTTTGGCATTTGGCATTAGGAGTGCGAATGGGGCTTTCCTGTGGAAGGAGTGGGCCTTCATGCGAAAAATAAATGCTCTGCATATAGCTAGATTCTAAATTACCAGACTTCCACAGAGATTGCTGTTCATATTGTCACAGGACTTGAAGACCACACACGGTGACTGCATTTTAGCAGCATTTCTAGCGTGGCCATTTTTTAGATTCTGACAGCTTCAGTTTAAAGGATAAGTTCACCTTTTAGAAAAAAAATAAATAAATAAATGCACATTTTTTTTTGCAGTTAAAAAAATGTGCATGTATTATAATTGTTTTGAAGCCTGTAAAGCAGGGGTCACCAATCTTTCTAAACAAAGGGCCAGTTTACTGTCTCTCAGACTTTAGGGGGCTGGACATTGGTGTCAGTGGGTGGAATAATGCCCAATTGAGGTCAGTGGAAGGAATAGTGTCCCATCATTAATGTCAATAAGAATAATAATGCCCTATCATTGGTATCATTGGGAGGAGTTAGGCCCCATTGGTGTCAGCGGTTGGAATAGTGTCTTGTATCAGTGCCCCAATGGCCGGATAAAGGCAAGCGAAGGGTCCCATCTGGCCCCCCGAGCCACATTTTGGAGACCACTGCGTTAAAGCATTGCACCAGCAATCAGCACATCTCCTTCAGATCTGTCAGTGTATCTGTGTTGCCCGTACATCCTGTGGCTGACAACCACCAAGGATATTGGAGCTTATAGTTCATTCACACACAGGTCTGTGTGAATAAATGATGCGGCCATGTGGGCGGAGCCCTGCATGGCCACACTGATTTTAAAAAGTGGCAGCTATTATGGGGAACTTCTACTGCTCTGCCACAGGGAGGGGAGGGGGGGGGGCGCAGCGGCTGCAGCATTGGGAACGTGTTACATGTTCCACTTTTAAAAAAAAAGTGGAACATTTAACATGTTCCCAATGGTGAACTTATCTTTTAAGGGTTAGCGTACATGGGTATTTGTGGTTTGATTTAAACGTTAGTTGGTGAAGCATTTTGACAGGCATTGAATTTAATGTGTGCTTGGATCTTATAAAACACTGTACAATCATTGCTCTCAAGTGCCTATGTTCACAAACTTTTAAGCATGATTTTTTTTTTTTGTGTTTTTATGGTTCCAAATAGTTTCAAGTTTAAATACATTTATGACTGTACACTTGATAACATTTTTAACAGCTCCCGTTTTCTTCTATCTTACAGGACACTGGTATTAGTGTAAGAAAGAGGGTAATAAAGATCTTGCGGGATATCTGTTTGGAACAACCAACGTTTCCAAAAATCACAGAGATGTGTGTAAAGATGATCCGCAGAGTCAACGATGAAGAGGGCATTAAGGTAAGACTGGTGAAAGTGCCCCCCATCCTGTCTGGCGATGAGCATCTTGCCGTGTGCAGTGTGTTGCTTGCCTTAAGCATCACCTACTAAGTGCTGCTGCACTCCTTGGTTTCTTCCGCAGACCCCTATGTCACTACTGGTTCCTTGGAGACATAGGAGGCCAGTGGATGCTACCAGAGTGCAGTGGGGTATGCTAGCATCCGACACTCCTGAAAGTGTCGAAGATCGTTCAGCACGATTATTTCAGAGTTTGTTGCCGCTTCCAGTGGGACAGTTAAGTTATGTTTGCTTTTAAGGTGGCTAGTTTTTACCACTTTTAAAAATTGTGACATGATTGCTATAAGGTTATAACGTCATATTGCATTACTCATCCTTCTTATCTACCTTTCAGAAACTAGTTAATGAAACATTCCAGAAACTCTGGTTCACTCCAACCCCTCAAAATGATAAAGTAGCAATGACCAGAAAGATCCTCAACATAACAGATGTGGTGAGAGAAGCTTTTTGTAAAAAAAAAAAAAAAAAAAATCTATATATTGTGCATTTCCTCGTACAAGTATACATTAGGTTTGATGGTGTGATCTTTATGCAGGTTGCAGCTTGCAGAGACACTGGCTATGATTGGTTTGAACAGCTTCTTCAAAATGTGAGTATAAAAGACTTCTCTTTTGTTCTAAATGTTCAACATCTACTGCCACTGCACTAAATCAATGCGTCATCTTGTGTTCTTCAGCTTTTAAAAACAGAGGAGGATGCCTCATACAAACCGGTGAAAAAAGCCTGTACACAGCTGGTGGACAATTTGGTAGAACACATACTAAAGTATGAGGAATCCATGGCAGGTACAAAGACGTTTTGTTACTTTGCTATTCTTTCAGCTTTGTGTAACAGAATGATGCCCAACAGAAGAATTAAACTTGTTTCTCTTGTTGCAGAGACTGACAACAAGGGTGTAAACTCGGGTCGGTTAGTTGCTTGTATTACCACTCTGTTCTTATTCAGCAAAATCAGGCCCCAGCTGATGGTAAAACACGCCATGACCATGCAGCCATACCTTACCACTAAGTGTAGTGTAAGTAATTTGCATTGTATTCATTTAAAATATGTATCTCATGGTAATTAACACTGGGAGCTGTTGTGCTAATTTCTTTTATTATGCAATATTGAGCATGTCATATAATATAATTGTGACTTGTCAAGACTGGCTTTCATAATAAAAACATTTTTGAAAGAGAGGTTTTCAATGGTATATATCAGTGATTCTCAAAGTGTGTGCCACGTGAGATTCGCAGGTGAGACCTCGGAGTTTTGAAAAACATTTTAAATTGCTAACATTTTGAAACCTTGAACATATCGAAAAATTAAATGGTAAATCAATGTCGCAAGTGTTAAAAAAGTGACCTATATAAAAATGCAGTCTGTCAGTCTGTCATTCATTAGTTCCTTTCAAAATATTAGACTTGTGCGAGATCTCGGGGGAACTCTATCGCTCTAATTATAATAGAGACCGTTCCACTCCAACTTTTGATGCTTATAAATTTGGATCTTTTTTGTGCGCCGCAAGACAAAAAAGTTTGAGAAACACTGGTATATATCCTCAGCTTTTGTTTACACACCATATATTATATATTTTATGAGAACGCAAATTGACTTGACTAATGTCCTCCAGTTAAAATCTAACACAAGTCTCCATGTAACTATAAAGAGAGAATGAAAATGGAAATTATTTTATAAGAGTGGAGCTGTTCATCAGGCAATGGATGTGATGGTAACAACAAAAAAACACTCTTGCGTATTAGTGTGATGTCCGGGTGGTCTATTACTCAAGGGGTAGTTTCTCTGGTTTCTGCTGCCCTCCAGGATAGGGAATATTCTAATTGTCACTGAAAAAATAAAGGAGAGGGCGCACCAACCTTGTGTATTATCTCAAGTAAATTTATTGATAAAAACAAAGTTAAAAACTACTCACAAACATGGAGAGCTATGGCTTGTAAAAGCCACACCTATTCGTGGCAATCGGTCCTGAAACCGGCAGTCTCCAGGTGACAAAGGAGAAGCCATCAGGGCCACGGCTGGCTGACGCTTTCCGAAGGAGTGCCTTCTTCCTCAGAGCCTAGCAGTAATGGCTCCTTAAGCACATGCATTTATTTTGCTGAAGGAGCCATTACTGCTTGACCCTTAGGAAGAAGGCACTCCTTCAAAAAGCGTCAGCCAGCAGTGGCCCTGATGTCTTCTCCTTTGTCATCTGGAGACTGTCGGTTTCATGACTGATTGCCACGAATTCTCCACATGTTTGTGAATAGTTTTTAACTTTGTTTTTATCAATACATTTACTTGGGATAATGCACTAGGCTGGTGTCCCCTCTCCTTTATTTTTTCCAATGGATGTGATGGGCAATACCAGTTACCTGGTGAATTTTTAGCTGGACAAGAATAAATCGAAATTTGATCAGTGGGGTTGTCGACAGAAGTTATTGGTTTTAGTGTTCTCTTTTAGCACAGGTTCACACCAGTGCTGCTTTGAAAAAAAAGCCTAAAAATAGAAAACAAATGTAGCCATCACCTCTAATGATTGGTAAGCTGCAATATGTTACATTTTTGGTTTAATACCACTTTAATGTGGAAGCCAAGGACAAAAATGTATTTCTGTCTATAATCCTTTCTACTTATATCAATGTATTTAACCTCCGTAATATTGCTCTGCAGGCTTCTGATAATCAGATACTTATGGGACTGTCTATAAAAATTTGCTTTCAGGAATGTCTCAACATTCCTGCTAGTGTAATGAATTATGCTCGTAATGTTTGTAATGGGTGTCTAATAGTTTCTATGTTGCCTTCCGAGTATACGTAACATTCGCTAAGAAAAAGTCCCAACAACATTCGACAATGAAAATTAACATTTCCCAACAGAAAAAAAAAAAAAAAATATCCCAGCACTAACATTTGACCAGCAGCGGAAATGGTATGAGGGAGACATTGTGTACGCTCCATAGATTATACTGTGGAAGCTGCCTGCATCCTAACAACCAGAGATTCCCCTCCATCCTTCTCATTCCGGTGTCAGCTGGGCATGGGTACAGTATCTTGGAGCCCTCTTATATTTAGGAGGCCCTTGTGCTCTGCTTTGGCAGACCCTTCACAAGCTACCGCCCTATGTTGAGGAATGGTATGGCTCAGGAAGACCCTTTCCCCCTTCTTGGTCACCCAGATGGCATGAGTGTCTGGTATGGATTTTTGCGGGACGGCAGACTTAATTTTCTTGTTTTTGAATTTTTTAAATTTTTTTGTGTATGTGGGGAGTTCCCCATTAAGTCAAAACCAGACTTGAATGGTCTTGTATGGAATTTACGGGCACCCTATGCCTTTTTTTTCCATGCTCTCTAACATTGCAGTGAATGTAAAGGGCCTAGTATGAATGTCGGGGAGACCCCATGCTGTTTTTTTCTTTGTTGATTACACCCGCCTGCCTCTCCACCTTGTCCAATTGGGGAATGCTTTGCATTCATGCAGAAAATGCAAAGATTTCACTTAAGGTGGTTGTAAACCCGTGACAACCACTTTAACCTACAGGTAAGCCTATGAGGCTTACCTGTAGGTGCCCTGCACATCTCCCAAACCTGCACAGTTTAGGAGATATAAAGTGTTCTCTATGTGCCAACATCATTTCGCCAGATGCGCAGTGAAGAAACGGCCTCCGAAGCAGATGGAAATAATTGGAGTGGCGGTGTCTGCTTCACTAATTTCCAGCTTTCAGAGAGAACCGCCAGCTATGGCATATTCAAAGTTACATTAATCCAAGCTCAACCAATGCAACTATGTATAAAATACCTGTACCTGGAGTTCTTCCTTAATTCTTATTGTCAAATGATTATTAGGGCTGTTTTTCTCTCAGGATTTAATATTAGAGAAAGTTATTACAAACATTACAGCTATTATTCGTTACCCTGACATAAATGTTGAGACCCGCGCAAAACAATTTTTTTTTTTTCTTTTTTTACAAATAGGCCCCCCTAATTAATCAGTTAGGGTAATAGCTTTGTGTGCTGTAGTTGTAGTACCACAATAAAATGGCATAGGTTGTGGTGCCATCATTGCTGAGAGAGCACACAGGAAGTGGAGTTCAGTAACAGCAGTGCTACTTTGCACCTTCCAGAGTTAACCTGTTCTTTAGGCATTTGTGCAAAAGAAGACCTAGCCATAGAGTCTGTGGTAGGTGGAGTCCCTTTCTGGTGCTGGTTTTAAATTTTTCCTGAAAATTCCATTTGAACAAATTCTTTGTTTTTTTTATTCTTCTTGTTTTTTCAGGCTACAGTCTAAGGTCAGGCCCCACCATTCGCTTTTATTAATTCAGACAACATCTTGTGCAGCAATAACATGTATTTTGTTGAAAAAAATTTCTTCCACTCACAGTACTTCAATTTTCTTCCTTAGTCTCAGAATGATTTCATGGTGATATGCAATGTTGCGAAAATCTTGGAGCTAGTTGTGCCATTGATGGAGCACCCCAGCGAGACCTTCCTTGCTACGATAGAAGAAGATCTAATGAAGCTCATCATCAAATATGGCATGACTGTAAGATGCTTAACTGTTGTTTTTTTTATTCTCATTTTCCCTGTAAATGGACTGATTAGCAAACAATTGCTAACTGCTAAACCACTTCCCCCCCGGAAGGGTTTACCTACTTCCTGACCGGGCCATTTTTTGCGATACGGCACTGCGTCACTTTAACTGACAATTGCACGGTCATGAGTCGACGTACCCAAACAAAATTAACGTCCTTTTTTTCCCCCCATAAATAGAGCTTTCTTTTGGTGGTATTTGATCACCTCTGCGTTTACTTTTTGCGCTATAAACAAAAAAAAAAAATCCCCAAAAAATGTAAAAAAATTGTATGGGGGCTAGGCTGACTGGAGGAGAAGAAAGATCACTGTTCCTATTTACTGGCTCATTCCTGCGCAGACGTACAATGACGGCGATTCAAGGGAACGAGCCACTCTTCCGCAGTGAAATGTCGCCAGGCCATCATTAAGTAGTTAAAGCAAATCTAATGATGGATGAGCAGTTTAGTAAAACCCTTCTGGCAAAACAAGTTAGTCAGGAAAGGTTGCTTGATTTAAAATCCTGTCAGTTCACATAACTTTGTAAGATGGCCACTGGTCATTAGACTATGCATATTCTATCTTCAGAACTCCCAGGAATCCTTAAAATTTAGGTGCTTTTAATAGTTGGCCTGCAACTTTCTGCTCCTCACTTCTACTTAGAGCCTAGGGAGATCACCCAGTATGTTTGGCAGCCATTAGGAAGGCACTGGTACTTAAAGGAGTTGGGTCAAATATTGATTGTGGAAGCTGTGGTTGGTTATTTGCATAATATAGTGTGCCTGGTATTCAGAGATACCTGGGCACTTCAATGATTGAGGTAGCATACAAAAGCACCAGGAGAGACCTGCTAAAATGCGCTCAAAGGTTTACTTTAAAGGTTGAGTGTACAATTCAGCTCTTTATTCATAGATGTTGCTACAGCTTGTTTAACCACTTACTTACTGGGCACTTAAACCCCCCTCCAGCCCGGACCAATTTTCAGCTTTCAGTGCTCTCACACTTTGAATGACAATTACTCAGTCATGCAACACTGTACTCATATGATTTTTTTTTTGTAATTTTTTTCATACAAATAGAGCTTTCTTTGGTGGTATTTAATCACTACTGCGTGTTGTTGTTTTTTTTTTTTTGCGCTATAAATGAAAAAAAAAAAAACGCATTTTCCTTCGTTTGTTTTTATAATTTTGCAAGTTAGTAATTTTTCTTCATAAATTTTGGCCACAATTTATACTGCTACATATCTTTGGTGAAAATAACCCAAATTAGTGGATATTATTTGGTCTTTGAAAGTTATAGAGTCTACAAGCTATGGTACTAATCATTGAAAATTGATCACACCTGATGTACCGACAGCCTATCTCATTTCTTGAGACCCTAACAGGCCAGGAAAGTACAAATGACCCCTTTTTGGAAAGTAGACATTCCAAGGTGTTTAGTAAGAGGCATGGTGAGTTTTTTTGAACTTGTCATTTTTTCCCATAATGCTTTGCAAAATGAAGCTGTTTTTTTTTTTTTTTTTCCACAAAATTGTCATTGTAACGGGTTATTTCTCTCACATGGCATATGCATACCACAAATTACACCCTTCCTTTTA
>BLSH010088393.1:1936507-1949649 GCA_018402905.1 Glandirana rugosa | reverse complement strand
GCACGGAGGCCCTTTCTTCACTGCGCATGTGCCTAAATGACGTTGGCACATGCAGAACACTGCATATCTCTTGAACCGTGCAGGTTTAGGAGATATGCAGGATACATACAGGTAAGCCTTATTCTAGGCTTACCTGTAGGTTAAAGTGGTTGTCACGAGTTGACAACCACTTTAAAAATCCTCATCCAAACATATCCAAAAATCAGTGGGTGAACACGCGTGCAGGGCATTCTACATGGACCAGTCCATATGGTGCATAAGTGACAACAAAAATAGCAAAGAAGGAATTGCTCAGACAATAATTGGTAAATACATAGATTAAGTCGAAGATTGACAGAACCGATCCGCAGACACCAATATCACAAGGCCTCACCTTGCTATATCAGATATCATCCTAATCTAGGAAGACCTGTAATATCAATTCTTTATTCAATCCGTTGGGCACAAGGGTAGTTTATAAATCCAGAAATTTTCTTTCTTTAAAAGAATCCTGTCAAAATCACCTCGTTTATTGCTCAATTTAAGGGCAAATATTCCTTTGACCTTATAGCGATACTAAAACTTTGTTTTTAAAAAAAAAAAAGAAAAGAAAAAATAACAAACATTTCATACTTGCGTCCTCTGTGCAGCAGTTTTGCACAGAGTGACCCCGATCCTCCTCTTCTGGGGTCCTCCAGTGGCGCTCCTGGCTCCTCCTCTTCCCAAGTGGCCCGTCAGGGAAGCGATTTCACTGGGGGCACTCCCGTGTCTTGCTGCTGCGTCCATTGGCACAGCAGGGCTCGCCCCTGGCTCCCGCGTCACTGGACTTGATTGACAGCAGTATGAGCCAGTGGCTCCCCTGCTATCAATCTATCCAATGAGGACCCAAGCCCGCGGCTGGAGCTCCTAGGCTCGTCCCTGGCGCGGGAACGATCGGGCTCAGGTAAGTAAAAGGGGGGCTCTGGGGGCAGCTGCAAAAGAAAAAGGTTTTTCACCTTAATGCATAGAATGCAATGAGTTTAAAAACTGCAAGGGTTTGCCACCCCTTAAAGGTCATCTGTTTTTACCTGATAGTAATGTAGGAAATGTAACCAATGCGGGTGAGTAACTGGCGCTTGGTCTTACCTATTTATTCATTTACACACACACACACACCCCTCACATGTTTGTAAATATTTTATGAGACATCACTGAAGAAACAACACTTTGCTACATTGTAAAGTAGTGTACAGCTTGTATAACCGTGTAAATTTGCTGTCCCCTCAAAATAAGTCAACACACAGCCATTAATGTCTAAACCGCTGGCAACAAAAGTAAGTACACCCCTAAGTGAAAATGTCCAAATTGTGTCCAAAGTGTCAATATTTTGTGTGGCCAACATTATTTTCCAGCACTGCCTTAACCCTCTTGGGCATGGAGTTCACAGATTGACACTGGAGTCCTCTTCCACTCCTCCATGATGACATC
This sequence comes from Glandirana rugosa, assembly GCA_018402905.1. NCBI lineage: Eukaryota > Metazoa > Chordata > Amphibia > Anura > Ranidae > Glandirana > Glandirana rugosa. Next base: position 1,948,203 of record BLSH010088393.1, on the reverse strand, counting down.
ACGGAGCTGGTGGATGTTAAAGAACTTGCGCTTCTCCACCTTCTGTTTGAGGATGCCCCCCCCCGGGTGCTCAACAGGGTTTAGATCTGGGGACATACTTGGCCAGTCCATCACCTTTACCCTCAGCTACTTTAGCAAGGCAGTGGTCATCTTGGAGGTGTGTTTGGGGTCGTTATCATGTTGGATCCTGCCCTGCGGCCCAGTCTCCAGAGGGAGGGGATCATGCTTTGCTTCAGTATGTCACAGTACATATTGGTATTCATTGTTCCCTCAATGAACTCTAGTTCCCCAGTGTAGAAAATGGAACGACTGCACCTCAAAGGAAGTCCGAAAAAGTATCTTCGTTTCATCCTGTACCATACTATTTGATGCTTCAATAAACGAAGATACTTTTTCAGACTTCCTTTGAGGTGCAGTTGTTCCTTTTTTTTACATTGCCAGACGGAGACGAGCCGTGGCTAGCACTCATTGGCGTCCGCCCTGCCAGAACCCATTCACCTGGAGCAGCGGGACTCGCCTCTCTAGTTCCCCAGTGCCAGCAGCACTCATGCAGACCATGACACTTCCACCACCATGCTTGACTGTAGGCAAGACACACTTGTCTTTGTTCTCCTCACCTGGTTGCTGCGCCACATGCTTGACACCATCTGAACCAAATACGTTTATTTTGGTCTCATCAGACCACAGGACATGGTTCCAGTAATCCATGCCCTTAGTCTGCTTGTCTTCAGCAAACTATTTGTGGGCTTTCTTGTGCAACATCTTTAGAAGAGGCTTCCTTCTGGGATGACCGCCACGCAGACCAATTTGGTGCCGTGTGCGGCGTATGGTCTGAGCACTGCCAGGCTGACCCCCCACCCCTTCAATCTCTGCAGCAATGCTGGCAGCACTCATGTCTATTTCCCGAAGACAGCCTCTGGATATGACGCTGAGCACGTGCACTCAACTTTTTTGGTTGACTATGGCAAGGCCTGTTCTGAGTGGAACCTGTCCTGTTACCCACTGTATGGTCTTGGCCATCGTGCTGCAGCTCAGTTTCAGGGTCTTGGCAATCTTCTTATAGCCTATCTTCTTATAGCCAACTTGTACTCGCACACACATGCGTGAGCCTAATTTCTTATAGCCTATCTTCTTATAGCCTACTTGTACTCACACACACATGCGTGAGCTCACAAGCGTCATGTTTTTCAGCGGATTATGAGCTCACGCATGTGTGTGTGTGAGTACAAGTTGTACTGTTATTACTTCCAGCACATTTCATGTTTTCTTTAGCTCTTCACCCAATAAAGTGGAGTTTTTACTTATGACTATACATGCTTCTGTGGACCACACTTTTTTATGATTTTCCTCTGTTGCTCACTTGTCCGCAGCGGCCCTTTAGCATTCAATCACTGCCCAAATTATTCACCAGTGCTCACAGCTGTCCAGGAGCGCCTGAAACCCCCTTGACATTTCTTCACTTGGGCTTTGAATACTGTAAATTACCAGAGTGGTAGCGCAATTAATGAGGCTTTTGATAGAATAGACATTAGAACCATCCGCATCAGTGAAGACCTCAGCGCGTTCGACAAACATACAAATTTGATAGTGACCACAGGGGATAATCCCCGCTGTTCTGGGAAATTAAGTCAACCAAGACTCATTTGAAGATTGTGTATACTCAGAGTGAACATATCTGGCAGATTGGGGACCCTACATGCCACCATGTGAGGAAATTCACCCACAATATTGGACGGCAGAGGACAACAACATAGTGTAGGCCAGTGTTGAATCAAGACCTTCCTCACTTTTGACCACAGCGCCCCATACTGCGTAATAAATCTAATTGGGTGCCCATGGGCACCTTCCCCAGAAGAAGAAAAAGTGGGCCCATCTTTCAATAATATAGATCTATCTCCCACAGGGGCATTTTTTTGGCCTTATTCAAGACCCTATGGGTGTAACCCTTTTCTTTATACCTACCATACATTTCATGTGCCTCCCTGTTAAAATCTAGCTGCTCTGCCTTTAGGATTGATGCTTAACTTACCTCCAGTCCTGAATACACGATTAGGCAGTTCTAGCCATACTTGATTCGGTTGATTATTGGATTGGTTAGCAACCCACAGTTAGCAGTATGCCCTATACTTCATGGTATATCATTATACCCGGGGTTTATTATCGACCGGTGTTGCAACAGCTATGTTCAGCCCTTGACCTATGTTGGTTTGATTTATCTTATAAGTCTATAAGTGCTGTTAATATATTTGTTTGCTACTGCACCACTTTGCTGATATTTCCCAGGTGGAATTAATATACAGCTCCCATTAGTTTAATAACTATCTCGCCTTATGATGGATTTATGGGCTGTATGCAAGTGAGAATAGCTTCTTGATGTGCCTTTTTTGTTTTTTTAGACAACGTCTGATTTTATTGGTGATGGTGGGTGGTTCCTGTTTACAGTATACACTTTGATCATTTGGATTTTCTGTATTCATAAAAATCATTTATACATTTTTGTAGATTTAGCGCATTTCCTTCATTCTTGTAGGCTTTTCACTATACCCTGGTGGCTCTGGATTATGGTCTTTTTGGCATTCTTCTCTATTTGTCTTTTTTCTTAAAACTGTAACACGTGGGCCTGAATTTAGCTGAAATGTGTTAGTGTATGTAAATCTGCTATAATACATTTAACACTACCTGCCCGATTGCCTGGCAATGCTGCTGTCTGCTGTGCTTCCTATGCTCATTTCTCCAGAGTTTTGTCTCACAAACACAGTGGGTGAGTTACTGGCAGATCACCAAGTGGAAACCATCTAATGATTAGTAAGCTGCAATATAATATATTTATGGTTTTGGGTTTAATACGGCTTTAAGGATTCTACTTACCAACAGCTAGAATTCCTGCTTAACATCCAGTTTTCATTGGCAAGCTCTACCCTTTGCCCTGTTCTGACGGTGACCTTACTCTGTCAAATTGTGGCAGAATGGGTGAAGACACGAGATCTCTCTACTGCCACGTTTAACCCTTTCCTGAATAAGCTTGTGGAGCAGATGTCTGCAGCCCTATTCTTCAGTTGTGAAGGCTTGCTAGAAGTGTCTAAGCTTGTGCCCCATGATGGTATGCTGTCCATTCAGAGAACTGGTTAAGATGCTGACAGGTGGATGCTGTTTTCAAGGAGGGCCTTACGTACCTAATCTTTGAGGGATGCGGTCTCTTCAGGCCTACCCATGATGGATATCACTCGAGGTTAGAGTGTTGACCAGCCTCTGCTTAACAACTTTAAAGAAAGGTTGGGCAAGTCCCTTTTAACTCCTTGAGCTACTCCTGGATGTATGCTCAAACCTCCTTCCCATGCCACTGAACAGATTAACAGACCATCCCTTGCTACTTGGGATTTGGAATGGGGTTGGGACATTGTCTCTGGGACCACATTCTAGATTTCCAGGACACATTCTTTCACTTTCTAGAATTCCCTTTATCGTAAGATCCTTGAAAAAGTTTATGCTCTGCTGAAGTGCTTTGCTCACAATACCCTATAGAGGTCTCATTTCTGAAAAGATGGGTGGTCCCGAAGGTTGATCCAGCTGTTGCCTAACTTAATAGATCACATGTCCCCTCCAGATGTTCACAAAAATCATGGCCCCAGTACTAGCCTTACTGCATTTTTTTGTTGGACATGCAACCTGCTTCTCTGGATCGCCCTATGTGCACACTCTCCCCTAGTGTGGTGAATACACAATCTGACACTGGATGCAGGCAAATTTTTTCTCCTATTAAAATGGGTGGTGATTACAATGAATGCCAGCTTGTTGGGCAGGGGAGGTGTGCTGTAAAAAGCAAAACTTCCTATCATAATCCTTGAACTCAGTCGCCCTTTATAGTGGCAAGCTGCTTTTAGGGACTATTAACATGAGTTCAGTCAGGATACCTGTGGCTTGCATCAAACACCAGGGACGCATCAGACTTTAAGCAGCTCAAGGGGAAGCAGAGTCTTGGCAAAACATCCTTTTTGGCCTTCTCACCTGTTCATGTTTCAGCTGTAGAAAATTGACCAGTAGACTTTGTCAGCCATCCACAGTTAGATTCAAGAGTGGTCTCTCTCTACCCAGAAATGTTTCAGGACATTTATCAGAAAAAAAGAATGCCGGATATGGATCTCCTTGTATTACGATTCCACAAGGTGGAAAGGTTTGCAGTTCAGTCTTAGGATCCAAGGGCCTTCATTGTGGATGCACTGGTGAGACCATGGGTTCAGTCCCTGATATATGCCTTTTCTCCTCCAAAGATACTTCCCCGTTGGATCAAGCCCAAAGGAAATCCAGTGAGTCGCAAACTGGCCAAAAAAAAAAAATCTTCATGAACGTACTCCACTCTGGCACTGTCTCAAGGTCCAGTGTTCGATCCTGCTCCTCAGTCCTTGGCTTTGACTTCTTGGAAGTTGAAGCCCAAGTTCTGAGAGATAGGGGTCTGGCTGATTCAGCCATCCCTACACTTTTAAGTGCCAGAAAATCGACTTCTAGAAAAGTCCGACTGCACCTGGAAGACTTAATCTGCGTGTTGTAAACAGTGGGAGGCAAGTCTTAACCAATAGTTTATGGGATGCAGTCTGACTTGTCTTCAGCCAGATCTAGATCAGCGGTTAGACCTGAATATGATCAAGGGCCAAATTTTGACTATTTTTCAACAGCCACTCTGGTGAAAACCTTTGGCAATGCAAACTTTTCCTTTTTAACTTATTTGATCTATATCTTTGGCTGACCTTATTTTCAAGGTGGTTTTTCTGATCACTATTTCATCTGCCAGGAGAGTTTCAGAGCTGGATGCCTTATTTTGTAAGGAGCCCTTCCTGATAAACCCACAAGTTTCAGCCTAAAGTTGTATCACCTTTTCACCTCAATCAGGACATCGTACTTTCATCCTTTTCTCCTGCTCCAAAACACCCTTGGGAGGTGGCCCTCCATTCTCCGGGTGTGGTTTGATCTGTAGGAGACTACCTCACTGCGACAATCAGATTGCCTCTTTATACTACCAGAGGTATCTCACAGGGGGCTCCTTGTGTTTTGTTTCACCATTGCGAAGTGGATCCATCAGTTTGTAGTTCCAGCCTACTGGGCAAAGGATAGGGTTCCTCTTTTTCAGACGGCTCATTTTAGTAGAGCTGTTGATGAACCCTGGGCTTTTCAGCATCAATTTTCTGCATTGAAAATTTGTCCTGCTGCAACCTGGTGTATTTACCAAGTTTTACTTGCCTGTGAATTCCATTTCTTGAAATACAGTGCAGGATACCATCCCCTCTATTGTACTTGATTACTTGATAAATAATTGAGGATTTTGAGGAGTATGAGGGCTGCCATATAGGCAGTCCTTACAGGTACCTACCTATAAATCAGTTATTTCTGAGTCTGTCAATGTCCTGTACTTAAGGAAATTGATTTTACAGGCAAGCCAAAGATCCCTTTTTTTTTGTACTCAAAAAACTATTTTCTTTGAGTTCATTGATGGACATAGGTTCCCACCCTTCTGTGTTTTAGAAATGTTCTTTTAGTGCTGCTTGCTATGAACTGGGGTATGTTCAATAGAGGGCTTATACTGGGCTAGCCTACACATTTTGCTGAGTCATTTTGTAGCAACAGTATATGAAATCCTTTGTTCCCTCCAAGAAAAGGTTTTTATGGTAAGTAAACGTAGGGAATACTTGAACAAAATGAGGTGGAATTATCACTAACAGAGCCCCAGATTGCAGCAAAACCTGACAAGCATTCTAACCTTTCACCTATCAAAAGGTGAAAAAGTTTTCTCTCTAGATAAATTTTAACACAAGTGGATGCTTGTACTTAGTGATCTTAGTATTTTTTCTTTTATTCATAAAGGCTGATTTTTTTTTTAAACACACAACTAAGCAATATTTTTTTTTTCACAGTCCTTTTTAAAAGCTGGAACGAACAAGATCAAAAAAGCAAAAGCGCAATCATCAGAAGAAGAAAATAGCAGCGAAAGCGAAGAGGAAGTTGTTCGGCCGAGAAAAACAAGGCGGCGAGCAGCAGCAACAGCAGCAAATTCTGATTCTGAGGACGAGGATGACGTGGATTACGTCCTCAGCTGTCTGCCAAGTGATGCTGCTCCTCTCATTGAGTTTGCAAATGCTTCACAAGGGATCCTTTTGCTTTTGATGCTGAAGCAGCATTTAAAAAACCTCTGTGGATTCTCAGACAGGTATTTGATGCACCAATAAAGTACATTTCTGGTCTCTGAAGGCATTTCATTTTGAAAAGGTAGTGCCTTACCATGCTGTTTGCCTTTGCCAGTTTCCTTTTGTGACCTGTGTAAATGGTCTTCTTTGATTTTCACATTTAATAATATTGTGGAAAACAGTGTTGCCTATTAAGGTCCTGGAAAAACAAAACCTCTCTTAATTCATTATGCTTTCCTTTAATCCCTGTTTGTATCAGATGGCTGTGCGCTTATGTCACCTGCGTTTATATTATGTATTGCTTTTGTGTAAAATTGAGCTTTAGGCTATTGTTCAAACAACTAGTTAAAAGAGAAGTATGGGAATTTTTTTTGGCATCATACTTACCTAGGAGGATGCAGCATCGGTCCCCTGCCTGCTGATCGCTCTGTTCTCAGTGCTCCCTGAGCAGCTGGTGACTGTGACTTGCTAAGAGGCGGGGCTGGGTGCCAGTCCAGGCATGTGGACGGATCCCGACCATGTGGTCACAACCTTTCTTGAGCCTGGACCTGTGACGTCAGCAGGCTGCACTCCTGTGATCCACAGGAGAAGTACAGCCAAATGAGCTTTGAGTGTACTTCTCCTTTTAGTATAGTCATGCATTCATTAAAAAAAAAACTGTCTCTTAAATGCAGTTTGTGTTCTGAGCCAATCATCTTCTGCTGCATGCACATGTGCTGACAATGAACATGTAAATTGAAGGAGAGCGCAATGTCCTTTTTTACACTGCTGCTCCATTTTTATGCTTTGAAAAGGCTAAAGGTTTGTTCTTAGCCATTGTTGGTGCTGCTGTGCTGCAAAAGATGTAAATGATTTGTGCTGTCTGGTGGGTGTTTTTTGTCTTGAATCAGAAGACTTGCTTCTATTCACAGGTAAACTAGTTCAGATGTTTGTATTTTTTGTATTTCAGCCCTTTAGCTGCTTGCTTGGAATTCAGCTTTTTCCCAAATTGAAATATTTAAGATTACTACATGATTTGATGAGTTTTAAATATATACTTTTTTATTTTATCTAGTAAAATCCAGAAGTATTCACCATCGGAGTCAGCAAAAGTATATGACAAGGCCATCAACCGGAAAACAGGGGTCCACTTTAGCCCTAAGCAAACGCTGGAGTATCTAAAGAGGGATATGACAAGCGCAAAGATTAATGACGACATCAAGAGGAGTATTGCAAAACAATACCTGGATGTAAGATCTATCTCTTTGATGCTTAGGAATGGACTATTCATTTCTTTAACCTGCTGGCTAACAATAATAGCTATTATGCTTATATGCAGCTCTGTGTAGGGGCTTCAACTATTGCACAGAAATATGTAAAACACATGAACTTGCTCTAAAAGAGTTTGTAGCTTAAAAAAAAAATAATCAAGCCACAGCTCAAGAGATCATGGATTATTCTAGAGTAACTTGTTTAATCATGAAAGCCCCTTTTTGCTTATTCTAAAGGAGGCACTGCAGTCCTCTGGTGTGTGGGCCTACCCTATATGAAGATGGTCTACAGTGTCTCCACTCAGCTGAGCATTAGAAAATCGGTCATTGATTGATTTTGCTGTAGATAAAGAACATTTAGCAGGTTAAGCTCTTGGTGCACAGTCTATATATATTAATTTTCTTCCAGCAACTTATCTTTCTTATCTATTGCGGAACACGTGAGGTTTTTCACTATCATACTATTGCCTACTGGACAATTGGACACTGGCAAACACAAAAACTGTAAGCCAGTCCAGGTTTCCTGCTCGGACTAGCAGCAAACCTCAGTTTATTGCTAGTGTCCCAGGAGGATGGATTTTCTTCAGCTCTGATAGATAAAAGATTAACCTGTTTTTGCTAGCTCCATATTTCAAAGTTTTTTTCTTCAATCAAGACTCTCTATACTGTTAGAGCAGTTCTTTGCATTTGCAGCTATCCAGCACATCTGTCCTCAGTCTGGCTCCAGGAGTGGCACTTCTAGACCCCGCTGGAATGCAATTTGTGGGGCTAACCTTTAAGTGACCTTCATGTGCTGGGTTTTGCATATGGTGCTTTCCAGACTCTGCCCTGGTAAAAGTTACCACTGAGCACTTTCCAGGGGCATTGCCTCTGCGCTTGCAATGTTATTAAAAACTTACTTTGGGAGTTGGCCTTTATGGACCAAATCTCTGACCTCAGAGGCCACTGCACCTTCCCTTGTAGATTCTGTATCTGATCTGCTTATGATCTCTGAGCCATTAGCCAGTGAGTCTCTGATTTGCTCCAGTCTTCATCAGATGAGCTTGAAATCAGTTTGGCTTTTATCAAAGTGGTGCGCACCATTCTGAAACTAGTGGATCAGCTGTGTTGATTCTGCCAGTATTATTCCCAGTCTTGGTGCCTTTAAAGCTCAGACTTTCTCAACACAACCACTTTTCCAAGTTTTCCGTTCTCTTACCACTGACAGGCCCTTATCGTCATCCCTTGCATTGCCAACCCCTCACTGACTGATCAAAGTCCCTTAAAGGGTACTTGCCACTGCTGTGGTTGATCCCTTGAAAATAAAACATTTGAAACAAGTGGTTGTAGCTTTAAATTAAAGTTATTATGGCCTGTGGTCTCACCTTTACCAGTGGGTCTCTTGCTTTCTTATGGGGACCCTACACTACCGGTTAGTAGTCCTGCCCTTCAGCCTTCTGTCTTCACCTACCATGGTGCTGGTCCCAATATTTGCCCTGCTGTGCACTTATGACTTCCTTATTGTGGGATATTTAAGTGATCTCCTGCTGAGGGAACATTTTGCGTGAAAATTGTCAGACAGCTTTGTTTTGAAAAAATGGTCATTTGAACTAATGGAAGAATCTGGCTCCGTACAAGACACAGCACACACCAGAGTGTTTCCCCATGGGAGAAACCTCAGGCTTTCCAGTTTAATTTTGAGCTCTCCAGTGCAGGTGTAGTCTGACTCTCCACTTTTTTGCTTAAAACCCCTTTCACACTGAAATGCTGCTGAATCGCTTGTTGTTTTTGTGGTGCTTTTCAGGCACTAGTGGGGTATTTTTTTTTTAAGGTCAGGTTACAACATGACCTTTATAAAAAGCAAAAAAGACCAGTTTTGCTATGCTTTCAAAGCCTTTTAAGGTGATTTGGAAGCCCTGCCCATTCATTTCAATGGACAGGGGTGTTTTTGGAGTCCCAAAGATGCTACTTGCATTGCTTTTTTTTTTTTTTACCTTCCAACAAGCACACCTGTCCCAGTGTGAAAGCACCTATTCAAATGAGTGGGAGGCATTGAAAATCCCTGAAAACTGCCTCAGTGTGAAAGGGGTCAAAGTCTTGGGTCTGATGGTAGCAGAAGGAGGCCGTTTTCATTTATCCAGTTTCATTACAAACCTTTAAAATGCATAATCCTAAGTCAGACCAGTACCTGGACAAGACCGATTTGTTTGACACCAAGGACCAGGTTGTCCATGGATTGGTAGCTCTGGAGTCTGAAGTCCTTTGTTCCTCTATTTTGGAAGATCCTCAGAATGAAGCCAGTCTGTTAGGCCGGGGACGAGTCCTGGGCACCCATTCTGTGCAGGGAACTTTTGTTATCGGATGTGTCTTGTCTCCTAATTACTATCCTAGGGGGTCGAGTGGTTTGGCATCGTTGGATCCTCTTGCTGGAGGGTCATCCAATCAGAATTTGGTTGGACGATGCCACAGCGGTGGCATACATCAATTATCATGGAGGAGCTAGAAGTCTCACCGCAGCAAGCGAGCAGGAACGGATTTTGTTGTGGACAAAACTTCATGTTTCAGCCTTGTCCATGGATTAAATTCTAGGCGTAGACAACTGGCAGACAGACTTCCTCAGCTGGCAATGTCTGGTCTCCAGATACAGCGATCCTTTAACGGAAGGAGTGGAAGCTCTCATGACTACATGGTAGCCGTACACTCTGATCTATGCCTTTTCTCCCCATAACCTACTTCCTCCTCTGTTTTGCTGAATTGAGATAGAGAGCATTCCGGGGTTCCTCATTCTTCAGGTTGGCCCAGGCAGATGGTGCTACTCCACCCTTGTAGGACCCCTGGCAGACACTGCAGGCTGTATCGGACCCCCTGGATCCTTGGTATCAAGGACTCTTTCACCATCCTGCTTCTTCATTGCTGACGTTAATAGTGTGGCTGTTAAAGCCCAGGTTCTTAGAGGCAGGAACATCTCTGAATCGATGATTCCTACAATAATAAAAGCTCACGTCTACCTCCTGCAAGGTTCATCATACCACATGAAAAGTATACATCATTTGATGTAATTCTCGGGCTTCCATTCTAGAAGTTTCTCTGTGGGATTAATCATATTCTTCTTAGGGCTGTGTTTTGGCCAGTGTTTGACTTTCAGCACTAGCAAAAATCAGGTTTCTACCTTTTTGACCTTGTTTCAAAGACTATTGACCCGCCAACTCCTTGATCTGTGTACAGGGAGTCTCCAATGTAGCTTTATTCATTCCCTTGTGACTCCATGGGATCAGAATCTGGTTCTTTCAATGCTTTAGAAATAGCCATTTAAACCCATTATAGACATTCCCCTCTCTGTTCTTGCCCACAAGGTGGTATTCCTTGTAGCCATCACATCTGCAAGGCATGGTTGTGAGCTTGCTGTTGTATCTAGCAAGGAACTGTTTCCGGTTTTGCGTAGGGACATGTTGGTCTAAACCCCAGGATTTCCTCCTTTGCTTAGGTAGTTTTGCTTTCACCTCAACAAGGACATCATTCTTCCTTGTCTTGGTGCAGTTTTCTGAAGGAAATTTACTCTCATTGTCTGCATGTTCTTCGGGCTGTGAGTGTGTCTCTCAGCAGGTGCTTCTTTCCAGAAGACCGATTCCCTTTGTTGGCATACTGGATTATCTCTGTAAAAGTACATTAGTTTCTTGTTCAGCTAGTTTTAAGTAGCTCAGACAGACCATTATCCAAGATCTTAAGGATTGGGTTCTGCCCTTCCCTGTCAAGGCGCACTAGAACTGTAAGTGCTTTTTAGCATCAAGCTATAGTTTTCCCAATATGCAAGGCCATCACTTAAACCTAGTACACACGGGCTGAATGTTGGGCGGGTTCAATAGAAACCGGCCTGCTGCAGTCAGTCTTTTCGAAAAGGTCTGCTGATCAGCTCCCGATCAGCGCTCTGATTTAGGATTTTACAGTACAATTTTCAGAAAAGGGTTTGTTTTTTTTTCTTGTTTTGTTGTAACAGATGACTACAGTAGGCGCTGCCAATTGTGCGATTAGCAGCTTCAGGTACTGGTACACAATTATGTAATCTTTGTGATCAGCTAGTTTCTGTTGCAACAATCTTTCCCTGCTTTTAGCAATGTCAAGTGCTCTTTGAAAGTCCAATCTACACTGCATTGCAAGCACTGAGATTTCAAAGTTGTCTCCATTTCCCCTTTGGCAACCGATGGCATGAGTACTTCAAGTTGCATAGTTAGGTTGAAAAAAGACACAAGTCCAACACAAAAAAAAAAAAAAAAAGTAAGTCGGGCACACATGATCC
>BLSH010088393.1:1906046-1927397 GCA_018402905.1 Glandirana rugosa | reverse complement strand
ATCCCCCTACAGCTGCTGTCGCAGAAGGTGGTTTTCTTGGTGGCCATTACATCCGCTAGGCGGGTGTCTGACTTGGCTGCATTGTCTTGCAAGTCTCCCTATCTGGTCCTGCACAAGGACAAGGTGGTATTGCGCCCACCTCCTTCGTTTCTCCCGAAGGTGGTTTCTTCTTTTCACATTAATGAAGATATTGTTCTTCCTTCATTGTGCCCGCGTCCCTCACATCCTAAGGAATTTGAGTTACATTCCCTGGATGTAGTGAGGGCCTTGCGAGTGTATTTGAATACTACAGCTTCCTTCCGGAAGTCTGACTTTTTGTTTGTACTGACGGATGGTCCGCGCAAAGGTTTGGCGGCTTCGTCTGCTACTGTTTCCCGTTGGATCAGGCAGACCGTGACCCATGCGTATTTTGTTTGGGGCAAGGTTCTCCCTTTTCCGATCACGGCTCATTCTACCAAGGCTGTTAGCACTTCCTGGGCTTTCAGACACCAGGCCTCGGTGTCACAGGTGTGCAAGGCGGCTACTTGGGTCTCGGTACACACCTTCACTAAGTTTTATAAGGTTGATGTGTCGGCATCCTCGGATGCTAGTTTTGGCAGTAAAGTTTTACAGGCGGAAGTGTAGGCGCGTTTGCGCCTCCTAAGAGGTTTCTGTTGGGTACAGTTGTTATCGTTTACCCACCCCTCTTTTTGATACAGCTTTGGGACATCCCCACATGTCATGAAGAGCTGCGTCTGTCAGTGAACGTAGGAGAAAATGGGATTTTATTAAAACTTACCGTAAAATCCTTTTCTCCGAGTTCACTGACAGACGCAGCACCCGCCCCTCTGCGCTCTTTTTGGTACGGCTTGTTACGAACTGCTGAGCTATGCAGGGTGGGGGGTTTATGTGGGAAGAGAGGACAGCCCCCTGGGAGGGGTCAGCTTGTTCTTTTCCCTGCCTAGTTAACTCCTAATAGGACTAGCATAAACCCACATGTCATGAAGAGCTGCGTCTGTCAGTGAACTCGGAGAAAAGGATTTTACTGTAAGTTTTAATAAAATCCCTTTTTTTGTTATAAAATTACTTAGAACCCCCAAACATTATATTTTTTTTTTCAAACACCCTAGAGAATAAAATGGTGATTGTTGCAATACTTTTTGTCACACGGTATTTGCGCAGCGGTCTTTCAAGCGCGATTTTTTTGGAAACATTTTACTTTTATGAGTTAAAAAATAAGACAACAGTAAAGTTAGCCCAATTTTTTTGTATATTGTGAAAGAGGATGTTACGCCGAGTAAATAGATACCATACATGACACGGTTGAAAATTGCGCGCACTCGCGGAATGGCGACAAAGTCCGGTATTTAAAAAGTTCCATAGGCAACGCTTTAAAATTTTTTATCGGTTACCAGGTTAGAGGTGCAGAGGAGGTCTTTTGCTAGAATTATTGCTCACACTCTGGCGATCGCGGCGATACCTCACGTGTGGTTTGAACACAGTTTTCATATGTGGGCGTGACTTACGTATGCGTTTTCTTTGCTTCGCGGGATGGTGGCGCTTTAAATTTTTTTTTTTTTAATTTATTTATTTTTAGCACTGTTCCTTTAAAAAAAAAAAAAAAAATCTGATCACTTTTATTGCTATCACAAGGAATGTAAACATCCCTTGTGATAGTAATATGTGGTGACAGGTACTCTTTTTGGAGGCCCGGGGGGAGGGGGGGGGTGTCTAAAAGACCCCCCATCCCTCCTTTGCACTTCACAGTATTCAGATTGCCAGAAACGGCGATTCTGAATACTGACGTTTTTTAAAATTTGGCGTCGTTATCCGCCGAGTAAACCGGAAGTGATGTTGTGACTTCCGGAATTTGCCGAAGGAGACCCGATCGGAGCCGATTACGGCTTCTATCAGGTCTCCTGCCAGCCGGCGGACGCGCCAGATCGTCGCTCCGGTCTCCTGGTGGGACGGGAGGCCGGAGAAGAGCGCCCCCTGGGGTAACGACCGAGCGGCTCCCGAGCCGGAACGGTCGTTACCCCCGGATAGCCGACCGCCAGCTCTAAAAAATGATACCGGGATATAGCCTGCAGGTGCAGGCTATGTCCCGGTAGAGCCGCTCAAACCCGACCGCCGCCTATTTACGCCGCTGGTCGGGAAGTGGTTAAATTGGTTCTTAAGGAGCCTCCACCTTCTATATATTCTGTCATTGGTTCCAATGTGGACCAAGACAGCTGGGTCATGCCCAGCCCCTCCCAGTAATTTATCAACCCGGTCCACCACATGCCGAACCCTGGCACCAGGGAGACCGCAAACCATTCGGTTGAGGTAATCCTGGCGACAAATTATTTTCCGTCCTTCCGAATATGCAATCCCCTATTACCACCAACTGTCTAGGCCTACCTGCACTACCCTTCCCACCTCTACTAGATGGGCTGTTCTCCTGGCTGTTAGAGGTAGAAGTGACAACTAGGGCTGCCACTTCTGAGTTTGCCACCCCCACATCTTTACCCAACTTGACAAATCTGTTAGGGTGCTCAAACCCAGGGCTGACCTTCCTTTTCTGTGAGCCCCTACTACTCCCTCTAACTGCATTAACCCATCTGCCTACTTTATAATCCTGACTTATCCCTCCACCCCTCCCCCCCCCTTCCCTTAACCCTACTCAGTGAGCAGAGAGACTCTTTCAAGGTTGTCAGTTCTGCCCAATGTTACAATTTGCTCTTCCAGAAGGGCAACCTGCTCACATCTGTCGCAGCGGAATGGTTGCATACATGCGGCACACTGTGCACTGTACAACACCTTCAATCTTGCTAGCACACATTTTCCCAAATACAACAATACTAATAGGAAATTTCAAATGTTACTTACAGGTTTGAAGACTCCTGTTATAATCTCCTGTTTTAAACTTTGGTTTTTAAAGTGGTTGTCAAGTCGATTTAAAAAAAAAAAAAAAAAAAAAAACCTGCAATAGCTCATTATGAATTGCTGACCTTAGATCAATGCTGTAGGAGCGATCCCCGAGCACCGCTGTGACCAGCAACATGCTTTTTCCGTCATCTTCCGGGATCCCGGGCTCTGACCAATCACAGCGCGGACTCCAGCACTGATATTGGCAGAAGCCATGCTGATGTCACTCCCGCGTATGCGCAAGGAAACCGTCATTTACGGCACACTTAGTGAAGAAATGGCTCATTCGGGCCGTTTTTTCATTGCGCATGTGCCATGTACCGATGACGCCGGCACATGCAGATACAGGGAATATCTCCTAAACGTTGCAAGTTTAGCAGATATTCCCGGGACCTACAGGTAAGCCTGAATAAAGGCTTACCTGTAGTTTAAAGTGGTTGTCATGACTTGACAACCACTTTGTCAGAGTTCCAGCAAGCAAAAAGATGGCAAGCTCAGAAATGGTTTGTGTTATACATGGCACCAAAATACTTGTTCGTAAACTGTAAGTTCATTCGAGAAGCTAAAAACTTTGGCCCCTCAGGGTAAACTAATGTTGGTGCCTGTGTAAGGCCCTCACAGTCCTTTTATACTGACTTCTCCAGTGATTCCCTAAAGCTCCTTCCTTTATTGCAGCTGAGGCAAAATCTCTTGTACTGCAGGACTATGGGGAAATACAGTATGTGACTTCTATAATATGCTTCTCAGGCTCCGTTGCCATGCCTTCTAGACTTCTGTACCAGGCATTTTGGAAATCGTTGCTGATGGAGAAAGGATTGTCAGAGGAGCACTAGAGTGGTGTGGGTCAGGGAGCGGCATTCAGGAACAATGGAGTTGATTTTTCTAAAAGGAGTATAGCATGTTAACTTTGCAAGGGAAAGTTCACTTCGCTTAGTAAACCTGATTACATTTCACTGCAAATAATACCCAATCGCATGCAAGGAAAATTAGAGAGGCAAAAAGACTACAGGATTTTGCTTAATTGGACGATTGAAGTTGCACAGCTTCACCTCATTCAATGAATAAGTAAAAATTCACTAGCAAATTGACAACTTGTTAAGTAAACATGCACTACTACTTTACTAAATCGTCTCCAATTGCTTTTTATAGAGGTTCCTTAAAGAGGAGCTTCAGTCAGTTTCCAAAAATTTTAAAGTGTGCAGCTACAAATACCGATTGCCTAGACCAGGGATCTCCAAACTACGGCCCCCCAGCTGTTGCGGAACTACACATCCCTTGGGGCATAAAACTCTGACATTCTCAGACATTTCTAGGCATGATGGGAATTGTAGTTCCTGAAAAACTGGAGGGCCATAGCTTGGAGACACCTGGCCTAGGCGGTCGAAGCATAAGTGATAAGCGGATATCTGTCAAAACTAGGTAACCCCCTCCTGTCTCCTACTGATCTGCAATCTTTTGTTGATGAGAGCACAAGCTCAGCATAGAAACTATTCTCTTTTGTTTCCTTCTGATGGTGTTTTGCGGTCTTATGTCAGGTCGTCTTTGCTCTCATCCTTCTAGTTCAAGCTGTTAATGGAACACTTAGACCCTGATGAAGAAGAGGAGGAAGGCGAGGTCTCAGCAAGCACAGATGCCCGAAATAAAGCCATTACCAATTTGCTTGGGGGTAACAGCCCAAAAAATAACGTGGCTGAGACAGAGGAAGAGGAAAGTGAGGGAGAGGAAAAAGCCGGTGGCACATCAGGGGTAAGTAGTCATGTATTAACCTCTCAAATTATATAGGCTAGTGATGTTTGAGTAGCTGGCTATTTTGTGTATAATAGTGATTGTCTAGATATGGGCTGTTCACAAGATGGCTGTCTATTCTGTAAGTACCTTGGGTTCTGTAATGAGCCTTATTGTTTTTAACATTTCAGTAATGACTGTCTGATCCTCATAGCCACCATTGTTATTCAAAGCTCTAGTAAAAGGTCAAGGTTTGCTTCTGATTGGTGGTTGTGGTGCCTCAGTTACTAAATCTGTACTCAAGTGGTAACCTAAAGATTTTTGTTGCTTGTCTTGCTGGAAACAGATTAATGGGCTGTAATATTTATCCAGTGTATGTGGTCATGTTATCTGCTGATAAGGATAATAATAGTTCACATTTGGCTGATCCTCCCATTCCACAGACATCATGTGTCCAAATATCTAGGCCTTTCAACATGACCAGCACTGAAGAGAGCTTGAAGCTTAAGTTTCAATTCAAGAAAGGCAAAAATCTCAAAATTTTCATTTTGTTTTTCCATTGCAGCAAGACATTTTAGCATTGTTTTTAAATACATTTGAGTACAGTTCCACTATGAATAATTGCTATTGTTGCTGGAGTTGGCACCATTGTGCATCCTTTCTGATGTGAATGTGTCGTACTGATCTGTACCATCAATATATAATAAATTCTTTAAGCATAATATTTGTATGACTTATAATGCTGGGTTGAGGATTTGCATGCAGAAACATTTTTTGGATTAATTCAAACCCTTTGGGGATGCCTTGCTGCTCTGTATCCTGAGTGTATGAGTCTCGGTCTTTTAAGAAAACAAACCCTTGCTCTTTCCGCTTCATCCTTCCTCTTGGTCTGTTGCTAGCTTCTTACCTCCTAAGCTATAAGCCTCCTTGCTCCTCTGCCAACAGCTGCCTTAAAGACCCTTTTGTGTTTTCTCCCTACTAATTGTAGTATGTTGTATGCATGGTCGATGGACAAGGCTTACATTTACTTCCAAATTACCTCTTACCTGGCTCTTCGTGATTAGTTTGAAGCCTCTGTTGCTAGGTCGGTCTCTTGGCTGGGTATTCTAACAACAGAGGCTGTTGTTCAAACACTTCCCTTGCCACAGCACTGATCAGAATCTAGATTGGGGACTAAAATCCATTTTTTTTTTTCAAATTATTGGTCTGCCACTGGCTTTTCTTTTTTCAATAGTGTATTCCTTATATTTTATAGAAGGCCTTTATTGATCACGAGAACAGCCTGTTCCATACCATCGCTTTAGACTGTAGTGTTCTGTGCCATTATTATGTTAGGGTTTATGAGAGCTTTCGTGATTACTTTATTGCAAGCCATATACAATGTTCTTGGGCTAAGAGGAATAAAACTCTTGACTTCATGTGATTGGCTATTTCGAAGCTCCCATTAGCTTAACATTAATTTGTGCTGGAGGGATGTCGATCACACAGCAGTGAACGACTTTCCTGTAGCACACAGCGTTTTGCCTTCAATGCATCAGGTGTAATGTTTTATCAGTATGTACATGTCCTTTAAGCAATGATTTGTTTTTTTTTATTTTGTTTTTCCTTTTTTTTTTTTTTTTCCTAACTGAACTGGAAATGTTGTAAAAGGTTTCCATCTAGTTAAGAAAAAAAAAAAAAAAAAAACCTGATGTATATTTACTGTGCCTTTGTTTTATTAGGAGTGACATGTGATTTCTAATTGTTTGGTCCCTGTGCTGTGGTCTTTTTTTTAAGTCAGGAGTATTTGAATACATTTTGCTGTGGGGGTAAGAAGCGATTCCATAGCTAGACTTAACCTTTTATACATCTTTTTTTGTAGAAAGGGTTTAGCGGAAAAGGCAAAAAAAAACGTAGACATTGAGATTTATCCAAAGTAAAAGGTAATTTTAATTTAGATTTCCTCTTTTTCTATCCTGTCCCTATTTCTTGCTATATATATTTATATCTAATTTTTGTAACCCGTTTATAGATTTTAATTTTGAATGCAATTGCAGTAAAACTTGGTAAATCGCACGTTTTAAGACATGAAGCTCCTTAGGCACTGGTGGTTAAGGTTAAACTGCATCCCGCGGGTTGGATGGTGTCTGTGTGGGCTGTCTCACCGTGGTGCCCGGGGTTTACGACTTTTAGATGTTTTTTTTTTGTTTTGTTTTTTTGTTCCAACGATGTTGGCGTTGCAGCTAAACAGAACCTTTCCTCTTTTTTTTTCCATTGCCACACCCTCCCTGACACAGTTAAGAAAATCAAAAAGATTATCAGACTCTTCAGACGTGGCAGCGCAGATGAATGAAAAAGTCGATGTCCAGGATCTTATTGCAATTTGTTGTCCGAAGTACAAAGACCGACCACAAATTGCAAAAGTTGTTCAAAAAACCAGCCACGGATACAGTGTTCAGTGGATGGCGGGCTCCTACAGTGGCACTTGGGCTGAGGCCAAACGCCGTGATGGACGAAAGCTTGTGCCTTGGGTCGATACTATCAAAGAGTCGAACATCATTTACAAAAAAATTGCTCTAACGAGCGGAAATAAGCTGACTAATAAAGTTGTTCAGACTTTACGATCGCTGTATGCAGCCAAGGAGGGAACTTCCAGCTAATAATATGTTTGTATATTTGCAGCCAAATTTACAGGAGAGCAGACAAAAAAACTTGAAATATCAACATTCTGGCAAAAATTTAAAGAAAGAAACAAGAATTAAAACAATTTTATCGAGCGTTAAGGATGGAGCTTAGCCGCCTGAAGGAAATGTTTGGTAAACATTGTTGTGGGAGCTTCCTTCGCTGTTGTACAGCAGAAACTTCTCAGTACATTTTTACTCCCACTGTATTATAGTTTAACAAAAATTTGTTTATATCTTGAAAAATACTTTCTGTTTAAAAAAAAAACAAACCAACAAAAAAAAATTACAAAAAATAAACAAGTGAATGTTGAAAATTAGTCTGTTAATGTTCTTAATAAAGTGTTCTTGGAGTTTAACCTAGCAGCGGATGGCTTTCTTTAGTTTAGCCCGGTTTCAAGGGAAGTATCAAATTTTATTTACATTTTTTTGTTTTTTTGTTTTTTTTTTTTGTTTTTTAATTTTTCCCAGGCTGTAAAATGGCAGAATTTCCAGACGTGTATAATTTATTCTGTTGGGGTTTAAAAAAAAGCATGCAGTATATATGACCTATCTGCAGGAGTTGTTTTTTAATTTTTACTTTTGTTTTTATTTTGTTTTTATTTTATTTTTTTTTGTAAATGTAGATTTTGATGTATAAGGTCACCCTGAAAATAATACACGAAAAGGGATCCCGAGAATACCTGCTGGCGACAATACTGCAATAAATTTTTTTACTTCTTTGTTACCTGTCTGTTTCCATTTGAATTTCTTAAATGTAAAGCTGTTTTAAGAACCAATTATATTATTTTGCAGTCTTTTATGTAAAAGTTAAGTTTTTGGACGCAAGACATAAAATATTGTTTATACATTTTGTATAGCCTGAAAATAACCGGTATCTTTATTTTCATCCCTTTTAAAGGGCATAGACACGATTTAACTCCCGATTTTATTGTATCTTGAAATATTTAGTGTTAACTATATGATTTAGCACTGTGCCAAACGCCTTTTCAAGAATGTTTGATATAAAAAGAAACTAGTTTATTCCTTGTATGTTTGAATTTCTTTCATTTTTTGATCACACAGAATGTCAATGATGAAAACTTTCTGAGTGGAAAAAAAAATGATCTGGTGATTGGTTGTTTGCAGATTCTGAGTTCGGGGGGGGAATCACCAATACTTTTGAATAAAAAATAAATCTGGAAACAAAATCACCCAGCAAAAGTATAGACTTGCCTTTGCCTTCTATTTGTGGATTCTTTGCTTTCTTGAGGAGCAAAGCCAACCAAAGATTGATATCTGACACGTTTCCAGGAGTGTCAGGTGCCTGTGTCCAATCACTGTGATTCAAACAACCAGAACTTTATTATTATGAACAGCAGTGATTTAGGTGCCGGTGAGTGAAGCCACACCATGTGGCAGGGAAGTGCAGGCGTCTGACAGGCCCAAGATTGTGTCAGATTCTTTGGACAACTTTGCTCTTGAAAGGGCCAGGATAATACAAAAGGTAAGTTGTGAAGTCTGTTCTTTTGCAGATTGTTTTTGTTTCCCCTTTTCTTTCACCTACAGAGTTTCTTTGAAATGAGGAGGAGTTTAAAAATAACAGGTACATTAACTTCTGGCATTTTCCTTGGTAAGTTCTTAAAATGTATACATGGGTTACTGTTTTACGTCATGCCTCTACACATATATGCTTATGGTCCTGTTATGATGATTTCCATCATTGGGTCCAAATGGATCAGGTCAGTGGCTTCACGTTTTGAAGGTTCTATTAAAGTATGATCTGAAAACTGGTTATAATCGATGTACATATTCTCTTGTATGGTAATGAGTTGTGGGTAAATTACCAAAGGAAAGAGATTTTAGATTCTTCTAGACTTGTATCTCCACTGCTGGTTGAGTCATTTAGGGGCCCAGGAACCCCCTGGAACTGAGCCACTGCTACTTCTATTTGCAAGACACCTATATGTGTGTATTTTAAAGTGCAACCACCTTAAGCCTGGGTTCACACTATTGCGAACACAGACATTGCATGTGATTCACACCCCATTGCTGTGCAGATCACATGCAATGTCTGTGCAATTCAAGTTCAGCCATACAAACTGTATGGCTGAACTCGCACTGGATTCGCAGGAAAAATGTACAGGAAACTTCCCTTCCGCACTGGAATCAGATTGCGTGGGTGTTCACACCCATGCAATCCGTTTCCTATCCGAATTCACAGTTCGCACTGCGATCTGCAAAGGATCCGGGGGTGTCATTAACTTTGTATTGACACCCGCGGTGGTTCGCAGAGGGCAGTGTGAACTGCCTGCGAGGGAGATGCTATGTGGGAACCCGCACTGGAATCGCGCTGGTTCCTGCTGGTTCCTGCATCGCAATCGTGTGAACTCAGCTTGAAGGTTTTAACATTTTTCCAATTTTTTTTTCCTTTATCTGGAGACTGTAGAGACACATAGAATAGATATTAGCACCTGCAGAACACTTTTTTTTTAAAGCATTACAGTTACATGTCTTCATTCACTAGTGCAAATGTTTTATGGGATTACCTCTATAGTTAGAGTTCATTTCTTGAAGAATCGTATTTTTAAGTTATTCCTTTTTTTAATTTCAGAACATTAATATACTGTATTTTGCATTCTGCTAAAAATGTTAAATAAAGAATTTATCATTTCAGAACGTTCATCTACTACGACCAAAGTAATGTAATCTCTTTCAGTACAAAGTTCATCCTCATCCTGTTTCAAGGATATTACCTTACAAGACATTGCTCATTCAATTTGTGACTTCACAGTCTGTCAACAGTCTGTATTATGGATTAGTTCACCTTTACCAAAAAACTGCATATTCAGATGAGGGACATCTAGAGATCAGAACAAACCGTGGAGCTTTGACTAAAGTTGAATAATGCCCTTCATATGGAGGTAGACCATTTACTTACCCCCTGAAGCATGACTTGAAAACTCAGAGGATGTTACTAAGTGAGATCTACTAGCTTTTACTGTTCACCATCACGGGAGCGAGCTATCAAACTGAGCTACTGCATCAGGGGAAAGAAAACACATGCAAAGGGATTCAAAACAGGTAAAGTGCTCACTCCTGTGATGTTGAAAGTGATTTGTAATAGCTGGGCTTCGCTTAGCAATGTCCTGGGAGTTTTCAGTTCAGGCTTCATGAGGTACATAAATGGCCTACACCTATAGCAAGGGTATTTTTCAATTTTGGGCAAAGCTGCACAGCTTCTTTTCATCTACAGACACCCCTTATCTGCATAGGCAGTTTTTTGCTAAAGGTAAACTAGCCTTTTAACCACATGCCGACCATAGCCGAATGAGGGCTACAGCGCGGGCAACCAGTTCTGGGAGGGCATCATGACATCATACTGTGATTCACGTCCACTGGGGCGCGCTCTGTGATCACCATCTCCCCCATACACAGCTGATCACAGATCGGGGTAAAGAGCTAATCAACGGCTCTTTACCATGTGATCAGCTGTGTCCAATCACAGCTGATCATGATGTAAACACAAGCTGATTATCAGCATTCCTTTCCTTACGCTGACAGTGTGAGGAGAGCCTATATCCGGCTTTGGTGAAAGGTACATCTACACTGATATTCAGGGCAGTCCCAACAGTGCCTCCTCATCAGTGTCACCTATCAGTGCCACTTTATCAGTGCCCTTTAGTGCAGCCTCATCAGTGCCCATCAGTGCAGAAAAAAAAAATTATCAAAATTTTATAACAAACTATGAAAAACTTTGTTTTTAATCTTTTAGTTTAGCAAAAACAAACCCAGTGGTGATTAAATGCCACCAAAAGAAAGCTCTATTTGTGTGGAAAAAAAAAAAAGATAATTTCATATAGGTACAGTGTTGCATACCGCACAATTATTCAAAGTGTGACAGCGCTGAAAACTGAAAATTGGCCTGGGCAGGAAGGGGGAAAAGTGTCCTGTAGGCAAGTGGTTAAAGTGGAAATAAACCCTTCTATCGTTTTCAGCCAAGGAAGCTGCCATCTTGGCCTCTGTTACTGCCATGATGTTGCATATGTGATCAGTTATGACACCAGCCATTGGATAATATTGGTAATATAACTTTTTTTACACAATTTATTCCTTTATTTCACTTGGTAATCCTGCCATTAACCCGTTTCCTGTCCTAGAGTGACAACTATACTGAGCAGCTTTGTCACCCTAGGAAAGTGAAAGTGTGAGGACTACATAACACCTTTTCTCCATAAAAGGGAGATCTTTAGTAGTCCACAGAGATGGAAAAGGAACAATGCTAAAAGTCCAAAAATGGAGCACATGAAGTTAGTACACAAGATTTCTGGCTACATGAAAAGCTAATAGATTAAAAAAAAAGAAAAAACCTTCAATAGTATATTTAACAAGAAACAGGAGAAATTTATTTTCTCTTACGATCACTGACAGACGCAGCCCTCTCATTGACAAGTGGGGTTTATGCACATCCTACTAGGAGTAGACTAGGCAAAAAAGAAAAAAAAGGCAAGCTGACCCTTCCCATGGGGCCGTCCTCACTCCGGCATATAACCCCCCAGCTCTGCATAGCATATCAGTTTTTTTTTTTTATGCCTAGTGCAAGGAGTTAGACCTGGTTCCCTGCTGGGATCTGCGGTTCCCCATTTTTTCTTCCTTTTGCTCTTCTCAAGTTATCTGATGAAGACTGCTATCAAGTAGCCGGCTGAAATTTCCCCTGCTGACCAATGCAAGCTACCCTTAGCCTTAGCGGGGTCCGCCGCATCGTACCCGTTCCGTGCGGGGGGGCTAGTGGGTGAACCCCACTTGCGTCCAAGTGCCCAGGATGCGCTCGCGTCCAGGGGCGTTTAGCCTGCAGCATCCCTCCCCACCTGAGGGGAGGAAGGTCTGCTACCGGGTGGCTACCTGCTACGCCCGTCGGATTGGTGAGTGACCCTCCTCTCCCCCCCTTCAGGGGGGAGGGGGTGCAGGGCGGCTAGCGGCACCTTGCCGTCCGGTGGAGGGTTCAGGGCTACAGGTCCCCTTTTGTTTCCTGTTCTTCTTCCCCCACCTTGCTCAGAACCGCCATGCGGCGATCCGCCACCATTTTGTGGGCTGTTTTGGCCTCTTGTGTAGGCTCAGAGGCCATTTTGCCGTAGTCGCGGCCTGCTTGAATGTGCTTTTGGCCTCTTGTGACCGCTCGGCGGCCATTTTTGGTGTGCCTGCATGAAGAAAACGTGCGTGTCAGCTTCTTCCTCTTTCTCTTCTGGACAGCGGTGCAAGCACAGCGGCAGTGACAGCACAGGGGCGGACAGCACTCCTACTGGGACGCAGCGCTAGAAGGGCAATGACTGTAAGTATAGCTGGCTCTCCCTGCGGTGGCGGTGGGCACAGTCCTCCTGGGCATTTACCCGGTTCCTCTGTGAGTCAGTGGTGGGGCTGCATAGTGGGGGTGTCATGGCCTATAGGCCTAGCAGGTGTCCAGGTGGCACAATGGCCCCCCGTGGAGCTCTCAGATGGTGAACTGGAGCCCTCGGACGGTGATTTAGACCAGGGGGCCTCGGTGGCGCCCGAAAGGGCGTTGGTGGCCTCCCTGATCACCGATATCCGTGAGTCTTTGCGGCTGGACCAAGCCGGGGAGTCGCAGGAGACTACCTACGCTTGTGGGTCCTTTAAGCCGTCACGGACCCCTAAGGCGCATAACCTTATGCCCAATTTTTTGACCAGTTGGTGTATAAGGAATGGCAGCGTCCGCAGAATTCCTTTTCACTGCCCAAACGTTTCTCTGTGCGCTATCCCTTTGAGGACCGTTTTTTGCAGAAGTGGGCATCCCCCGCGGTGGACCCTCTGGTGGCTCGCCTGAATAAGGTGATGGCCATCCCTTTGGAAGGGTCTCCCTCTTTTAAGGATCCGGCCGATAGGCGGATGGAGGCGGTATCCAAGGCACTGTTCTTGGTGGCGGGGGCGGCCATGAGGCCAGCTCTCGCGTCGGCCATGGTGGCGCAGTCACTTACGAAATGTGCAACTGAATTGCACAGTGAGTTGGGCTGCAGTGTTCTCCTGAGGCTTTGCAGCGGGCTGACCATCTGATACAGGGTCTCCGGTACCTGGGTGACACGGCCTTGGACCTGCTCCCCATGCTGTCGAGGATGTCTGTTTTTGCAGTCCTTTTCAGATGGGTGCTTTGGTTGCGGTGTTGGTCGGGTGACCACGCGTCCAAAAAGGGCCTCACGGTCCTTCCTTTTCAGGGTGGGCTGTTCAGATGCTGTCCGAACAAGGAGTGATTGTGCCGGTACCTCTGTTGGAAAGGTTTCGCGGCTTCTATTCAAACCTCTTTGTGGTGCCCAAAAAGGGTGGAGTCAGGCCAGTTCTGGATCTAAAAGCGCTAAATCACTTTGTGAAAGCGTGAAAATTCAGGATGGAATCTGTCCGCTCGGTCGTGGCCGCCCTTCATCAAGGGGACTTCATGGCATTTCTGGATATCAGGGATGCTTATCTGCATGTTCCCATTTGTCTCTGGCATCAGCGCTTCCTGCGCTTTGCGGTAGGAGACCTACATTACCAATTTGTGGCACTTCCCTTCAGTCTGGCCTCGGCTCCTCGGGTCTTCATCAACCTGTTGGCTCCGGTACTGCCTCTATTGAGGCAGAGAGGCATTGCTGTGGTAGCATACCTCGACGACCTACTCCTGCGAGCGGAGTCTGCCTCGGCTCTGGAGGACAATGTCGCTATCACCATGGCCTCGATGAAGGACTTCGGCTGGCTGATCAACCTGCAGAAGTCGACATTGACCCTGTCCTGTCGACTGGAATATCTGGGTCTAATACTGAACACGGTGCAGGCGAAGGTGTTCTTGCCTCCGGCCAAGTTGCTGACACTATAAGCAGCAGTGCGAACCCTGCTGTCGCTTCGGTGGTCCTCCTTACGGTTCTGTCATGGTCTCGGCCTTCGAGGCGATACCTTACGCCCGGAGTCACACTTGGCTCCTGCAACAAGCGATCCTGTTACGGTGGGACAAGTCTCCGTTCTCCCTGGACCAGCTGATCAAATTGGACCAGGGGGTCGTTGACCTGGTGGCTCCGGGCCCCGGCTTTGATGTTGGGGGAAGTCGTTTCTCCCCCTAAATTGTTCGATAATCACGATGGACGCCAGCCATCGGGCTGGGGAGGGGTCCTGGGGCAGTTGTCTGCTCAGGGCCGTTGGTCGGCGCAGGAATCTCGCCTTCCGATAAATGTGCTGGAGCTGAGGGCAATCAGGCTCTGTCTCTCCCACTGGTCGGCAAGGCTGCGTGGCCTCCCGGTTCGGGTTCAGTCAGACAATGCCACGGCAGTGGCGTACCTGAACCATCAGGGCAGAACAAGGAGCTCGGCAGCAGCTGTGGAAGCGGCCCACATTCTGAGATGGGCAGAACTTCACGTGCCGCCAATCTCCGCCATTTACATAACTGGCAGGCGGACTTTCTCAGTTGCCAGATACTGGATCGGGGGAATGGTCTCTACATCCAGAGGTGTTCCACCAGATTTGCCGCAGGTGGGGACCTATTGGCGTCCAGGTTCAATCACAAGGTTCAGACTTTCGTGTGCAGAACAAGGGATCCGTTGGCGACCGCCATGGACGCACTGGTAGCACCTTGGGTTCGGTACCGGCTTCTGTACTCCTTCCCTCCCCTTAAGCTTCTACCGCGGCTACTGCGCAGGATAGAAGCGGAGGGAATCCTGACAATCCTGGTGGCTCTGGATTGGCCTCGTCGCCCTTGGTATGCCGATGTGGTGCGGATGGTAACAGACGTTCCCTGGCGGCTCCCGCTTCGCGAAGATCTGCTGTCACAGGGACCCATCCTGCACCCTGCTTTACCCTCGCTGGCTTTGATGGCTTGGCTATTGAGTCCCAGGTGCTGAGGGATAGGGGTGTCTCTGACTCCGTGATCCCTACCATGCTTAGGGCGCGCAAGTGTACTTCGAACAAGATATATAATCGCACCTGGAAGGCTTATATTGCCTGGTGTGAGGCGGGGGGTTGGAACCACCGCTCTTTCTCTATATCCCGGGTGCTGGCTTTCTTGCAGCAAGGCCTGGATAACAAATTGGCTTTGAGCACCCTCAAAGGTCAGATTTCGGCTCTGGCGATTCTTTTTCAACGTCCTTTAGCGACGCATTCTTTGGTATGTACATTTGTACAGGGTGTACATCATGTGGCTCCTCAGGTACGGTCGCCTTTGGCACCGTGGGATTTTAATTTAGTACTTTCTGTACTGCAGAAACCGCCATATGAAAAGATGCTGTCACAAAAGGTGGCCTTTTTGGTGGCCATTACATCCGCTAGGCGGGTGTCTGAGTTGGCGGCTTTGTCATGTAGGTCTCCCTACTTGGTCCTTCATAAGGATAAGGCGATGCTGCGCCCTTCTCCTTCGTTCCTGCCGAAGGTGGTTTCCTCTTTTCACATTAATGAGGACATTGTTCTCCCTTCATTGTGTCCGCACCCATCACATCCCAAGGAGTTTGCTTTACATTCTTTGGATGTCGTGAGGGCTTTGCGGGTGTATTTGAAGGCTACAGCTTCCTTTTGGAAGTCTGATGCTTTGTACTGACGGAAGGGCCGCGAAAGGGTTTGGCGGCCTCGTCTGCTACTGTTTCCCGTTGGATCAGACAGTCGGTGACCCGTGCGTATACGGTTCGGGGCCAAGAACCCCCTTTTCCGGTCACGGCTCATTCCACCAGGACGATTAGCACTTCCTGGGCCTTCAGACACCAAGCCTCGCTGTCTCAGGTGTGCAAGGCGGCTACATGGGCCTCGGTGCACACTTTTGTTAAATTTTACAAAGTTGATGTGTCAGCATCCGCGGATGCTGCTTTTGCAGGCAGCGGTGTAGGCGCGGCTGGCGCCTCCTGAGAGGTTTCGGTTGGGTACAGTTGTTATTGCTTACCCATCCCTCTTGAATGACACTGCTTTGGGACATCCCCACTTGTCAATGAGAGGGCTGCGTCTGTCAGTGAATGTAAGAGAAAATAGGATTTTTTGACTTACCGTAAAATACTTTGCGTTCACTGACAGACGCAGCACCCACCCCTCTGTGTTGCCTTTGTACGGCTTGTTAAGGCTAAGGGTAGCTCACATCGGTCGGCCGTGCCGGGGAAATTTCAGGATTCGGGCTATCCTCTATGCCCCAGCCGGTTACTTGATAGCAGTCTTCATCAGATAGCTTGAGAAAAGCAAAAGAAAAAATGGGGATCCGCAGATCCCAGCAGGAAACCAGGTCTAACTCCTTGCACTAGGCATAAAAAAAACTGATATGCTATGCAGAGCTGGGGGTTATATGCTGGAGTGAGGACGGCCCCCTGCGAGGGGTCAGCTTAACTTTTTTTCTTTTTTGCCTAGTCTACTCCTAGTAGGATGTGCATAAACCCCACTTGTCAATGAGAGGGATGCGTCTGTCAGTGAACTCAGAGAAAAGGATTTTACGGTAAGTCTAAAAATCCTATTTTCTTTATCCTACATCACAGGACACAGAGCAGGCTATAATCATGACCATCTGGGTTGTGTGCCACCTATAGGTAAATGGACACTGGCAAAGCGAAACAGACAGGAAGTCCTCTTACATAAGCCCTCCTATACAGGAAGCACTTCAGTTTGGTTTTTTTCTTTTTTTTTTTTTTTGTTAGTGTTTTGAAGATGGTCACTGAAGTTCAGCTCTATGGTTTTACTAGTGATCTCAAAATGGATCAAGGGAGTAGTTGACTGGATCCATTCTTATAGCTGGAACCCTGAAATAGATGGATGGTACCCGAGCCCCTCTAGTACAAGATTGAAGATTTGCCTGTAATGCGGCCTTAGGCGCTGGACTCTGTGCTATGGAGCCCTGGGCAGTTCAGCACTCTCCTACAGTAATGCCGGTTTTTGGGTGCCTGCGGCATGCTTGGGAGCAATGGGTGCACCGATAGAGCATGCACGTCAGGCGTACACTAGGCCTGTGCATGCGTGTGTGCAATAGGAAGCAGAAATGCATCAAGCAGGCAGGTCCAGCCGCCATTTCAGTTAGGTATATGAAGCCCTGATTATATGACAATGCTTATGGAGGCAGCTGAAGCCGGCTCGGTAGTCAAGTGCTAACGACCTCAAACAGGTGCATCTAATTTAGGATAATAAATGTAGGTGAGGTGGACATTTTAAAGGCAGACTAACAGGTCTTTGAGGGTCAGAATTCTGGCTGATACAGGTGTTCAAATACTTATTTGCAGCTGTATCATACAAATAGTTTAAAAATCATACATTGTGATTTCTGGATTTTTTTTTTTTTTTTTTTTTTTTTTTTTTTTTTAGATTGTGTCTCTCACAGTGGACATGCACCTACGATGACAATTTCAGACCCCTCCATGATTTCTAAGTGGGAGAACTTGCAAAATAGCAGGGTGTTCAAATACTTATTTTCCTCAGAGAGTGTGTGTGTGTGTGTCTCGAAAAATGTGAATATCGTGCAAAAGTTCATGTGGAAGGGAAAAGTGTGGAAGGAAAAGGTGCACAAGCAGCTGGGATGCCCACAGCATGGAGAGGATTGTCAGGAAAAGGCCGTTCAAAGGTGTTGGGGACTTTCACAAGGAGTGGACTGAGGCTGGAGTCGGTGCATCAATAGCCACCACACACAGACTGATCCTGGACATGGGCTTCAAATGTAGTACTCCTCTTGTCAAGCCGCTCCTGAACAGCAAACATCAGAAGCGTCTTACCTGGGCTAAAGAAAAACAGACCTGGTCTGTAACTCAGTGTTTCAAAGCCCTCTTTTCTGATGAGAGCAAATTTTGCATCTCATTTGAAAACCAAAGACCCAGAGTATGGAGGAAGAATGGAGAGGCACACACTGCAAGATGCTTGAAGTCCAGTGTGAAGTTTCCACAGTCTGTGTTGATTTGGGGAGCCATGTCATCTGCTGGTGTTGGTCCACTGTGCTTCATTAAGTCCAGGGCCAACGCAGCCGTCTACCAGGAGATTTTGGAGCACCTCATGCTTCCTTCCGCAGATGAGCTCTATGGGGATGCTGACTTCATTTTCCAGCAGGACTTGGCACCTGCCCACACTGCCAAAATCACCAAAACCTGGTTCAATGACCGTGGGATTACTGTGCTTGATTGGCCAGCAAACTCGCCTGACCTGAACCCCATAGAGAATCTATGGGGCATTGCCAAGGGAAAGATGAGATATGAGACCTAACAATGCAGAAGAGCTGAAGGCCGCTATTGAAGCATCCTGGTCTTCCATAACACCTCAGCAGTGCCACAGCCTTCCATGCCACGCCACATTGAGGCAGTAATTGCTGCAAAAGGGGCCCAAACCAAGTACTGAGTACAAATGCATGCTTATACTTTTCAGAGGTCTGATATTGTTCTATGTACAATCCTTGTTTTATTGATTGCATGTAATATTCAAGTTTTTCTGAGATTGTGGATTTGGGGTTTTCATGAGCTGTAAGCCATAATCATCACAATTATGACAAATCGCGGCTTGAACTATCTTGCTTTGCATGTAATGAGTCTATCTCATGTATTAGTTTCACCTTTTAAGTTGCATTACTGTAATAAATTAACTTTTGCACGATATTCTAATTTTGTGAGTATTACCTGTATATATATTTTAGCAGAGACCCTAGAGAATAAAATGGCGGTCGTTACAATTTGTCGCACGGTATTTGCGCAGTGATTTTTCAAACACAATTGAATTTAGAAAAATACATTTTAATGAAAAAAAAACCACAATATATAACCTACATTTTTGGTAAACCATAAAAGATGATACGCTGAGTACATAGATACCCAACATGTCATGATTTAAAATTGCGCATGCTCGTGGAATGGCGTCAAACTTCGGTAATTAAAAATTTCCAGAGGCTACGCTTTAAAATTTTACCAGTTGATTTAAGAGGTCTAGTGCTAGAATTATTGTTCTTGCTCTAACGTTCGCGGCGATACCTCGTGTGGTGCGAATGCCGTTTACTTATGCAAGCAAAACCTACTTATGTGTTCCTTTCTGCGTGCGAGCACAAGGGGACAGAGGCGCTTTTAACCACTTAAGGACCTGAAGGATTTCCTACCTTAGGACCAGAGCACTTTTTGCGATTTGGCACTGCATCGCTTTAACTGACAATTGCGCGGTCGTGCAACGTTGTACCCAAACTAAATTTGCGTCTTTTTTCCCCACAAAGCTTTCTTTTGGTGGTATTTGATCACCTCTGTGTCGTCTCTGATCACTGCTATAAACGAATAAAGAGCGACAATTTTTTTTAAAAAAACAAGATTTCTTACTTTTTGCTAAAATACAAATCCAAAAACATTTTTACAAATTTAGTCATCAGTATATTCTTCCTCATATTTTTGGTAAAAAAAATCGCAATCTGTGTTTCATTGGTTTGCAAAAAAGCTGCCGCGTTTACAAACCATGAGAATTCATTTCTGGCGTCATTACATTATTTTTTTTTTACTAGTAATGGCAACGATCTGCGATTTTTATCGGGACTGTCATATTGCAGACATGTCGAACATTTTGACACTTTTTTGGGACCAATGACATTTATATAGCGATCAGAAATTTAAATATCCACGGATTATTGTATAAATGTCATTGGCAGGGAAGGGGTTAACTGTGTTCCCTGTGTGTGTTCTAACTGTATGGGGGCTGGGCTGACAGAGGCACCAGAGATCTAACTGATCCCAAGTACAAGGATCAGTAGATCGCTGACATACCGCCTGTCAGAACAGGGAACTGCCGTGTTTACATCGGCGGTTCCCCATTCTGCCTCTGTCACAGGGCATCTCGAGTCGCCGGCAGACATGGAGCCGGTCCGTGCAAGGCAAGTACAAGGTAGACAGGTTTGTTTCCTGAACAAGTAATTCGCAGGGAATAGGTGGTCGTTCCCTATGATTTACTCTCTGATTTACGCCTTCCTACCAATTAAACTGCTTCCACATCTTTCATCTCTACTTTGAAGGCTAGAAAGCCTGCTTCGAGAAATATTTATTACAGGACGTTAAGATCTTATGTACTGTATCCTGGTGTGAAACCAGAAACGGGCATCCTTAAAAGTATGTGATGGGTCGCTGATTCCCCAATCAGGGGAAGAAATATATTTAGCCTTAACCACTTCATATCTGGGCCATTTCTGGCACTCCTCTCCTACATGTAAAAATCATCATTTTTTTGCTAGAAAATTACTCGGAACCCCCAAACATTATATATGTTTTTTTAGCAGAGACTCTAGGGAATAAAATGGCGATCATTGCAACTTTTTATATCACACGATATTTGCCCAGGAATTTTTCGAACATGTTTTTTTTGGAAAAACAGTTTAGTGAATTAAATACAAAACAGTAAAGTTAGCCCAATTTTTTTTGTATGTTGTAAAAGAGGATGTTACGCCGAGTAAATTGATACCCAACATGTCACGCTTTAAAATTGCGAACACTCGTGGAATTGCGCCAAACTTTGGTACTTAAAAATCTCTATAGGCAACGCTTTAAAATTTTTTTACAGGTTACATGTTTAGAGTTACAGAGGTGGTCTAGTGCTAGAATTGTTTTCGCTCTAACGCATGCATCGATATCTCACGTGTGGTTTGAACACCGGTTACATATGTGAGCGGGGCTTATGTATGCGTTCGCTTCTGCACGCAGGGATGGGGGGGGCTTTAATTTTTTTTTATTATTTATTTTATTTTTAGTTTTTTTTATTTTTACACTGTCTCTTTATTTTATTTTTTTCACTTTTATTCCTATTACAAGGAATGTAAACATCCCTTGTAATAGGAATGGTGGGTGACAGGTCCTCTCTATGGAAAGATATGGGGTCAATATGACCTCGCATCTCTCATGCAGGCTGGAAAAAGACCAAGATCAGAAAAAAAATTTCCGATCCCGGCCTTTCCAGCCTTGATCACAGCTTTGTTTACTAAAGCCGGCCCGGAAGTGACATCATAACCTCACGCCCAGGCCTCCGAGGGTCATAGAGATGACTGGTGACCAGAAGGTCATCAGTCATCTTCCTGACAATCATCCGGCGGCGACGGATCTCTTCTCCTAGTCGTCGTCCCTCTTCTCTAGGCAGCGGCGGCCTACTAACAGTCCTTCTACTGACTACTGGAAGA
>BLSH010088393.1:1895850-1906036 GCA_018402905.1 Glandirana rugosa | reverse complement strand
CGGCTCGGGAGAAGCACCGAATGGTGGCGGGAGGGGGGGGAGTCCCCTCCCGCTGCCTGAGAATGATCAAGTGGCTGAACTGCCACTATGATCTTTCTTATGGTGTAGGGAATCGCCGGACGAAAAGAATATCTGGATGGTGCCTGTAGCTGCTGTCACCGTTCAGATATCACCTTTTAAAGTCCAGGACGTCCTACCGGCGGGAAGGGGTTAAGCACCATTAGGCGCCAGATATCAGCTCTATATATTTTTTTTTTCCAGAGACCGATAGCTTCTCACTCATTGATCTGTACCTTTGTTCTTTTTTTGGTAAAAGTGGTTTCAGGTTTTCATTTGAATCAGGATATTCGCTTACCCTCCTTTTTTCTTAGCCCGCAATCGTCAGGTGAAAACATTTTTTACACTTTGGATGTCGTTTGGACTGTCAGGGCCTAGGATCATCGGCTGAAATCACTGTTCTGCCAGAAGGTCCTAGGAAAGGACAGGTGGCACCTAAAGCAAGAATGTCACTGTGGATCTGCCAGTTAATGTTGCAAGCCTATGGCTTCAAGGGTAAAGACTCGTACACACTAAGAAAATCAGGCAACATTTTCGTCCATTTTTCATATGATTTTCTTATAGTGTGTACACAACTTTTGACAGCTGATTCCGAATTTTCATACGAAAATTCTCAGAGGGACAAACTCCAAAATTTTTGTCGGATGGGAACAAAATGAGCAATTTTCATTCAATGTGTACTGCTTTCGTATGAAGAATAATCAGAAAAGAAAGACTGCGCATGATCAGAAACCATAAACCACAAAAAAAAAGCCTTTGTTATACGAGAATTTTCGTATAAATTTTCTGTCATTGGTTCCGATTTGCTGTGAAACAATGAAAAATCAGACTAACGTTCGCCTGAATTTCTTATAGTGTGTACTCCACTTAAAACTGCCTTTTCAGATAAAAGCACACTCTACTAGGAGTATGGGAGCCTCCGGCATCAGTGTGTCAGGTCTGCAAGACTGCAACCTGCTCTTCGGTACACACCTTTACAATGTTTTACCAAGTGGATGTAGGAGGTGCAGAAGATGCTGCGTTTGGCTGTATTGCTGGTGGCAAAATAGTTTTCTTGGGCTTTATGGCATGTTTTTTTTTTTTTTTTTGTCTCCCTCCCCTCAGGGACATTGTTTTGGGATATAATTATAGCCTGCTCAGTGTCCGGTAATGTACGATAAAGAAAATTGGATTTTTTGTACTCGCCTATATAATACATTTCTTGGTGTATATCACAGGACACACAGGTTCCTTGCCTCTTTCTAGAGTAGGGTTTCTCAACTCCAGTCCTCAAGGCGCCCCAACAGGTCATGTTTTCAGGATTTCCCTCAGATGAAACTGCTGTGGTAATTACTAAGGCAGTGAAACTGATCAAATCACCTGTGCAAAATAATGGAGAGCCTGAAAACATGACCTGTTGGGGTGCCTTAAGGACTGGATTTGAGAAACTGTTCTTGAGTTTCATTGCTTGCTACACAACTAAAGTGCTTCCTGCATGGGAGGACTTTCTGTCTGTTTTGGCTTGCCCAGTGTCCATTCACCTATAGGTGGCACATAACCCAGATGTTCATGATTATAGCCTGCTCTGTATCCCCTGGCTACTCCAGGAAATAGATTTTACAGGTAAGTACAAAAAATCCAATTATTAGAGTTTACACTTGGTACACAGCAAATGTGCAAAAATAGTTTTTTTGTTTTTTTTATGGCGCTCAGCTTGAATGCAAAGCTCATGCAGCGTTTGTACAGTATATATTCTAGTTGGTGAACCTCTAGCCCAAATTTTTTCTTAATCAAACAGTACACAGGTTCAGTATTGGTGATTGGACACTGCAACGCTTTTGAGGACATGGCCCCCTAGGTGCCTCCCCTATAACTGCCCCACTAAGTGAGTCCTTTTTTGCTAGTGTCCACAGGTGATGGACCTCTTCTCCTTTACGGAGAAATCACTCTTAGCTTAAAGGAGAAGTATGGCCAAAGCTCTTTTGGCCATATTTCTCCTTTGGGTCACAGGATTGTGTTCTGCAATCCTGTGACCCAGATTCTGCCAACAACGGGCTAAATTCCACTGATGTCAGAGCTGGCTCAGGCTCTGCTGGGATTCTGACAATAAGATCTGGCTCCACCCAGATGCCTGACCAGCAGCTGTCCCAGCTTCTCTTTGCGCAGCTGAGAGGCTGAGCCAGCCGCTCCCACCTCCTCCTCAGCCCGATGCTCCAGTTAGCGCAGGAAGGGCAGAGCTTAGAACGGTTACTGACCATCACCACTCTGCTCAGAATGGGCCTGAGAACTGAGCGATCATCTGTCTTTGATCACCCATTTCTCAGGGTACAGCTTGCGGAGGACAGCTGCAGTGTTGGATCGATGCTGCAGCCATCTAGGTGATATGTATTTTTTTTTTTTTTTTTACACACTTTTAACTATTTTGTTTAATTTTCAAATTATTCAATCCCTTCACTGCCTTTCAATACAGTAGTGCATCAGTCTTGGTAAAACATTGGGAGCCATACCTGGACCCCACGGGGACAGCCTGTAATGTTGCTTTAGGCACAGGATCCTGCATGGGCGATCATGTTGGGACTTTGTGCAACTCATGTTGTTAGCCGCAGGGTGCTATACAGGCCCAGGGCCATGGTCCATCCTTATGGAACACATACCCTGAAGACCTCTTTGGGTATATGCCTACTGTAATGGTCGAAGCCTGGACCCTATTCAAGGACCTAGTGGACAGGTTAGACAAGGTTACCCTGTATCTTTGACCATTACTGTAAAAAAAAAAAAAAAAAAAACAGGACCTTTTCAAACTTGATGCTAAAATGCAACCATTAGAGCCTAGTCTCAAGTGGATGACCAACTGTTACATCACACCACAGGTCTCAAACTTTACCACCACTTCTACCTAGAGCCCTTTTAAAGTAATCAGGCGCTTCTCCTTGCCCTTTTGCTGCAAGTGGGGTTTATGCACATCCTACTAGGAGTAGACTAGGCAAAAAAGAAAAAAAGGCAAGCTGACTCCTCCCAGGGGGCCATCCTCACATCCAGCATATAACCCCCCCAGCTCTGCATAGCATATCAGTTTTTTAAGCCTAGTGCAAGGAGTTAGACCTGGTTCCCTATGGGATCTGCGGTTCCCCATTTTTCTTCCTTTTGCTTTTCTCAAGCTATCTGATGAAGACTGCTACCGTGTTTCCCCAAAAATAAGACCTACCTGGATTTTCGGTAAGCGCTGCAATATAAGCCCTACCCTGAAAATAAGCCCTAGTTTAAAGTGGTTGTAAAGTGATAGAATCCACTCTCCTACAGTAGTACACAATGCAAAAGGTGTGTGCCTCTGCAATACAATTTTATCAAATACCCTTGGTACAGTGGCACTCAGCTGATCTCCTCTTCTCCCAGCTGTCAGCGGGCGATCTCGGCCCCCCTCCCTGCAGTGCTCAGAGCGGGGAAGAGAGCTTCGGCGGGCCATAGAAGTGCCGAGCAGCGCTCAGCTGATCTCTACTGCTCTCCTCTTCTCCCGGGTGTCAGTGGGGGGATCTCGGCTCCCCTCCCTGCAGTGCTCAGAGCGGGGAAGAGAGCTTTGGCGGGCCATAGAAGTGCAGAGCAGCGCTCAGCTGATCTCTACTGCTCTCCTCTTCTCCCGGGTGTCAGCGGGGGGATCTCGGCTCCCCTCCCTCTGCAGTGTTTGGAGCGGTGGCAGACAGCTCAAGTGGGTTATGGAAGCATCTATTGGCGCTATAAGAAGGTACTTGCACAATTGTATTACAGAAGCACATACCCTCCACATTACACAATCCTGTAATAGAGCGGATTCAAGCATTTTACAAGCACTTTTACTCTTTTCACAATGGGGATTCCTGACAGGCAGGGAAGGAGAGGGCGAGAGAAGATAGCACATTGCATGGTAAGCCCTACCCCGAAAATAAGCCCTACTGTGTTTTTGGTTACCAAAACTAATATAAGACCCGGGCTTATTTTCGGGGAAACACGGTATCAAGTAGCCTGCTGGGGCATAGAGGATACCTCGAATCCTGAAATTTCCCCAGCACGGCTGACGGATGCGAGCTACCCTTAGCTTTGGCGGCGTCCGCCGCATCGTACCGTTCCGTGCGGGGGGCTAGTGGGTGAACCCCACTTGCGTCCGAGTGACCGGGCTGAGCTTGCGTCCAGGGGCGTTTGGCCTGCAGCATCCCTCCCCACCTGAGGGGAGGAAGGTCTGCTAAGGGGTGGCTACCCGCTACGCCCATCAGATTGGTGAGTGACCCCCCTCTCTCCCCCCCCCCATCCAGGGGTGCGGAGGGGGGGAGGGCGACTAGCGGTACCATTTCCGTCCGGTGGAGGGTTCAGGGCTACAGGTCCCTTTTTGTCTTCCTGTTCCTCCTTCCCCCCGCGCTAATAGTACCGCCATGCGGTGATCATCCGCCATTTTGTGGCGGATCACCGCCATTTTGCCTGAGCCGCGTTCGGTGGCCATTTTGCTCTAGCCGCGGCCATTTTGCCGTAGTCGTGGCCTTTTTGGCATGTGTTTTTGGCCTCTTGTGACCGCTCGGTGGCCATTTTTGGTATGCCTTCCTGAAGAAACCGTGCGTGTCGGCCCCGGTTTCTCCCTCTTCTCTTCTGTACAGCGGTGCAAGCACAGCAGCAGTAACAGCACAAGGCAGGGGCGGACAGCACTCCTACTGGGACGCAGCGCTAGAAGGGCACTAACAGCAAGTATAGCTGACTCTCCCTGGGGTGTCGGGCACAGTCCTCCTGGGCATTTACCCGGTTGCTCTGTGGGGCAGTTGGTGGGGCTGCATAGTTGGGGAGTCATGGCCTATAGGCCTAGCAAGTGTTCAGGTGGCACAATGGTGGCTGAACCTGTGGGTTCTTCTCCGGAGGAGTCCGTGGAAGCGCAAGCTGCACTGGGACCTCTGGTTCCCCTAGATCAATTAACTTCCATTTTGGGATAGTTTTTTGCCCGGGGGGTACCGAGGTGTGCTAAGGGGGTGTCTAGAAAGCGTCTACCCCCTCCATCTTCTGGGGATGAATCTGAACCGGAAGGGGCCTCGGTGGTCACAGGGACCCCCGTGGAGCTCTCAGATGGTGAACTGGAGCCCTCGGACGGTGAGGAAGACCAGGGGGCCTCGGTGGCGCGCGAACGGGCGCTGGTGGCCTCCCTGATCACCGATATCCGTGAGTCATTGGGGCTGGACCAAGCCGGGGAGTCTCAGGACATTGCCTACGTTTGTGGGTCCTTT
Organism: Glandirana rugosa; assembly: GCA_018402905.1. Classification (NCBI taxonomy): domain Eukaryota; kingdom Metazoa; phylum Chordata; class Amphibia; order Anura; family Ranidae; genus Glandirana; species Glandirana rugosa. The sequence continues at coordinate 1,900,766 of BLSH010088393.1, read as the reverse complement.
AAGCCGCCACGGACCCCTAAGGCATATCCTTATGCCCAATTTTTTGACCAGTTTGTGTATAAGGAATGGCAGTGTTCCTTTTCACTGCCCAAACGTTTCTCTGTGCGCTATCCCTTTGAGGACCGTTTTTTGCAGAAGTGGGCATCCCCCGCAGTGGACCCTCCGGTGGCTCGCCTGAATAAGGCGACAACCATTCCCTTGGAAGGGTCTCCATCTTTTAAGGATCCGGCTGGTAGGCGGACGCAGGCGGTATCCAAGGCATTGTTCTTGGTGGCGGGGGCGGCCATGAGGCCAGCTCTGGCGTCGGCCATGGTGGCACAGTCACTTACGGAATGTGCGACAGAATTGCACAATGATTTGGACTGCAGGTGCTCACCTGAGGCTTTGCAGCGGGCTGACCACCTGATACAGAGTCTCGGGTACCTGTGTGATGCAGCCTTGGACCTGCTCCCCATGCTGTCGAAGATGTCTGTTTTTGCAGTCATGATCAGACAGGTGCTGTGGTTGCGGTGTTGGTCGGATGACCATGTGTCCAAAAAGGGCCTCACGGACCTTCCTTTTCAGGGCGGTCGGTTTTTCGGGGAGCAATTGCATGAAATCATTAAGGATTTCACCGGGCGGAAGAGTACCTTTCTCCCAGAAGCCAAGCAGGGTCCTTCATCTTCGGGCCAGATGCGTTTTTTTCGTGCGCCGGGTTCAGCGGGCAAGGGCTCAAGGCCAGGCAAGTTTGCCTCGGGGTCCGGTAAGCGGCCCTGGCAGCGCAAGCCCGAAAAGACGAAGGAAAAGTCCTCCTCCACATGATGGGTGGCCCCCGCCCAACTCTCAGATGGGGGGCCGACTTTTGGGGTTCGCAAACAGGTGGACTGCCCGCATTTCCGACCGGTGGGTACGGGAAGTGGTGTCTTCCGGGTACAGGATAGAGTTTAGCACTCTACCCCCAGACAGGTTCTTCCCATCGAACTTGAGGCTTCCGCCGGGGCATCGGAAAGCTCTCTTAGGGGGCTGTTCAGATGCTGTCCGAACAAGGGGTGATTGTGCCAGTACCTCCGCTGGAAAGGTTCCGTGGCTTCTATTCAAACCTCTTTGTGGTGCCCAAAAAGGGTGGGGTCAGGCCAGTTCTGGATCTAAAAGCGCTAAATCACTTTGTGAAAGCGTGAAAATTCAGGATGGAATCTGTCCGCTCGGTCGTGGCCGCCCTTCACCAAGGGGACTTCATGGCATCTCTGGATATCAGGGATGCTTATCTGCATGTCCCCATTTTGTCTCCGGCATCAGCGCTTCCTGCGATTTGCGGTAGGAGACCTACATTACCAATTTGTTGCACTTCCCTTCGGTCTGGCCTCGGCTCCTCGGGTCTTCACCAAGCTGTTGGCTCTGGTGCTGGCTCTATTGAGGCAGAGAGGCATTGCTGTGGTAGCATACCTGCTGTCATGTTGGTGGTCCTCCTTACGGTTCTGTATGCGGGTGTTGGGGCTCATGGTCTCGACCTTTGAGGCGATGCCGTAAGCCCAGAGTCACACTCGGCTCCTGCAGCGAGCGATCCTGTTACGGTGGGACAAGTCTCCGTTGTCCCTGGACCAGCTGATCAAATTGGATCTTCAGACCAGGGGGTCGTTGGCCTAGTGGCTCCGGGCCCCGGCTTTGACTTTGGGGAAGTCGTTTCTCCCCCTAAATATTATCCATAGTCACGACGGACGCCAGCCTATCAGGCTGAGGAGGGGTCCTGGGGCAGTTGTCTGCTCAGGGCCGTTGGTCGGCGCAGGTATCTTGCCTTATGATAAATGTGCTGGAGTTGAGGGCGATCGGGCTCTGTCCCACTGGTCGGCAAGGCTGCGCGGCCTCCTGGTTCGGGTTCAGTCGGACAATGCAACATCAGTGGCGTACGTGAACCATCAGGGCGGAACAAGGAGCCAGGCAGCAGCTGCGGAAGCGGCCCACATTCTGAGGTGGGCAGAAATTCATGTGCCGGCAATCTCCTCCATTTACATTCCGGGCGTAGAAAACTGGCAGGTGGACTTTCTCAGTCGCCAGACACTGGATCAGGGGGAATGATCCCTACATCCAGAGGTGTTCCGCCAGATTTGCCACAGGTGGGGCACGCCACACGTGGATCTAATGGCATCCAGGTTCAATCACAAGGTGCAGACTTTCGTGTGCATTACAAGGGATCCGTTGGCGGCCGCCACGGACGCACTGGTAGCACCTTGGGTTCGGTACCGGCTTCTGTACACCTTCCCTCTCCTCAAGCTTCCTAGAAGCGGAGGGGATCCCGACAATCCTGGTGGCTCTGGATTGGCCTCGGCGCCCTTGGTACGCCGATGTGGTGCGGATGGTAACAGATGTTCCCTGGTGGCTCCCAATTCGTGAAGATCTGCTGTGACAGGGACCCATCCTGCACCCTGCTTTACCCTCGCTGGCTTTGACGGCTTGGCCATTGATTCCCAAGTGCTGGGGAATAGGGGTGTCTCTGACTCCGTGATTCCTACCATGCTTAAGGCGCGCAAATGTACTTCACGCAAGATATAGCATCGCACCTGGAAGGCTTATATTGCCTGGTGTGAGGCGGGGGGTTGGAACCCCCGCTCTTTCGCCATAGCTCGGGTGCTGGCCTTCTTGCAGCAAGGCCTGGATAACAAATTGGCTTTGAGTACACTCAAAGGCCAGATTTCGGCTTTGGCAATCTTTTTTCAGCGTCCGTTAGCGACACATTCTTTGATCCGTACATTTGTACAGGGTGTACGTCATGTGGCTCCTCAGGTACGGTTGCCCTTGGCACTGTGGGATTTAAATTTAGTACTATCTGTACTGCAGAAACCACCATATGAGAGGATCAGGGATATTCCCTTACAATTGTTGTCACAGAAGGGGGCTTTTTTGGTGGCCATTCAATCTGCTAGGCGTGTGTCTGAGTTGGTGGCCCTGTCCTGTAGGTCTCCCTACTTGGTCCTTCATAAGGATAAGGCGGTGCTGCACCCTTCTCCTTCGTTTCTGCCGAAGGTGGTTTCCTCTTTTCACATTAATGAGGACATTGTTCTTTCACTGTGCCCACACCCGTCTCACCCCAAAGAGATTGCTCTACATTCTTTGGATGTCGTGAGGGCATTGCGGGTGTATTTGATGGCTACAGCTTCTTTTTGGAAGTCTGATGCTTTGTGCTGACGGAAGGACCGCGAATGGGTTTGGCGGCCTCGTCAGCTACTATTTCCCGTTGGATCAGACAGATGGTGACCCATTGCGTATACGGTCCGGGGGCAAGAACCCCCTTTTCCGGTCACGGCTCATTCCACCAGGGCGATTAGCACTTCCTGGGCCTTCAGACAGCAGGCCTCGGTGTCTCAGGTGTGCAAGGTGGCTACATGGGCCTCGGTGCACTTTTGCTAAGTTTCACAAGGTTGATGTTTCTGCATCTGCGGATACTGCTTTTGGCCGCAAAGTTTTGCAGGCGGCGGTGTAGGTGAGGTTTCTGTTGGGTACAGTTGTTGTTGTTTACCCACCCCTCTTTGAATGACACTGCTTTTGGACATCCCCACTTGTCAATGAGGAGGCTGCGTCTGTCAGTGAACGTAAGCGAAAATAGGATTTTACTCTTCCGTTCACTGACAGACAAGCCTTCTTATGACACGTGGGGTTATGCTCATATTACTAGGAGTAGACTAGGCAAAAATAAAACAAAAGCATAGGTTGGCCCCTCCCAGAGGGCCGTCCTCACCTTAGCATATAATCCCCCTGCTCTGCATAGCACATCAGTTTTAAATTGCCTAGTGCAAGGACTAGACCTGGTTCCCTATGGGATCTGCGGTCTCCTGAAGATTTTTTCTGATGAAGACTGCTATCAAGAAGCTGACTGGTGGTATAGAGGATATCTAGAATCCAAAACCTTTCCCCAGTCCGGCCGACACTATGCGAGCTACCCTTAGCGGGGGCTGTTTAAAACAGCAAGTATAGCTGGCTCTCCCTGGGTGCTGGTAGCGGTGGGTGCAGTCCTCCCGGGTCTCCCTGGCTGATTGGTGGGGTAGAGGTGGTGGTCACACAGTGGGGGTGCCGGAAGGCTGGGATATCAGAGGCCGGCAAGGCTATGGCAGGTGTACCTGCAGATCAAGAATCCACCCCGGGAACCTTGGTGTCCCTGGAACAGCTGAGGGCGGTATTTGGGGAGTTCTTTCCCCGGGCAGGGGACCCGGTACCGGGGGGCCCCAAAAAACGCCCACCCCCCTCTTTCCTCAGGGGAGGATTTGGATCCAGAAAGCACCTCAGTGGTCACACCTGTGGACCTATCAGAGGGTGAACTGCCCTCAAGGCCAAGGTGATCAGGAGGCTCCTTTTTCGCGGGATAAAGCGATAGTGGCCGCTCTGATCACTGATATCCGCGACTCCATGTGGCTTGACCAAGCAGGGGAGTCGCATGAGTCCACATATATTTGTGGATCACTTAGACCCCCTAGGTCCCCTAGGGCTTACCCTTATGATCAGGTGTTTGAACAGGCGGTGTTCAAGGAATGGCTGCGGCCACCAAATTCCTTTGCTTTTCCTAAAAGCTTTGCTGTTCGCTACCCCTTTGAGGATAGCTTTACTAAGAGATGGGCTTCCCCAACGGTGGACACCCCAGTGGCCCATCTGAATAAGACAATGACCATTCCCTTGGAGGGGTCTCCGTCTTTTAAGGAGGCAGCTGATCGCCGCACGGAGACAGTGTCTAAGGCACTGTTCTTGTTGGCTGGGTCAGCCATGCGGCCAGCTCTAGCGGCTGCGATGGCGGCACAATCTCTTCACGAGCACGCTGCCACACTGCACACTGGTTTGTACCTCAGCGCCTATAGTCACTAGTCTCGCCGGTGATAGCGAAATAGGGCGCTTTTTCCTCGGAGGACTAGTGGAACCGGAACTCCCGTCAAGTGGGAGACTATCCAGGTGTCCAC
>BLSH010088393.1:1873662-1883758 GCA_018402905.1 Glandirana rugosa | reverse complement strand
TTATATATATATATATATATATATATATATATATATATATATATATGGTTCACTTCTGTATATATTCATTTAGCGCTGCACTTTATTATTGACTATAGTTTATGCAATTTGGGAAATTTGTAGTGCTGGCAGCATGATTTCATATTTTTTTCTGTACTGGTAGCGCAATAGTATTTCCAATATTTGTGTATAGATTAGATGCCAGGGAATATATAGGTGTATATATAAAGTTCAAAGTCCAGTGGAGGGCAGTCACTCCTTAAAGCGGCGTTCCACCCTGTCAAAAGTCAGCAGCTACCAAAAGGCTAGCTGCTGACTTTTAACAATCAGCCACTCACCTGTCCCTCGTTCCAGCGATGCAACCGCCCGAGGGCTTGCTCTTCCACCCCTCGGTGGCGCCGGCATCACAAGTGTGGGGCACCCGGCTTTGGCTTCAAAGCCGGGCTCTCACTGCGCATGCGTGAGTCGCGCTGCGGCTTGTGATTGGCTCGGCGTACCTTCTGGGACCTCTGACGTGTCCCAGAAGATTGCCGTGAGGGATGGGGAAAGGTTGACTTCCTTTCTGGAGCTGCGGCTCCAGGGGAGGAAGTGGACCTGGGACCCTGAAAACGGGGAACTGAGATGTTTAAACAGACGTTTGTATAGTCATAAGGATTGACTCGCCTACATGCAACAAAGTAGCAAAGTCTGGAGAGGTGCTCAGGGAAATTGGCAAAAGTTGGCCCTTAAATAGGGTGGTAATTAGAGAGAGCATCAAACAAGCTCATGTCAAGCAAGTGGGCGGAAGCACTTGACGTCAGGAATGACATGTCCTGTCTTCCTATAGGCTGCTGTGGTTTGATCTCTAACTGCGGAGGTGTATGTAGGGGGATAGAGAGGGGCAGAACCCAGTGTAGAGCAAAGTCCAGCAAGCTGTTGTTTCTTACAATAGCAACGGGCTGTGCCCCCTGTGGACTTATGATAACATTGCTACCTACCAAGAAATAAACCGAAGTCCGCAGAGCAATGGCAACAAATGCCTATCTTAAAACCACACCACATAAACATAACAGTGAGGCAATGTATAAACAGCCCACGCCGCAAAACATCAAGACTAAGTCCTCATACACATGGGCGTTTTTTACAGCCACGTTTTTTAGCGGTTTTTGCAGCTCTCCATGTTATTCAATGGCCCCATAAAAAGCGGTGACGTTTTTGAGTTGTAGAGGGCATCATCGTTAGTGAGCTATTAATAGAACACGGGACCAGTGCATTCTAAGGCTGTAGCGTTTTGGCGTTTTTGACGCTGAGCTGGCAAAATGTTCACTAACTCCACACTGACGTTGACCGGCATTTTTGACACTGGCATTTTCAGGTTAAAAAAAAATTGCAGAGGAAAGGTTTTTTTTTTTTTTTTTAAAAAAACACCTACTGACGCTGACGAACGCTCATTAACGCCGATGCAAAACGCAGATTTTTTCCCCGACGTCGGGCCCAACGTTTTGCTTATTTATTTATTTTTTTTCATATGCCTGTGTGTATGAGGTCTTAGGCTTCATGTACACAGGACGTTTTTTGACTTTTACAGCAGCTGTTTTTAGCTGCAGATGTTTTTTCTAGTCAATAAACTCTCCATCATGTTATCCTATGTGCTCATGCACACATAGGCTGTTATCAACTGTTTTGGGCAGTGACGTTTTTTGAGCTGTAGAAAAAACCCAAGACCAGTGGGTTCTGAGAGATGTTTTTCAGCTGTAAAAATGCCGATCCCCAATGTTTTTGGATGGAAAAAAGAACTCTGGCCCTTTAAAAACGCGCAAAAACACCGGTAATATAATGCTGATAAAAGCTGAAAAAAATCACTTATAATTTACTGACATTTTTAGGACTTTTTTTAACGTCCTGCACAGGACACAACCTACTGCAAATTGCCACAAGTGCTGATCGTATGAACTGTGATTGGCCAAAATTAATTATAAAGAAGAACCATTCTACGAAACCAAAAATATACACACAGACTGATAGGTAGAGGGCATCCCATTGTGGGGAAACCCCATAAACCTCTAGATGGGGGAAAAAAATTAACCTATGCACAGCCTAAATAGTTCCAAATGCAATGAAAAAGACATACTGTCCAATGCCAGGTAAATATTTGAACCATCACATTAATCATAGGCATAGTATATAATATTAGAGACTGGAGGAGGAAGTACATTATTTATATTATAATCATTACATGAACAAGTACATATGGATGCTCAGTATCTGAGAATTATAGCATGTACAGTAGTGGGATAAAATAAAAACAAAGCAATCATAGTTGGAAAATGCAGGTAAATTCATGGTAGACAGAGAAAAGTAGAGAAGGGGGGGAGGGAACAAGAGAAGAAGTATGCTTGAATAGAATGCTACATATAATTGATATAAAACAAATGTATTCTTATTATACAGGATTTATATAGCGCCGGCAGTTTGTGCAGCGCTTTACAATGTTAGGGCAGACACTACAATTACAATACAATTCAATACAGGAGGAATCAGAGGGCCCTGCTCGTTAGAGCTTACAATCTAGGAGATGTATATCAACAAAATACAGAGAAGATCCAAAATTATTATATTCCTCCAAAAAAGTTTTAAAGCTTAACAGGTCGTTAAGCCCTGGAGGAAGTGTCGCCTGCAAGTTGTATACCAATTGGCTCTCTCTACATAGCACCCGTTGATCAAAATTGCCCCCTCGTGGGTCCTCATAGATCCTATCGAGGTTCTGCAAACCTGAAAACAAGGGAGTCATATTTATGTTTGAAGGCCACGTGGTGGCCCTTGGTGGTGGTAAGAATGCCATTTGTGGCATAATAGAAATGATCCTTCATTCTCTTCCAAAACGTGTCCGCCCATTGGGTAATGTAATTAAAGTACCCTCTATCAAAAGATGGCAGTAATCGCATGTTCCACATTGAAAAACACCTGGACTTTCGCTAAAAGTAGTAGAGGATCTTGTGTAATGGCTATGTACCAGGCGATCTCTAATGGAGCCTGCACATCGGAGTGTAATTTCTGGGCCATCTTTAAGGTACTTCTGAAGGGTCAAGCTTTTAGTAAGTACTTGTATATGAACCTTTGGGATATGGCTAGACTGCTGGGGGCCCCACTTTTGAACTACACACCACTTTTGTAATATATGTATCTATTTTTAGAACTCACTATGACTATACACACACCTGATTTATACTGTATACAAACTGCCTATCCTGTAACATGGATATTAAGCCACTCTGCTTTGGCGTCCCCTGCCTGGTAAGATATATATATATATATATATATATATATATATATATATATATATATATATATATACATGCTTTTTTTGCACGCCTTTTTTTTGGTCCAAATGCTTTGATAGATATTTGCTATTCATGTGAAACTATGACTGTTAATTGACACATGTTTTATTTTCGATCTAGTGAGACCTGTGCTCTTGTTCCATTACCCCTGACTGTGCCCTGAGGAAGCAACAGCAAAACGTGCGTTGGCATACAGGGGCCCATGGTCGGCACATCTGTAACAATTCTGTTGATGTCAGTGTTATTACACACATGGTTTTTAAACTGTCTTGTCTATATTATATTTTTGTACAATAAAGTCTTCATATTTATTTAAACTATTCTCAGTCTGGAGTACCTCAAAAGTCACACTCTAGGGACCTATGGTCCCAAAAAAATGCATTCATTATAGATTCTCTGATTAATGCTCTCCTTGCCAGTTTAGGTGGACGGCCATGTCTTGGTGGGTTTGCAGTTGTGCCATACTCTTTCCAATTTTGATGGATTGAGCAGTGCTCCGTGAGATGTTCAAAGCTTGGGATATTTTTTTTTTTATAACCTAACCCTGCTTTAAACTTCTCCACAACTTTATCTGCGACCTGTCTGGTGTGTTCCTTGGCCTTCATGATTCTGTTTGTTCACTAAGATTTAACAAACCTCTGAGGGTTTCACAGAACAGCTGTATTTATACTGAGATTAAATTACACTCAGGTGGACTCTATTTATGTGACTTCTGAAGGCAATTGGTTCCAGTAGACTTTAGTTAGGGTTATCAGCGTAAAGGGGGCTGAATACAAATGCACGCCATACTTTTCACATATTTATTTGTAAACAATTTTGAAAACCATTTACCATTTTCCTTCCACTTCACAATTATGTGCCACTTTGTCTTGGTCTATCACATAAAATACATTTAGGTTTTTGGTTGTCCATCAACATCCTAGAGCTCAAAGCAATGAGGAATGCTCTGCAAATACTGGATCCCACTGTTCTTCCACAAGGACACCCTATCAGACAATGCCACAACTGTGGCTACCAACCACTAAGGGGGTACCAAGATCCATGCAGTCTTGAAGCAAGCCAAGATTATCTCATTAACAGAGACTCACTGTTCAGCGATCTCTGCTATCCACAACTGGAAGTTGGCTTACCTCAGCTGCCACCTCCTGGACAAAGGAAAATAAGCCTGACCCTAACATATTCAACCAGATATGTCCAAGTTCGGGAACCCTGTAGATCAGGGGTGTCAAACTGGCAGCCCTCCATCTGTTGCGGAACTACAAGTCCCATCAAGCCTCTGCCTGTGGGAGTCATACTTGCAACTGTCAGCCTTGCAATGCCTCATGGGACTTGTAGTTCTGCAATAGCTGGTGGGCCGCCAGTTTGACACCTGTGCTGTAGATGCATATCCTCACCCCAAGATTCAACAAGCTACCTCTTTGTGGCTGGTACCAAGGATCCTCTAGCACTGGCAGGATGCTTTGATAATCCCCTGGTTCAGGCTAATCAATGGTTTTCCTCCAGCATGCTTGCCTGCTCCACAAAATAGAGCAAGAGAAGAAACCTGTGATTCTTATTGCACCAACAAAGCCCTTGAGAACTGTTGGCAACATAAACATACTGAGACTACCAGTAGATATCCCCTGGCCTTTTCCTAACAGGCCAAACCTGCTGTCTCAGGGCCCTTTATTTCATCCTGCTTCTCAGTCACTACCTTAAATAGCATGGCTGTTGAAGCCCAGTTCCTAGGGGACAGAGAGGTCACCATCATTCCGTCCTTGCTGAAAGCAAGAAAAGCCACTTCCAGAAAGATCTATCATCCCTATCTGTAAAATCCTTATTTGCCCGGTGTGAACAAAGGTAGCAGAGATTAAGCATTCTCACATCCTGGCCTTACCACAGCCAGGACCTGACCAGAACTTGACCTTAAGCAGTCTAAAAGGACAGGCTTTTGACTTTGTACATTCTTGTTCCAAAAACATCTGGTCTTTCTCTCCCTTATCAATACTTTTTATTAAATGTGTATCCTGGATCAGAAGCCGCTTACAGCACCCTCTGCTACATTGGGATCTCAACTTGACCTCACCTCACCCTTTGAATCCATCAAGGATATCCTCCTAGATTACCCCCTATTGCAAAGTGGCCTTCTTGTTGTCATTTCTGTCATATGCGTCTCAGAGCTGGCATGTCTTTGTTGTTGGGAGTCATTCTTCACAAGGTAGTCTTACTCTCAGGACCCCATCTTTTCTTCCTAAGGTTGTATCAGTTTTCCACTGCAATGAAGACATAGTCTTTCCATCTTTGTGCCCTGCTACAGAGCACCCAAAGGATATGGCTCTGACTACATCGAGGCAATGAAGAGCAATCAGTCTACCTCAAAGCAACAGCTTATGTCGGGAAGACAGACTACCTATTTGTCCTACCCTCAGGACCTTGGAAGGGATATCCTGCTTCAAAGTATACCATTGCTTGAAGGATAAGGCAACTTGTCAAAAGATATTGCACTCTAAAGCAGGGATCTCCAAACTATGGCTCTCCAGTTGTTCAGGAACCACAATTCCCATGCCCGTGAATGTCAGAGTTTTACAATGCCTATTGGGAAGTGTAGTTCCGTAACGGCTGGAGGGCTGTAGTTTGGAGATCCCTACTCTAAAGGAATAAACTCCTGTGATGTTATGCCCCACTCCACCAGATCAGTGTTTTGTTTTTGTTTTTTTGTTCCTGAGCATTCTGGCACCAAGCTTCTGCTGCCGAGCTTTGTAAAGCGGCCACCTGATCATCTGTTCATATTTTTTAGTTTGTCCAGTCTTCTGCAGATGCACCTTCAGCTGCAAGGTTCTTGCAGCAGTACCTTAAAGGTTTTTTTTGACCTGTTGACACAGATCTGTTTTCATAGTTGTTGCTCACCCTTCTCATTCATTGCTTGTGGACATCCCAGGGTCATCGAATACTCAGCCTGTGCCGGTACTGTACATATATTGGAGTACAGGACATAGGTCACCCTCCCATCTATTCTTGGGTTACTCTGCATGTTACAAACCCGAGAACTTGCGGACTGGGTAGGGTTATAGGGGAGACACCCAGGGGACATGTCAAAAGCTTTGCCAATCACTTGAAGGTACTAGCCTATAATCCAGGGTTTGCAAGAAGCCTGTATCCTGTACCTGCACATTTTTCCTAATTTTGTTTGGAGTGGGAAATGATTATGATGCTATTTAGGGATCTGTTGGAGAGATTTCCTCTCACTTGCTGCTCAGGGTACAGTTTTACCAGTCTGGATAGCAGTAAATCCTGACAGAGATTCTTATATTCCCCACTCCATCCAAACAAAAAAAAAATTCTGGCTGTAGATCTCTTTTAAGGCATAAATAAATCAACAATAAATAAACATAAAAGTAATGTATTGCAGCTTTACAATCCTTAGATATTGACCTGCATTTCACACAAAATATTTTTTTCTTATTCATTAAGTGACACAGGGGGTCTATCCTTTGCATTATACTGACTTCTATAAGCGCATTGGTCACCGGCAAACAACATCGTACAGAAGCTCAGTCATAACCCTTCTTACTACCAGCATGCTTCAGTTGTTTTTCTTCTTGTCCTGGTGGGGACTATTTTTGCTAGTACTTTTTTTTACTTCAATCATTGCTACTAGAGTTGGTCTCTGCTACTGCAGCTATCCTGAGGAGCCTTTACTCAGCCTAGGTTTTGGAGTGCCATGCTTGGATTTAACTGGATGTTGCTGGGCTAACCTGGAAGTAACTTTCAGGCACTGGGTTTCATATAAGGCACTTGCTGTACCCCCTTCTTGTAACAAGTTAGCCATGCAGTGCTTTCCAGGTCCAGAGTTCTTGGCATTGCCCCAGCACTTGCCCTGTCTCAGAATCACTTTGTTAGTAGGCAGATTTAGCTGAGTACTGGGAGCTACCTCACTTGTTTAGTTAGTTGGGCACATTTAAAATTTCTACTTTATGGCAGCTTTTACTGCAGAAGGGCTTAAAGTATAACTAAAGGCAATATTGAGTGGAGAGGGATTAGACCGCTTGCCAGTTTTTATTGCTGTCTGTGCCCGTTAGGAAGATTCACCCTCTATTTGTCCTGTTAACCATTATAATTGAAAGTGAAAGCAAAAGAATGTCCCAAATTTTGGGTTGTCCCCAGAAAAGCAAGAGGGGAAATCTTCCGATGGGGACACTAGTTGCGCTGACCTTGAATTCTGTTAATTTGCATGGATTTCCTCTCACTACCTGTCTGTCTGGCTATGGGACAAAAAGTGAAGGGAAATCCTTGCAAAGGGACACAGATGACAAAAAAAAAATCTGATGGGTTATAACCCTCCCTTGCCCTAGCCAAAATGAAAAATAATGTTTTGCCTATAGGTAAACTTTAATATCAGTGGTTTCTAGGTTCCAAGTTCACTCCCACGCCTTCCCCCACAAAGTCTATAGCTGATCTGCCTATGGCCCTAGTGGCTTCTGAACCATTGGTTGTAGTGACTTTGAGTCGCTCTTGCCTGCTCGGTGAGATTATCCTTTAAAAAAACATCAGTCTACTGCTATTTCTCCAGAATTAAGGCTTCATTCACACATTTCTGGAACACGTGAAAAAGTGCACAGAAAACTTATGGGGCATTTAGGAAATGTGTTGCAAACATGCATCGTGCTTGGGGTGCCTTGCAGGCTTGTTTTGCGCACAGCAAGTGCATGCTGAAAAAATGTTCCATGACTGAAAAGGTTCCTCTTGGCTAAAACCTACTCTTTGAGGTCTTCCTCTATGGGGATTGGAAACCACCTGAAATGCCCTTAACATTCCCCAAACACTCCCTGGACCCATTCCCATTTATAATGTATATTGTTAACTACTTCAGCCCCGGAAAGATTTCCCACTTTAGGACCAGAGCACTTTTTGCGATTCGGCACTGCGTCGCTTTAACTGACAATTGCGCGGTCATGCGACGTTGTACCCAAACAAAATTTGCGTCCTTTTTTCCCACAAATAGAGCTTTCTTTTGGTGGTATTTGATCACCTCTGCGTCATTTCTGATCGCCGCTATAAACAAAAGAAGAGCGACAATTTTGCAAAAAAAAATTCTTACTTTTTGCTAAAATACAAATCCAAAAAAAAAAATATAAAAAAACATTTTTTTCCCATCGGTTTTGGCCGATTTATATTCTTCCTCATATTTTTGATTAAAAAAATAGCATTCAGTGTTTATTGATTGGTTTGCGCAAAAGTTGCCGCGTTTACAGATGATGAGAATTAATTTCTGGGGTTTTTATTTTATTTTTTACTAGTAATGGCGGCGATCTGCGATTTTTAGCGGTACTGCGATATTGCAGCGGACATGTCGGACCATTTTGACACTTTTTTGGGACCATTGGCATTTATACAGAGATCAGTGCTATAAAAATGCACTGATTAATGTGTAAATGCCATTGGCAGTGAAGGGGTTAACCTGCAGGGGGCGCTCTAAGGGTTAACTGTGTTCCCTGGGCATGTTCTAACTGTATGTGGGTTGGCCTGGCTGGGGTAAGGCAGTGATCACGGCTTCCATATACAGGAAGCCTGTGATCACAGCCCTTCCCCCTCTAACAGAACGGAGATCCGTGTTTACTTACACTGACCTCCGTTCTTTAACTGCGGGGGGCATCGCGGGTAGCCAGGCCCCCCCCCCCCCGGACACAGTGAGCGCGCCTCCAGCGGCGCACGCTCACAGTGAGGGATATCGCAGCCGCCATCATATGACGGCGGTTTGCGATATTGAGCCACTTTATCGCCATCAGACTGCGGTCGGCAAGTGGTTAAACTGCGGACTACACCTACTGCTGGTAGACTTTGTCCTTCACCCTGTTCTGCCTGTGAGTTTAATTTGTCAAACCAAGGCTGAATGGCAAAATTGCTTTAAAGCAGTATTAAACCCAAAAGCAAACTATTAAGATTATTATAGAGGTTTTATGTAGCGCTAAACTTTTCGCGCATCACATTACAACATGAGGGCAGACCATACAGTTACGATGCAATTCAATTACTGTATTCTATTGCAGCTTACCAATTCTTAGATGTGATGTCTATTTTAATCTGGTGATCCAACCAGTAAATCAGTTGTTTTTCAAAAGCACAAGCGGTTTTCCAGATGTAGCAGTGTCCATTTAACACTGACAGGGTGCATACAATGATTTTTTTTTTTTTTTAATTTCTATTGGTTTATTTTAAAAACAAAAAACAAAGATACATTATAAAGAGGAAAAGTGTGACTATAGAATACAACATACATATCGCAATTAGATGGGAAGAACCTATGGCAATAGATCGCCGCACACAAAACCAATTCAGGAACTGCAAGATGTGGATGGCTATTAACCACTTAAGGACCGGAAGGATTTCCAGCTTTAGGACCGGAGCCCTTTTTGCGATTCGGCACCGCATCGCTTTAACTGAAAATTGCGCGGTCGTGCGACGTTGTACCCAAACGAAATTTGCGTCCTTTTTTTCCCACAAATAGAGCTTTCTTTTGGTGGTATTTGATCACTGCTGCAAACCCATGTTGCAGCGTGCTGGCGCGTTAAAAGTCAATTTCGCTACGCCACGGCTTAGCGTTTTTCCCGAGGCCAGGATTTCGACCTTTAGGAAGGCCAGGAATTCACCAATTATCGGTAGGTGTAGAACGTCAAGGACTTAACCAAAACACACGCCGCTAGATAACGGTATCCAAGAAGGGTAGATTAACGCTATACATACAACATAAGATATCAGTGTGAAAAGGAGAAATATTACATAGAAACAAAAAACAAAAA
>BLSH010088393.1:1761048-1791164 GCA_018402905.1 Glandirana rugosa | reverse complement strand
CATATGTAATTTCCTGCTTGTGTGATTGCCTCACTGATTTTCCCAGAAGCCTGCACTAAGATGCAAATCACAATTTGGCATCCCCTGCAACTAAAATGTCATTTTTGACCTCACCAAGGCCGCGGCAGATTCGGTAGCACAGGAGGCCCAATATGTAAGGACGCAAGACCCCCGACAATATGTTAGACTGCAAGCCCTGACCTCTAGGGTCCTTGACCTACGTACCCAGTTGACCCAGAAAAAACGATTGCACCAGTCCCAGCGAATTTTTGAGCAGGGGGAGAAGACGGGCAGACTCTTAGCGTAGCTGTCCAAGGAACAGCCGTGGGCGGTATCTATAGCCCAAATCCAGGGCCCTGACGGATTACTCCTCTCTTCTCCCTCTGAAATTAACCAGGCGTTTGTTACTTATTACAAACATCTCTATAGCTCCCGAGTTAACTATGCCCAGGGCGACCTGACTGAATATATGGAGGGGATTGACATACCGGTACTTACTGCCCAATACTCCCAGAAACTCAAAGCCCCCATTACAGGAGAGGAAATACTAAAGGCGCTGAAGGGCATGCAAACTGGTAAAACACCGGGCCTGGACGGGATCCCGGTAGAATTTTATAAGTGGTATGCGGAGGACCTTGTCCCCAAGTTCCAATCTCTCCTTGCTGCATCTCTGGAGCTGGGGACTCTTCCGGACTCCATGAGCGATGCAGTCATTGTGGTTATTCCCAAGCCGGGGAAAGATCCCACCCTATGCTCTTCATACAGGCCAATCTCATTATTGAATGTTGATGCCAAGATATTAGCCAAGGTGCTGGCGAACCGCCTGAACACTGTTGTCACGGCCCTTGTCCACCCCGACCAGACAGGTTTTATGCCTGGTAGAGGTACGGACATAAACATTAGGAGGCTCCACACACACATCAACCTGGCTGACTCTGACTCCGCAGGGGTCGTGACCTCTCTCGACGTGGAGAAGGCCTTTGACTCCATGGAGTGAAGTTACCTTTGAGCGATCTTGGAGCGCTATGGTTTTGGACATAACTTCCGAACCTGGCTATGTTTGCTGTACGAGCACCCCAGGGCAAGGGTCCGTACTAACAGGACGGTCTTGGAGGTCTTCCCCTTGGCGAGGGGGGCACGTCAGGGATGTCTGCTGTCCCCGGGGCTGTTTGCCTTAGCTTTGGAGCCCCTGGCTATTCAGATTAGAGCGGACCCGTCTGTAGTCGGGATCCGGGTAGATCCACTGGAGGAAAAGCTTTCACTTTACGCGGACGATGCTCTACTCTACCTGGCAGACGGATCTGCCTCTCTCCACTCGGCATTAACCCTCTTTGACCGATTTGGCTCCTATTCCGGAATCCGGATTAATTGGGATATATCAACCCTTTTCCCCTTGTGTCCTTCAAACCCCCAGAGTAACACTGTCACTCCCCTGAGGTGGGTGAGTGAATTTACGTATCTAGGAATTAAGATCACTGGCAAGGCCATGGAGTATCTGCCCAAGAACGTCCTTCCAGTGCTTGCCCAACTCACTCGGAAATGTGAGACCTGGCGCTCCCTTCCCCTATCCCCGGTCGTCAGATGTAACTTGCTGAAAATGATCTACCTTCCCAAATTTCTCTATTTTTTTTAGAAATACACCGACGCACATCCCTAAAAGCTTCTTTCGGAAGTTGGAGTCTGTGATGACCTCCTTCATTTGGGCTGGGAGACCCCCCCAGGGTAGCAAAAAAGATTTTGTACCTCCCGCTTTCGGGGGGAGGACTGGCCGTCCTGAATTTCTTACTGTATTATTGGGCAGCTGTCCTTGTGACTGTCAGATGGTGGTTCTCCCAGCCTAAACAGAATCCGGCCGTGACCTTGGAAGCTGCGATCCTGGGATCTTACGCCGCGCTATCCAATTTGGTTTTCAGGGGAGATGAGGCCCACGAGGTGGTCATGAATTCCATTAGGGTGGTAATCCGCGTATGGAAGATCGCTAGAGTGGCAGGCCAGAAGCCTTCATGCATTTCACCAAACTTGCCACTGGGGAAACCCTAACCTGTCACACTTCCAACAAATCCTGGACCCGGTATTGTGGGCGCGTAGGGGGATAGTTAATCTGAAGCACATTATGTCCGGTGATACACTTATGTCCTTCCAGGACATGCAAGGGAAGTACGCTCTCCCCCACTCATTTCAGTTTCGATATTGCCAGCTACGGCATGCTTTCAGGGCACAATTTCCACATGCGGTATCCCTTGACCCGGACCCTATCGAACGTCTCCTCATATCTGGCACAATGGGTAAACCCCTGTCATCACTATACATGTACCTCACAGTGACTCATGACTCTAGGACAGCTAGAACTAGAGATAAGTGGATAGCTGATATACCCACCCTGGGAGAGGAAGAGTGGGAGGAATGTGTCACCACATTCATACCGACTATGATATCGGCTAGAGACCATTTTATTCAATTAACATTTTTGCATAGGGCCTATTACACCCCACAGAGGCTAGCCGGGATATTGCCCACCTTAGCCCGATGTGCACCAGGGGTGCGCAAGAAACCAAGACATTTCTGCACATGGTGTGGTCCTGTCCTCGCCTGGGTACATACTGGCAGAATGTGGCAGGCACACTGGAAATTTGTGGGGTAGAAATCCCGCAGGATCCTCTGACTCTTCTCCTGGGTCATTTGGAGGACATCGGGGGGGGGGGGGTAGATACACCAAACTCTGTATTACGTTTACCCTTTTTTACGCCAGGAGGGAGATTCTCCGCCGATGGAAGTTATCGGAGGCCCCTACTAGAGCCACATGGATAGGCTCGGTCAATAAAGCGATACAGTTGTACAAAATAACATATGAGAGTAGGAATTGCCCAAATAAATTCGATAAGATCTGGGCTGACTGGATAGACGCCTGTGGGGGGAGAGACGCCACCTAAAGCCACCCTGTGTGCCCCCCCCTGGGGGGGGGGGAGGGTGGGATATAGTTGTTGCTGCTCAACTGTATTATCTGTACTGTTGCGATTGTTGGTGGGGTCTGATTCTGACAAGAACCAGTCTCTGATCTGCTATTTGTTTTAATGACCGTGCTGCATAATACATACTCCTTGATGTTGTTGTGTTGTCTGTAATTGTCTAAATGTACAATAAAACACTTTCTGTTAAAAAAAAATAAATGTCATTTTTGGTAAGATAGTCCAAAAGAGAACTCGTGTCTACAGGGATACAGACCCTGCCACTTTCCTCATTGGAGCCCTGCAGGTGCAGCAGCTGAATGATAAAAAATGGACACAGAAAAGCAAACAGCGATTGGTGACAACTGTACCATTTTTGGATTGACCATCATGTACTCTCTCAGTGACTGTGGTCATCAGATTAAATAGAGTGAATCATAAATCATCTCAGAGCAGAGAAAGATAGTAATGAAAATCTGCTTGGAATACTAATCCTGCAACAAAGTTTGTTAAAATTCTTGTAATTTACAATGATCATCTAGGAGGTACATCATTTTTTTCCACTTTGTTTGAGATAGTAATGTTTCGTACCTGGAAATGGCCTGTGCCTGTGTTTCAGTCAGTCCAAGTTCCAAAGCAGACACCCCTCCTTCCATGAGATCAGTCAGAATGTCGGCAATGTCGCTGAGCCCGGTCATCTGGAGCTGCTCGTTCACAGTGCTGCTAAAAAATGGAGTTAGCTCAGTGCGGCTCACATGAAGCATGCCATCTCTGGCCAATAACGGGAAGCAATAAATATATAAAAAAGTGTACAACTGTCTTGCTCACAAACCCCGGAATCCCGCCTAGTGTAAACAAGTTTCTCCCTCACTAAGGTGTTATAAACTGCCTTCAACCAGTCTGAGTGAGCTGGTGGTAGGGAAGCCAGCCACCTCTGGGCAATAAGTTTGCGGGCATGGAAAAGGCACCAGAGCACTGGGATCTATCAATCAATTTGGGTACATTCAGCCTGCCCATACATGGTCTGAATCTTGGTCGGTTCCTGCACCTCTTCAAGGAGTTAACCAGGTGTCAATGATTTGGAAACTATTACAAATTGGAATGGTTTCCTATTTAGGAGTCACATAAGATAAGCGAGAATACACAATACTAGATATGAATCTGTTATACAGTCTGTATTCTATACCCAGGTCTCAAAGACAATAATGCACTAAAAAAAAAAAAAAAAAACTCTTTCTCATAATCTATAATGTTGAAAGGAGAGACAGTGACTCTCTAATGGTGTGCCAATGCCCATTTGTTTTTGTCAGCTAAACTATTCTAAAAAAAACAAAACACCGAATTATTGAAAAAAAATAAAAGATAAAATGTGGCTAGTAAAAAAAAAGTCAAAAGCAGATATAAATGAGTCTCAAGTCATAGCCTAGAGGAATTCTCTTACCTTTCCTCTATGGTGCGTTTGTCTTGCTGAGGATCTGAAACAAGATGAAGGTGTTAGTTGTGATCCGTGTCTCTCCTGTGTAGGAATGAGCCTGATCCTAATACACAGCTTCTCATTGCTAGGTGACCCAGGGACATCAAGAAACAGTTACTCAATTACTCCCCAGGGACATCTTGTTCTAAGTCGTATAAGGTGACATCTTCATTATGTGTGAAATAAATTACAGATCAGCGCTCATATACAATTAAAATCAGAAGCACATAAAATAAATCCATCCAAGTGTATAAATCTGATTATAGTGAAATTGTACACCAGAGCTGGTGACTCTTGAGATTTTCAATTTCTTTGACCAACACCATATTTGTTATGAGTTGTGCCATAGCCCCTTTGTTGTATAACTGTTACAAGCTGTTCTTACATGAGCTTACACATTTCTTTCCCTGCTCTGTGTTCCATGAGGAGAACTAGAAAATATTGGTGCGACGTAAAGATGGTTAAAAAGAGTTTATATAATCCATCAGTTAATTTGCACACCAGTTTTCAGTTATCAAAAGTTTTTATAAAAAATATACCATAATTACAACTCCAATGTGAAGTGTAGTTGAATCAGAGGCATAATCTGGGCAGCTTTATGATAATAGTATACGTTAGGTACACCCAGGCCGCCACATGATTTGGGTTTATAAAGAGTGTGTCTATTGAGCCTGGGCCAGTTTGTGCCCAGATTAATTTTATGATTTGAGTTTGCAGGGATCGTAAATTATACTAGGGAACCAGAATGGACAAGACAGAGCAGGTTGGGTAGATACGGCAATTTAATGGTATGGTTGCTATAGAACTAAGAGGTGGTAGTCCCATGAGGACAATAGCTGTTTAAGTTAAATTACTCCAAGACCTTGCTTACAAGGGTATTGAGGGGGTGCGATCACCCCTATTATACAGGCGGTCCCCGGGTTACAAACAAGATAGGGTCTGTAGGTTTGTTAAGTTGAATTTGTTTATAAGTTGGAATAGGCACATTTTTTAAGTGTAGCTTCAGCCAAAAAAAATATCTTTAAGCTTTTTGGATACCTTAGGGAAGGGGTAACACCCCTGTAATGTTTGTTTTGCTGTCTGTTTCTGTTCAGAAGATTTCACCTCACTTCCTGTCCCAATGATAATTGGATTTTGAAAATTTTGGGTTGTTGTGGAAACAAGGATTGGTGATAAAGCATCAGTGGAGACACCTTTTTCCCATAATAACTCTTACAGGAGTGAATTTCCCTTCCTAGTGGTAGATTTCCTGTCACTTCCCGTTGTCTACCTCTGTTTGCAAGTTGGATATTTGTAACTAGGGGACCGCCTGTACACTACAAGTATTTATTTGGATACAACAATGGGACTTCCTGGCACCGAGAAAGAGGATCTACAATATAATTTCAATTAGAAAATACAGATGTTTATTTAAACAAATGTAAAAGTATAAAGTAAATATGAGTAACATCATATAGGCCATGTGTTGCAACATATACACAGAAGTGAAAAACCCTTTCAATCCAAAGGGGAGGGCATAGCCAGGCAGGATCAGACAGGTGATACAGGGGGCCAAATTACACAGCACATGCACTGTGCTGAATAACATGCTTTAAAAGCAGGGATATGCAATTAGCGGACCTCCAGCTGTTGCAGAAATACAAGTCCCATGAGGCATAGCAAGACAGCCACAAGCATGACACCCAGAGACAAAGGCATGATGGGACTTGTAGTTTTGCAACAGCTGGAGGTCCGTTAATTGCTTATCCCTGCTTTAAAGGAACAGGATCCAATTTTTTTTTTAGGGTTACACTCACTTTAAAACGCATGAAACAGAAACTTATAACTTACCTGTAAGAAAATGAGCGCCGGGTTTTGCATTGATTAAGACCTCTAGAGGTTGTTCATGTAATCTTAAACCTCTGGGGTTGGGCAGTGTAAACTCCTCCTCCTCAGCCAGCTCCTCCAATATCATCTCACTGCGAGTCAGCTCTAAACATAAAGAATGTTACAATTAGTGTAGTGTGCAATGCAGACTCTTCAATACAGACTTGCCACAGGAGGAAGAAAGAGTCCAGAAAATTTCTCTATCTGTCCAAATAAGAACATGGACTTAGCCAACTGTTGACTATGCTGACTTAAAGTGCACGTATCGTTAGACCAGTATTTAACCACTTCCCGACCGCCTCGTGTACATTTACTGCTGCAGAGTGGCTCTGTAATGCGAATAGCCGTTTATAAACAGCGTCTCGCTCTCGTATCCGCCGCACTCTGCAGCAGTGTGGCCGTGGGTCCGGCTATCCGCGATGACCTGGCAGAGAGGAAGACCTGTCAGTGGGCATGTGAGAGATCTACTGATCCCTGTAACTGGGATCAGTTAGATCTGTTATGCCCCTGGCAGCTCAGCCCCCTCACAGTTAGAACACGCCTAGGGAACACAGTTAACCCCTTCACTGCCAATGACATTTATACAGTAATCAGTGGATATTTACATTTCTGATCGCTGTATAAATGTCATTGGTCCCAAAAAAAAGTGTCAAAAATGTCCGACATGTCCGCTGCAATATCACAGTCCTGATAAAAATTGCAGATCGCCGCCATTACTGGTAAAAAAAAAAAAAAAAATTAAATCAGAGGCCCTGGAGAACAAAACGCTGGCTGTTGCAATTTTTTACGTTACATAATATTTGCACAGTTGTTTATCAAATGCAAATTTTCAGGAAAAAATACACAAATTAATTTTAGAGCACACAAAGACAATATAATACCCATTTTTTTTATATATTTTAACATTTTTTTATATATTGTAACATATAACATATGATGTTGTGTCAAGTAAATAAATAGCAAACATGTCAAGATTTAAAATTGCGCATGCCTGTGAAATGGTGACAAACTACAGTACCTAAAACTGTTTATAGGCGATGCTTTAAAAGCCTTTACAGGTTATCAGTTTCGGGTTAAATGTGAGCTATAGTGCTAAAATTATTGTTCTCGCTCCGACGTTTATGGCAATACCTAACATATGCAGTGCAATTACCTTTTACATAAGTGTGGCAGACCAATACGTGCATCTGTATTTATGTGGGAGCACAGAGGAATGGGGGAGCTTTTCATAATTATTCTTGATAAAAAAATTTTCATTTAACTTTACTGCTATCACAAGGGGGGGGGGGAAGAACGACAAGCCCCTTGTAGTAGCTTTGGGCCGTGACAGGTAGTCTTACATCAGGGTTACCGTATATTAGACCCCGGATGTCTCCCCTGCACTTCATCTGACAAAACGCAGATCTGCTAGATCAGATGCTTCCCTGGCAGTACCACCCAGGGAAAGACAGCTCTAAAACTGGAACTGACGAAAACCTTGTTGATCTTGGCTTCATCCATCACGGAGATCGGGGAATGAGTGTTCCCCCATCTCCTCTGTGTGCAGCCAACATGAATGCTTACAGTGGTTCCAGGCTCCCCGGTGAACCGGGAGAGCCCGGGAACAGCAGTGGGAGGTAGGGGTCCCCTTCTGAGCACTGTAAAAGTGATTAAACATCTGAAAGGCTGATTGCTGGCTGAATAAAACAATACCAGGATCATAGATATAGATGGCCTCTAGGAAGCAGGCGGTTAAGCCACAATGTTGACCTCTGCATAAATATGTTCGTGACATGGTTGTCATGCTAATGCTTTGGCTTCAATACTAGAGTTACTGACCTGAAATCAGTACAGAGATGAGAAATACTAAGCCAGACAAAGCTAGGCATCTCATTCATTTCTACTCCCTGTTATTTGCCCTAATGTTAGATGGCCTATTCATAGAAATAAACTACATTTTTCATGCATGTGCAGAAGAATTGAGGGGCTGTCTGAAAGAGTTAATGGGTTTCAGTGCGTTGATTAGGCAGGAATCTGGATAAGGTAAGAGTAGGACTTTGGGAAGGATATTTTTTTTATTGCTCTTTGTCCACTGAGGAGACTACCCCTCACTTCCTGTCCTGGTGTAACAGGAGAGGTAAGAGAGTGTAAATCTTTGCAATAGGGACACAAACAGCTACAAAATAGAGAGGGAAGAGTTGGGGACAAGCACCATGCACACAGGGTGTTTAGCCGGAGGAGGGCACCGGTGACTTGTCCAGTCGGCATCAAACTCTATGAGAGGCTAAGTTGGGGACAAGCACCATGCACACTGGGTGTTTAGCCGCAGGAGGGCACCGGTGACTTGTCCAGTTGGCATCAAACTCTATGAGAGGCTGACAGTTGCTGCGTCTGGACAGGGCACCTAGCAGAACGAACATTTTGGGCAGTATGTGCGCCCGGGGACGAATGCCCAGAATGCAAAGTAGGAGCCTTTTTTTTTTTCTGAAGCAAACAACATTCTGCAACTAAAACAGACATAAAAAAGCAGCTGAAAAGATAACCCATATTTCACATTACACAAAGTTAGGTAAGCCATAGAGGATGCTGCTTACCTCTTCCTGGGACAGCAGGCTCTCTAGAAGGATGGACTCCTTTAGTGTCTGGGTCCACCGCAGTTGCCAGATTTTCTATCGTGTTAACCAGCTGCCATCATAATAAATCACATTAAAAATTATACTGCCACATAGATACATTGAGGTAGGTTTCTTCCTTAAATAAAGTTATAAAGGCTCTTACTGCTATTTTTTATTTATTGAGTACTTTAAGATAACTTTCCTGTTTGAAAGAACAGGCTGTAATTAGTAGTGATAACTGTCCTTCAGGCTGGCCATAAATTGAACTTTTAAAGCAGTATTAAACCCAAAAGCAAGCATTTACTACCAAATTCTTAGACATGATGGCTACAATAGTTTTATTTTTTAGGCTTATTTTCTTCTGTGTTTATGTGTTGATCTGGCCAGTCTATTGTTTTTTTTAAAAAGAAACTCTTTTGCAGATGTATATGTAACAGGAATGAGACAAACCATTTACGACTGACAGGGATGCTTACAATGATCAACTATTATTTATGTAAACTTTTTATCCCAATAAAGATTTTATAGTGTATGTAAATCTGCTAGTACATCTTAAACACTCTGTGGGTACACTTTAATACAGCAGGTGTGTTACTGGCCAGAAAACAGATAGAAAAAGCCTAAAAACAGAAAACTAATGCAGCCAACACATCTAAGGATTGGTAAGCTGCAATATATTACTTTTTGGTTCTGGGCTCAATACGGCTTTAAGGCTCATTCACACTTGCAGTCGATAGAAACATAGAAAAGTGACAGCAGCAAAAGACTGAGTAGTCCATCGAGTCTGCCCATTCCCCCCCCCATTAACCTTGTTGTGGGACTATAGATTTATTATTATCCCAAGCATGTTTGAAACCGTGTCCTATTGACTGTCTCATTACCTCTGCTGGAAGTTTATTTCAATCATCAACCACCCTTTCATTAAAATAATACTTTCTAAGATTAGTTTTGAACTTTTCTCCAGTTAATTTGAGGTCGTGTCCCCGTGTTCTTGATCACTCTTCGGAGAGTGTTTGACAAACGGTAAGATGTTATGCCACCTCCTCACTGACTGTTTTAACCCCTAACAACCCGCACCACAACTAAGTGCATTGCACATGGTTGCAGTGTGGCCCCATATAGGTCAACGTGCTGTAGTCAGAGTACGACAGGATAATTTTTTGCTGTGTAATGATGCATAAATCTTGACTGCAGGATGTGTACACCCCTATCCTCTTTCTTTGCAGCTTAAAGGGGAGTGTTTGGGAGGCAGTAAAAATGTGTCTCAGCTACATAGTTTTACTGCCCCCATCCCGTTTCATATGATTTTAGGTGTTTTATACAAAGGTCATAAAAATTTAAAAAGCATTGTCCAAATTAAATTTGGTTATCAGCCAACATTTATGCACCTACAATGTTGTGATGCCATTTGTGAGCATTTCAAATCTCCCATAATCAGGCTAATTATGGCAAGCCTTACAGTTTGTTTTCAACTGAAATCTATCAGATCTAAATCTCAAATATAGTAAAAGTTGCCTGTAATGTGTTATTGTTTACCAGGTCGGTATTGGCAAAGTCTCTCTCCATGCTTTCTGCCATATTCTGCAAGGCTCTTAGCTGGACATCCATCTCTTTCAGTCTGTAGAAGGCATCGTTATTTTCTAGGCTCCTAGGTGTCCAAACTCTTGGAAATAGTTCTTCATCATTTACAGACTGCTCTGGCTGTATAACACCATTTACAGAGCCGGGCTGGCCATCCTCTAACCTTGGACGGCTCTGGAATATATCTAATGAATACATCTCTAAAATCAAAAGAAAAGCAATGTATTAAAACTGGAGGGAAGGAAAATTAGGCCTTGCATTTATTGTTTACAGTTCAGCTGATATAATAAGGTAAAGAGAGGCCTGAAGATTGTCAGGGAAATACTTTTTCAAGTCAGCTGAATATGTTTGGATTAAAACTTGAAAGAATCACTTACTATGGGCAACTTGTTTTTTTTCTATTCAATGATGTTATTCACCAACTTAAGGATGACAATTCAAGCAGAAGTGACACATTCAATTCACATGCAGTCCTAGTTATTTCTATATCAGCTGAAGGTACAAAGTACAAGTATACCCAAGCATCATTCATCACAGAGGAGATGGGGGAAAGGATCCATCTTCTCTGTGTGCAGCCGACTTGACTGCTTACAGAGATTGCGGGCTCCCCTTTCATTTAATGTGAAACTTTGAAAAAGATGTTATCAGCTACAGATTTATGGCAGAAAAACTGAAAGTTTCCTACTTACCGTAATTTTCCTTTCCTGATAGACTTCATGGCAGCATTACGTATGGGTTAAACCCACCTCCATCTTATAGGACCCCACTCCCATAAAACTTTTCTCTGAGCTAGAGGTTGCGTTCCGTAACTAGCCTACTCAGGACTCAGAGGGAACTCCTGCTGCCATGGAGTCCATCAGGAAAGGAAAATTACGGAAAGTATTTGATGGGAAATTTTCAGTTTTCCTGACAGAATGCATGGCAGCATACGTATGGGAAATAACTAGCCATACATACCCGGATGGGTGATTTCAGAACAAGAGAAAAGGGGTTTAACTGACACCGTCAACCGACAGGATTTGTAAACCAAAATTAACAGAAGTTAAAGAGGCCAGCCCTACACAATAATGAGCCTTAAATGTATTGATAAGGGGCCACAAGGTCACCCTACCGATTACATTGGCAACCACATGCTGCAAAGCTGCCCAGGATGTAGACACACTCCTGGTCGGATGAACGGTCACCATCTCCAAAGGAGCCAAGCCCTTGGCTCTGTGAGCCTGTCAGACGGCCTAGACAATCCATGCCACAATAGTCCTAGATTAGGCACATTTCCCTTTGTCCTTTCCGGCAAAAAGAATGAACAGGCGTTCTGAAGCCTGAAGTAAGCTGTAGCTTGTAGATATAACTTCACAATATCTGAGAGATTCCTAGAACCAAAAGGAAGGCACTGCTTGCCAAACTGCGTGTCAAACTTAGGATTTCCTGTTTACTAGATATGCGCATTAACCAACTAAGCCACAGCGCGATCTCTCCCACATCTAAAGGACGCAAGTTAGTTCTCAAAAGGTTGGCAGAACAATTTCTTGGTTCCCATGAAGACTGGTGTACCCTTGGGAAAGGAGTCAAGCATAGGTAACAGCACCGCACAAACTGGATAGACCGTTAAGAAAAGTTCTGCATGACCGATGAATCAATTTTTGAGGCTTTTAATGCAGACGTGATAGCCAGAAGAAAGGCAAACTTGAGAGGCCTTTAAGAAGACAGCTCTAAACCACTCTGCTCCAATTCCCAAGAGGGAGTTGAGAACAAGAGGGAGATTCAATTTGGCAAACCTCCGCTTACTCCGAGGTCTGAGCCTAGTTGCTCCCTTGAAGAATTGTTGAACAGGAAAAGATGCCTAGACCTGGAAAAACCTGTGAAGGCCAATAAAATGTATTCTGAGGGAGCTGACCGATAGAGCAAGATCTAAATCCGACTGGAGGAAGCCCAGAATATTTAGAACTTCTAGATCACTATATGGTCCGTCAGCAGCAGACATGAATTGCACAAACTTTGACCAGATTCTCCAGTAAACTTTGTTTGTGTTCACTCTCCTAGCATTCAAGAGAGAGCGGGTGACTCTGGAGGAGCAGCCGAGGACCTGCAATCTCAAGAAACAGATCACCAGAAGTAACCCTGCTGGACATGGATGTAGAATTGCATCCAATGACAGAAGGTCTGGCCTGAGAAGAGCCACTGGATTCTGGTAGGTGAACAGTGCTAGCAAGGGGAACCTGCCACTACCTCCACAACTTCTGTTCGGAGTCTTCATAGAAACCCAAGGATGACCAGGACTGGAATAAACGCACAGGACCCGCTGCATTTCCAATGTTCCGTCCGGGCATCTGCGCCTGAAAAATCTACATGTAGAGACCATTCGTTGTTGTCCAATTGGACTCTGGAAATCAAGTCTGTTAGAATATTCTGGATTCCGGGGACATAAGCATCTAAGATGTAGGCTCGATTCTGCTGAGCTCAAGACCTAATTGGCTCTGTTCCTGTAATAGAGAACAGGCTGTGAATCCCCCCTTTCTTTTAACGTAGGAGACCGCTGTAGTGTTGACTAGCCCAAGAGCACTGACGCTCCCTTCATTATATGGTGAAAGGCCTGTAGAGTGCAGAAGGCTGCTCATAGTTTCAGAATGTTCAACACAATCTTGTGAAATGGACAGCCCATCTGCCTTGAGCTATCCCCGACAAGCAGCAAGCCCCCCATCCCGTATTGGTGGCACCGGACAAGATTGTGAACCAGGAAATTGGGCAATGGAATGGCAAATAAGCCAGTTTCCCCATTGCAGCCACCAGGGGACTCGCTCTCATGACTGAGGTTATGTAGATGACCTGAATTTCTTCCTGGCTCCCACTGTTGGATAAACCCCTTCTGGATGGGCTGCCTTCTCCAGAGCGTCCACTTGAACATCAGATCCATAGACACCATAGCATGAATCATTTTAGATATTGAAAGGGGCGCAGGTGGGAAGAAGACAGGGCCAGGAGTATTCTGTTCCAGAACATCGGGATCCAGAGACAAATAATGGTCCTCTTGATTATATTGGACTGAGCCCAGAGGCACACAAGTTACTGAGTGGGCTGAGGGCTCCAAGTGCCTCTTTTCCAGTATCAGCCACCAGCCAAATTTTGAGAAGCATTGAAAAGACCTGAGCTCTGGGCTCCAGCAGCTGCCCTCTGTTTTGGGACAGTAGGAGGAGGACATCCAAGTAACTATGCAGGCATATGCTCCTTGCTTTGATAAAGACTAGAACAACCAATAAGATCCTGGAAAACACAGAGTGATGTTGAATGCCCGAATGGTAGACAAGTGAGCTGGAGATGGTCTTGACTTACGGTGAACCGAAGGAACTTGTGTAAACTTCTACAATGGGCACAAGTAAGCATCCTTAGGTCTATTGGAAACGAGCCAGTCACTTGGCTGTACCCCCTATGAATCAGGGGCAATGTCTCCATCTTGAACTACTCTTTTTGGTGAAAATTGTTTCAGGTGCACGAGGTCTAAAACTGGCCTCTGCAAGCCGTTCCTCTTCATGACCATAAAGAGGGTCGAGTACATGCCCTGAAATCTTTTGCATTCAGGGACTGGCACAGCAGCACTTTGCGACACCAGTGACTTAATACAAGAGTGTATGCTTCTTTTAAGTCAGAGTGAATAAAAATCTGTGGAAACTAATTTGAGATGGGGAGGACTTCTGATGGACCATGCGTGTCCCAAAAAGACCGCTTTGACGTTCCAATAGTCTGAGGCCCAAACTCAGTAGCTTCTTGCATATCGGAGGTCAAGCTTTTAGCATACTTCTGAGGGGATATCTGGACTCTTCAGCAGCTCTTCCTAAAATCCCGACCTGGTCTGTAAAAACGTGCGACCCTCGCATGCTCTGAACTTTGTCCTCTAGACTGTGTCGTCTTCCAGCCTAGCAGGCATCGGTCCTGAGGCAAGACCCGACTATGCTATCCAGCTTGCCAAAAGATAAAGCTCCCTCAAAAAGATCTTACACTATGCCCGTTAGAGGCAGGATCAGCAAGCCCAGGTCCCAGACATAGCACTCACTTTGCCGTAACTGATGGGAAAATAACCCGCACCACTATGCGGATGATGTCATTTGGAGTCTAACCATGGAAACCGACATCAGCTCCAGCTCATGAACTACAGAGTTTCTGAAAACGTTCTTGAATACTGCGTCCACATTCTCCTTCCAAGTTTTCATCACTTTAACCACTTCAATACCATGCACTTAGAACACTTCCTGCCCAGACCAATTTTCAGCTTTCAGTGCTGTTGTGATTTGAATGAGAATTGCGCGGTCGTGCGACGTTGTACCCAAACAAACTTTTTATCATTTTGTTCCCACAAATAGAGCTTTCTTTTGGTGGTATTTGATCACCCCTGTGGTTTTTATTTTTTGCGCTATAAAAAAAAAAAAAGACTGAAAATTTTGAAAAAAAAAAAAAACATTTTTCTTGTTTCTGTCACAAAAGTTTGTATAAAGTACATTTTCTCCTTCACTGACGGGCACTGACGTGGCTATACTGATGGGCACTGATGAGGCAGTACAGATTGAAACTGATGAGGTGGCACTGATAAGGTTGCACTGATGATGGGGCACATATGCAGCACTGATGGGCGGCACTGACAAGCAACACCGACGGGCACTGATACGTGGCACTGATATGCGGCGCTGATAGACACTCATAGGCGGCACTGATAAGTGGCACTGGGCACTGATAGGTGGCACTTTTAGGTGGCACAGGTGGGCACTTTTAGGTGGCACAGGTGGGCACTGATAGGTGGCAGTGGTGGGCACTGGTGCAACAAGCACTGTTAGGGATGGCACTGGCAGGCATCATACATGGGCACAGTGCCATCCCTACAGTGCACAATATTGCCCTTACCTGGTGGTCTAGTGGGGACTCCCTGGTGGTCTTGGGCGGCCTCTGTGTGCCTTCCCTGGTGGTCCTGGGCGGCCTCCTTGCGATGTCCGGGGGGGGGGCTCCCTGGTGGTCCTGATCCGGCTCCCTGGTGGTCCAGTGTGGTGATCCTGAGGGTGGCTGCGCTGATAAACATTCAGCGCAGCCCCCCCCCTGTCAGGAGAGCAGCCGATCGGCTCTCCGCTGCTCAGGTCTGCAGACCTAAGCAGAGGAAAAGCCGATAGACGGCTCTTCCTATTTACACTGTGATCAGCTGTGATTGGTCACGGCTGATCACATGGTAAAAGGCTTCGGATCGAAGCCTTTTACCTCGGTCGGTAATGCGGTGGGTCAGACTGACCCACGGCACCACCGATCATCGTCAGGGGCGCGCGATCGCGGATTATCCTGAGGACGTCAATAGATGTCCAGTCAGGATAATGAACCCCCCGCCCGGACGTCATTTGTCTATACGCCGGCGGGCGGGAAGTGGTTAAACATGGCCACAAGAGCCCAGGCCGATGTTCAGGCCATTCACTGCATCGTCTAAGGAAGAGCAACATGCTTGCTTGCCTCAACAACTAGAGAAGCAGCCTTTAGATGCTTCACATCCTTATCTGTGGATGAGCTTGGTCATCTTGCTCAGAAAGGAGGTTAATCTCGTGACCTTGCTCCACTCATCCAAAATGATGTCCCTTATTTTCGTTAGGAATGGGAAATTAGACCGCTCTCTCTAGAGGTGCTTAAAGAACAACTTCTTGCTTTGCAGGAGACGCTACAGTTTCTACTCATGTAAATGTCCCCTTCATTGCCTTGACCAAAGGCGTCACAAGGGCAAAGTGACTGATCTCCCTCTGCCTCACTATCTGAGGACTTGATAGATGGATGGCTTGGTTGGGACGGTTCTAGTTCCTCCTGGCTGTCCTTAGTAGGAGAACACTCCGTAAACGGCTATTGGATGCTTCTTTAAGGGATTCTTGCACCACGCACCTTACCAGAGATTCCATCTGCTGGAAATTGCCATCCCCTTTTCCAACTGCCTGGGCTTAGCATGGCTCACTCAGAGACTTGCCCTCTGGGATCTAAGTCCTGCATCCCCAGCAGGCTCCTTCCTTCGGGTGGCTGACATGGTGGTGGGTGCGTTGCCTAAAGGAAGATTCAAAGCTTCTGCTACTAAGACTAAATCTGGAAGAAGAATGTTGATGTTGTGACCTAATGAGGTCTTTATTATCTTGTGCCGTGTATTGTCAATCTGACCTAGGAGGACTCACAAAAAAAAATAGGGTAGCAAGGAAAGGGTTAAACCTCAAAATAAGTGCTCAGGGAAGCAAAAGGGTTAAACACATCCTCTCATACCTGCTATACAAGGGCTGACCACAAAGGGGGGTGGGGGGCAGTGATACATCCACAGTGAGAAACTGCACAGACAGCTAAGCCACACAGGTGATAGAACCTTGTCCCCCAGGCCTGGATGGGATCATCCCTGCCTCAGCCCCGGGTCAGACACAGTTTTGCCTCCTTCCCACCCTTTGTGAGCTGACATGTAAGTATCAAACCTTTCTTGCACCCCCCATGCAACTTATAAAGAGTTTGACTAACTTACCATTCCTCAATTTTTCACAGCTTAAACTTTGAACATTGTATTCCTGACGAGTGGCTGTAATACCACGAAACGCGATGAGTTATCCAATGCCTTTATAATCTGATTGTAACCATATACATGTCTATTTGCTTACATATGCTCTATTATGCATGTATAAAAACTTTTATCTCAGATATTATGTACTGTATGAGTTCTTCATGGCCCTTGCTGCCCTGATTACTGTATTTCATTACCATGTTAATTGTGACTATGTAATATTTTATTTGATATGTAATAAAATGTATACTTTTGATACTCCCTGTACTTATTCTTTTCAAAGTGACATACCTCATTCAAAGTCCCATGACCAATTTGTTCTGCTTGTAACTCTACCATAATGTGCCGGTGTGCTGTGCATGGAATGGAAACTGATCAGAGCAACATTGTAGATTCAATTCAGGCCTGGTTCACTCCTATGCATTTTTTAAGTGCATTTTCCGTTTTGCAGACACATACTACAGTCCATTTAACATGGTTTCCTATGGGTCACGTTCTCATCTGTGGATTTTTTGGAAAGGGCCAGGGACCAGCAGGTTGTGTTTTGGTTCCATAGACGTCAATGCATTGCATTGAAAAACATAAAATGCACCTGGAATATGCATTTCCAGGCTGCCATCACACCAGAGCAGAGTGATTTTAAGTCTTTTTAAATTGAGTATTTTTGCGAGTGTATACGAACATCTAAGATGCATATTACAAGCTTTTTACATGTCTAGTATGTAGATTCACCGCTCTAGGTAGGTGTTCAGCGTCCAAAGTAATGACCCACAACCGTGTGCCGGCCCGGCTCGCCACCATAGAACAATAAGGCTAATGGGATAGCCGCACACCGAAATGGAAAGTCCAAGTAGAAATCTTTATTGTAATAGGTATAGAAAACCTATTTAGTAATAAAAAAGATGAAATCACAGTGTAAAAAAAAAAATCATACATGTGTACGATAAGTGCATTAACACAGTGGGGTTGATTTACTAAAGTGAAAAATCTGGTGCAGCTGTGCATGATAGCCAGTCTCTAACTTCAGCTTGTCCAATTAAGCTCTGACCAAAACAAGTGGAAGCCAATTGGTTTCTATGCAGAGCTGCCAAACAAAAATAAGCAAGAGGTATATAAAAAAACAAAAAGGCAATAAATATACTATATATCACTGCAGCTTAGCAATATTCCAAAAGTTATAAACAAAAAGATTAAATCACACAGTGTTTATAACTTTGGGAATATTAGCAGCAGCATTGCCAAGGTAATAATGATGTATATATTTAAACCCCAAAAAAAATGATGGAAAAAAATTAAATATAATTAAATGTAAAAAATACAAAGAAAAAAAATCTATAAATTGTTAACGTCCAAAACATGTGCTAAATTCAAATTTTGTACGTTAACAATTATAGAAATTTTTTCTTTTTACGTTGTTTACATTTAATTATCCACTTGCCGACCGCCGCCTGACAGCGACAGTGTCTCGTTATCGCAAATCGCCATCACAGGACGGCGGCTGCGATAACTAGTGCTGTGGGCGCGCTCGTGCGCTCACTGTGTCCGGGGGGGGGGGGGCAGGGAGCGGGTGCGGCGGACTCGATCGCCGCCGGCTACCCGCAATGGCCCCACCGCAGTGGGAGAACGGAGGTCCGTATATGTAAACACGGATCTCCGTTCTCATAGAGGGGGAAGGGCGATGATCACAGGCTTCCTGTATATGGAAACCGTGATCATCC
Organism: Glandirana rugosa; assembly: GCA_018402905.1. Lineage (NCBI taxonomy): Eukaryota > Metazoa > Chordata > Amphibia > Anura > Ranidae > Glandirana > Glandirana rugosa. The sequence continues at coordinate 1,772,445 of BLSH010088393.1, read as the reverse complement.
CCTTTCCCCAGCCAGGGAAGCCCACACACAGTTAGAACACGCCCAGGGAACACAGTTAACCCTTAGAGCGCCCCCTGCAGGTCAACTCCTTCACTGCCAATGGCATTTACACAGTAATCAGTGCATTTTTATAGCACTGATCGCTGTATAAATGCCAATGGTCCCAAAAAAGTGTCAAAAATGTCCGACATGTCCGCTGCAATATCGCAGTACCACTAAAAATTGCAGATCGCCATTACTAGTAAAAAATAAAAAAAAATAAAAACCCCAGAAATGAATTCTCATCATCCGTAAACGCGGCAACTTTTGCACAAACCAATCAATAAATGCCGAATGCGATTTTTTTTTTACCAAAAATATGAGGAAGAATATAAATCAGCCAAAACCGATGGAAAAAAAAATGTTTTTTAAATTTTTTTTGGATTTGTATTTTAGCAAAAAGAAATTTTTATATTTTTTTTTGCAAAATTGTCGCTTTTCTTTTGTTTATAGTGGCGATCAGAAATGACGCAGAAGCGATCAAATACCACCAAAAGAAAGCTCTATTTGTGGGAAAAAAAGGACGCAAATTTCATTTGGGTACAACGTCGCACGACCGCACAATTGTCAGTTAAAGCGACGCAGTGCAGAATCGCAAAAAGTGCTCTGGTCCTAAAGTGTGAAATCCTTCCGGGGCTGAAGAGGTTATATTTATTTTTTTCATTTATTTAGTATTTTTCATTAAATTGTTCCCTCGGATTATTTTAGAATTTTTATTCACGTTTAATATTTTTTTCCTTTCCATATTAATTTATGAATTTCGCTGCAAATTTTGGATTTGTACTGGCATTGACATTCCAGTGTATTGTTAAAAATCTGAATTGTATTTTTACCATTATAACCACTAGATGGTCACTGGTGGTGGGAGACGAAAAAAGGGATTTTTTGTATAACTTACCGTAAAATCCTTTTCTCTGAGTTCACTGACAGACGCAGCCTTCTTATGACACATGGGGGTTATGCTCATCCTACTAGGAGTAGCCTAGGCAAAACAATCAAAAGTATAGGTTGGCCCCTCCCAGGGGGCCGTCCTCACCTTAGCATATAATCCCCCTGCTCTGTACAGCACATCAGTTCATAACAAGCCATACAAAACCAACGCAGAGGGGTGGGTGCTGCGTCCGTCAGTGAACTCAGAGAAAAGGATTTTACGGTAAGTTATACAAAAAATCCCTTTTTCTCTTCCGTTCACTGACAGACGCAGCCTTCTTATGACACATGGGGACGTCCCAAAGCCGTGCCAATCAAGAGGGGTGGGCAAAACCATAACAACTGTACCCAACAGAAAAACGCCCTCTCAGGCGGCGCTAACCGCGCCTATACTGCCGCTTGTAATACCTTGCGGCCAAAAGCAGCATCTGAGGATGCCGAAACATCAATTTTGTAAAACTTAGTAAACGTGTGCACTGAGGCCCAAGTAGCTGCCTTGCACACCTGAGACACCGAGGCTTGGTGTCTAAACGCCCAGGAGTACTAACTGTCCTGGTGGAATGAGCCGTGACTGGAAACGGGGGAACCTTGCCCCGAATCTCATATGCACGAGTCACGGTTCTCCGTATCCAACGTGATACGGTAGCGGACGAGGCCGCCATACCTTTGCGCGACTCTTCCGACAGCAAAAATAAAGAATCAGACTTCCGAAAGGAAGCTGTAGAACTTAAATACACCCGCAAGGCCCTCACCACATCCAAAGAATGCAGCTCAACTTCTTTGGGATGTGACGGGTGCGGGCACAATGAGGGGAGAACAATATCCTCATTTAAACGAAAGGAAGAAACCACCTTCGGAAGAAACTAAGGGGAAAGTCGCAAAACTGCCTTGTCCTTATGGAGGACCAAGTAAGGTGACTTGCAGGATAATGCTGCTAGCTCTGACACCCGCCTAGCGGACGTGATATCTACCTTGAACAGTCCCTGTTCAAACACCTGATCATAAGGGTAAGCTCTAGGGGACCTAGGGGGTCTAAGCGGTCCACAAACATATGCGGACTCATGCAACTCCCCTGTTTGGTCCAGTCGCATAGAGTCGCGAATATCAGTGCTCAGTGCTTCCACTACCGCTTTATCCCGCGAACTAGGAGCCTCCTGATCCTCTTCGCCCTCTGAGGGCGGCTCACCCTCTGAAAGATCCACAGGTGCGACCACTGAGGCGCTTTCTAGATCTGAATCCTCCCCTAAGGAAAGAGGAGGGGGTGGGTGCTTCTGGGGGCCCCTCGGAACAGACCCTGCCCGGGGAAGGAACTCCCCAAACACCGCCCTCAGCTGTTCCAAGGACACTAATGATCCTGGGGTGGACTGTAGATCTGCAAGTATACCTGCCATAGAATTGCCGGCCTCTGACATCTCAGCCCGGCACCCCCGCTGTGTAACCACCACCTCTACTCCACAAATCAGCCAGGGAGACCCAGGCGGATTACACCCACCGCTACCGGCACCCAGGAAGCGCCAGCTATACTTGCTGTTTGATGCCTCAGCACCGAAAGAGCAATGCCCACAAACTGCTGCACGCCAGGAGCTTGTTACTGTGTGTCAGCCACGCTGTCCAAGCGCAAACCGGAAGCCCACTTCCGTTTTTAAGCACTTCCTGCACAAGGACTGCAATTCTCCCAACCGACCACTGGGGGCCGCCAGAGAGCAGGCTGGAAACCACATGGTTCTCAAACAATGGACGCTGCCATTACACACGTGCGGTCGGCCACAAACGAGCGGTGCTCCAGGATCCAATGGCGACGACCCGCCTAACACAGCACTCCGGACGGTCTGTGCAGATTCGGGCGGTTAGTGCAAAGGTGCCTGCGGGGAATGGAGGGGGGAGGGGGAGTGGGGGGAAGGCCCTCTAACGGACCCCCACCGGCTGGCCACCACCGAGCTGCCCAGGTGCCCACTTCTCCATGCCCCTAGGGCGGAAGAGGGGTCCACTCACCAATCCGACGGGCGCAGCGGGTAGCCACCCGGAGCAGACCTACCTCCCTGCAAGGAGGTATGCTGCTGGCCAGGCCACTGGACAGGCGAACCAGTCACTGGGCTCTAGTGGGTTTTAGCCACTGGCCGCCCGCACGGAACAGGCACTGTGCGCTGGGCACCCCTAAGGGTGTTCGCATAGTGTCGGCCGGACTGGGGAAAGATTAGGATTCGAGATATCCTCTATACCACCAGCCAGCTTCTTGATAGCAGTCTTCCTTAGACGAATCTTCAGGAGACCTCAGATTCCATAGGGAACCAGGTCTACAACTTGCACTAGGCAAATAAAAACTGATGTGCTGTACAGAGCAGGGGGATTATATGCTAAGGTGAGGACAGCCCCCTGGGAGGGGCCAACCTATACTTTTGATTGTTTTGCCTAGGCTACTCCTAGTAGGATGAGCATAACCCCCATGTGTCATAAGAAGGCTGCGTCTGTCAGTGAACGGAAGAGAAATTCAGTCCGCTCAATTGTTTGTTAGTATATGCCTCCTAGGAGGTCCCGCTGTGATCATTCACTTTGGGTTCTACACATATTGCACCCTGTGTAAAGGGGGGGGGGGGTGGCGTGTTTTCATGCTGGAGGGAGCGCAGCGCGACTTCCAGCTTCTGAAAACGTCATGCTGATGATGAAACGTGTCAAGATGGGATGCACGTTTGCGCTAGCTCACACACAAGTGGAACGCACGCTGACTCCGAGAGGGTCTTGCAGTTCCCTTTCTTTCATTGGTTTTACCGCACTGTGCGGTTGTTTCTACGGGAGGCTTTTATGCCTTACAATTTTTTTGTATTGCATAGCCCATTGAGGCTTTTTAATAAAGATACCCCAATGTTTTTATGCGATGAGGAGTCTGTTCCAATTTTTGTTTCCCTTACCGCTGGTGATATCCCGCTCTGGAGAGTCTTTGGGTAACGTGGGGAGGATATCAGAGGAACCAGCCGGAGGACACAAGGAGCTCTTTGGAGACCCATCTAGCCTTTCTAGATCCCTCTTGTCATAAGGCAAGGGGGATCAACTACGCCTGGTGAGTGCGAATCTTTACCCATTTCATGTGGTGTCCATCTCACTTGAATCCGTTAGTGGAGTCACTAATGATACACGAAAGGAGGAAGTTTACATATTGGATGCAAATGACAAATTTTTTGGGACTTTGCACAGCACTTAGTTACATTATGGTTTTTTTGGGGTTTAAATATATACACCATTATTACCTTGGCAAGCGCTGTTTGACCACCAAGGGGGTCATCTTTGCACGTTATATATCCGTCTTAACCTGAGGTTCTGAAAACAGCAGCTGCATATATATTCTTTATATTTATATGTATAATTGAACAAACGTTCTGTTCACAATTTTAGTTTTGGCGTGAATTTTACTTGCACACAAGTATTTATTGTCTTTTGTGTTTTTTTATATATACTTCTTGCTTACTTTTGTTGGGCGCAGTGCTGCTAATGCACTTATCTTACACATGTATAATTTTTTACACTGTTTGATTTCATCAATTTTTTTTTTAACTGTGGGGATTTTGTTAAAGCAGCAGCAGTGATATATATTTATTGTCTTTTATGTGTGTGCATATATATATTGTATATATACATGCATATACATATACATACACACACACACACACACACTTCTTGCTTCTTTTTTATACATTTTGGAAGCATGGAGTGTGGTTTTATATACGAGGTATATCTAAAAAGTTTGGTGAATGGTATCAGAAAACAAACAAAACAGAAGATACAAAAAAAAACAAAAAACCTTTAACCACTTGCCGACCGCCAACCGCAGGTTGACGGCGACAAGGTGGTTCGTTATCGCAAATCGCCGTCATACGACGGCGGCTGCGATAACGCGCAGTGTGAGGGCGCGCCCACTGTGTTCGGGGAGGGCCAGGGAGCGGGTGCGGCGGCTTCGATTGCCGCCGGCTACCCGCGATGGCCCCCCCGGAGCGAGTGAGCGGAGGTCCGTGTATGTAAACACGGACCTCCGCTCTGTGTGAGGGGGAAGGGCTGTGATCACAGCCTTCCTTTACGTGAAGGCTGTGACCACTTCCCTTCCCCTGTTAGGGCAGTCCCCCACACAGTTAGAACACGCCCAGGGAACATAGTTAACCCTTAGCGCGCCCCCTGCAGGTTAACCCCTTCACTGCCAATGGCATTTACACAGTAATCAGTGCATTTTTATAGCACTGATCGCTGTATAAATGCCAATGGTCCCAAAAAAGTGTCAAAATGGTCCGACATGTCCGCTGAAATATCGCAGTACCGCTAAAAATCGCAGATCACCGCCATTTTTAGTAAAAAATAAAAAAAAAATAAAAACCCCAAAAATGAATTCTCATCATCCGTAAACGCGGCCACTTTTGCGCAAACCAATCAATAAACGCCGATTGCGATTTTTTTTATCGCAAATATGAGGAAGAATATAAATCGGCCAAAAACGGTGAAAAAAAATGTTTTTTTATATTTTTTTTTTTGGATTTGTATTCTAGCAAAAAGTAACAAATTTGGGTTTTTTTTGCAAAATTGTCGCTCTTCTTTTGTTTATAGCGGCGATCAGAAATGACGCAGAGGTGATCAAATACCACCAAAAGAAAGCTCTGTTTGTGGGAAAGGGTACAACGTCGCAGGACCGCGCAGTTTTCAGTTAAAGCGACGCAGCGCCGAATCGCAAAAAGGGCTCCGGTCCTAAAGCTGGAAATCCTTCCGGGGCTGAAGTGGTTAAATGACCTTCAAAATAATCGCCATCCTTCACAACATACCTTTGGCAATATTCATAAAGCTTCTGGCAGCGGTCAGCGAAGACCTCTTCAGGAATCCATCGCAGAACTTGATGTTCACTCGTTGCTCCATTGCACTGTGACCCTACCTCTCACACGGACTACATTCGACTGTCCGCAGCGGGTTTACCCTGATGGTCACGTGTACTCCACGCTAGGTGGCGCTTCTCAACTTGTCTCTGGATAGCCATGCGCATGCACCTGGCCCATGTTGCCATTGAGATGTCAGCCCATTCAGCAAAGTTTTTAGACACAACATATATATATTACACATACATATATACACACACACACGGGTCCTTCAAAGAGTTTCCGCACTTTTTTTTAACTCGGAAACTTTTTGAAGACCCTTCGTATATATATATATATATATTTTGGAAAACCTATTTATCCTGCAAACATTTTGTGGTCTACGTTTGGAATTTCCTGTTCGTCTAGAAGCAGTTACCTGTGTTAGGAAGCAGTTCTCTGGGCAATGCATTCTTCTTAGAGGCCGCCATTAGGTGGAGATCAGCTGAAGAGGGAAGCCTCTCTATATCTGGGATGTGTTGTACAAAATCTTCTTCATCCAAGTCCGTTACAATTAGCAGAGGTTCTTCACCCTGCAGAACGAAGGAAAGGGGCAATCAAAAATTAAGGACTTTGTTTATTTCCAACAACAGAAGGATAGAAAGGTATTGACTATTTCAAACAATTAGGCTCCACATGTATATTTTTCAAGCAAAGAAAAATACTGCAGACAATTTAAAACATGACATGATAAACAAGCATACTTTCTAATGCGAAGATGGCTACAGCACAGCTCTCTCGTTCGCCTGGGGCGCACATCCGTCGCACTGTGTGATGGCTGTGACCTTCAGACACAGCTGATCAAGGATCACGGTAAAGGGCTAATCCCAGCATCCCTTTACCATGTTATCAGCTGTGACCAAGCACAGCTGATCACAAGTAAACAAACTTGCCGATTATCTGCATTCCTTTCCTCATGTGCTGTCATAGTGCCAGTAGAGGAGAGCCGGTAACCGGCGTTTGACAGGGAACATTTACACAGACAATCAGGGCACTGCTCATCAGTGCCCTGATAATCAGTGCAACTCCATCAGCGCTGCCTATCGGTGCCCATCAGCGCTGCCTAACGGGGCCCATCAGCGCTCCCTAACGGGGCCCATCAGCGCTCATCAGTGGATGAGAAAAATAGGATTTTTTGACTTACAGTAAAATCCTTTTCTCTGAGTTCATTGACGGATGCAGCATCTTATTAATGACATGTGGGGTTATGCCACCTTTCACTAGGAGTGGATTAGGCAGAACACAGTTCAGCTAAAAGCAGACACAGCCCCTCCCAGGGGGCAGTCCTCACTGCTAGCACACAGTTCGTAACAAGCAAAGAAAGAGGGGTGGGTGCTGCGTCTATCAATGAACTCAGAAAAAAAGGATTTTACGGTAAGTCAAAAAATAGGATTTTCTCTTTCGTTCATTGACGGACGCAGCATCTTATTCATGACATGTGGGGACGTCCCAAAGCAGTGTAAAAAAATGAGGGGTAGGTAACGCAACAACAAACTGTAACCAACAGAAGAGCTCTCCGTGAAGAGTCAGACGCGCCTCACACCGCCGCCTGCAAAAACTTTCCAAAAGCAGCATCCAAGGATCTGAAACATCAACTTTGTAAAACTTTAAAAAGGTGTGCACAGAGGTCCAAGTAGCCACCTTGCACACTTGAGATACCAACGCCTGATGACAGAAAGCCCAGGAGGTGCTAATCGTCCTGGTAGAGTGAGCCGTGACCGGAAAAGGGGGCTCCAGACCCCGAACAGTATACGCACGGGTCACCGTCTGTCTAATCCAACGGGAAATAGGCCGCCAAACCCTTGCGTGGGCCATCCACCACGACAAAGAGCGCATCCAACCTCTGAAAGGGGGCCGTAGCCGCCAAATACACCTGCAGAGCCCTGACCACATCCAGGAAGTGCAAGGCAACCTCCTTAGGGTGAGACTGGCCGGGCACAGTAAAGGAAGGACAATGTCCTCATTGATGTGAAAAGAAGAGACCACCTTCGATAAAAAGGAAGGGGACGAGCGCAAAACCGCCTTATCCCTATGTAGGACCATATACGGAGACCTACAGGACAGAGCCGCCAGCTCAGATACCCACCTGGCGGATGTGATAGCCACCAGGAAAGCCACCTTCGGCGAAAGCAGTTGCAATGAAATTTCCCTGATATTTTCAAAGGGCGGCTTCTGAAGCACTGAGAGGACCAAGTTAAGGTCCCATGGCGCCAAAGGCGACCGTACCTGGGGGGCGACATGATGAACCCCTTGCACAAAGGTACGAATCAAGGAATGCATCGTCAAGGGACGCTGAAAAAGGATCGCCAGGGCAGAAACCTGCCCCTTGAGAGTGCTCAACGCCAGCTTGTGGTCCAGGCCTTGTTGAAGGAAGGCCAGCACCCGAGCCACTGAAAAAGAACGGGGGTTCCACCCCCCCGCCTCGCACCAGGCAATGGAAGCCTTCCAGGTGCGGTGGTATATCTTGCGTGAAGTGGACTTACGCGCCTTGAGCATGGTGGGAATCACCGACTCCGAAACCCCCCGATCCCTTAACACCTGGGATTCAATAGCCAGGCCGTTAAAGCCAGCGAGGGTAAAGCAGGGTGCAAGATGGGGCCCTGGGACAGCAGATCCTCGTGAAGCGGGAGTTGCCAGGGAACATCCACCACCATCCGCACCACGTCGGCATACCAGGGACGGCGAGGCCAATCCGGCCCTACCAGAATGGTTGGGATCCCTTCTGCCTCTATTCTGTGCAACAGGCGCGGAAGCAGCTTGAGAGGGGGAAAGGCATAAATGAGCCGATACCAGGACCAAGAAGCCACAAGGGCGCCCGCCGCGTCTGCCAACGCATCCCTTGTTCTGTTCACGATCCTTCCGATTGAGCCGGGACGCTAGCAGGTCCACGTCTGGCGTGCCCCACTTTAGACAGATCTGGCGGAACACGCCCGGGTGCAGAGACCACTCTCCCTAAAACAGCCTCTGACGACTGAGGTAGTCTGCCTGCCAATTTTTGATGCCCGTAATGTAAACGGCGGAGATTGCCGGCATGTGAAGTTCTGCCCACCTCAGAATGTGAGCCACTTCCGACCTTCTCATTCTGCCGTGATGATTCACATAAGCCATTGCCGTGGCATTGTCTGACTGAACTCGGACAGGCCGACCTCGCAACCTCCCCGACCAGTGGGAGAAGCAAAGCCTGATGGCCTGAAGTTCCAGCACATTGATCGGGAGACGAGACAGATGAGACTCCTCCGGGGACCAGCGACCCTGGGCCGACAACAGCTCGAGATCCCCTGCCCAGGCGGTTAGGCTGGCGTCCGTAGTGACCACCGTCCATTCCAAGAGAAGAAACGACTTCCGCAGCCTCAGGGCCGGGGCCCGCAGCCACCAGGCGAGGGCGAACCGGGTCTGGCGATCCAACCTGATCCAGGGATGAAGGGGACTTGTCCCACCGCAGCAGAATTGGCCGCTGCAGGGACCGGGTGTGACTCTGGGCATACGGGACCACCTCGAAGGTGGACACCATGAGCCCCAACACACTCATGCAAAACCTTAGTGAGGACCACCACTGCGATAGCAGGGCCCGCACCGCCACTTGAAGTGTCAACAACTTGGCCGGAGGAAGAAACACTTTCGCCTGCTCCGTATCCAAGATCAAGCCCAGATAATCCAAACGGCGTGACGGGGTCAGCACCAACTTCGGGAGATTGATCACCCAGCCGAACTCCCGCAGGGAGCTCAGGGTGATTGCCACGTTGTCCCTCAGAGCCGAAGCTGACTCCGCCCGCAGGAGAAGGTCATCGAGATATGCCACCACCGCTATACCCATCTGCTGCAGCAGCGTCAGTACCGGAGCCAAGAGCTTGGTGAAGACTCGGGGAGCGGAGGCCGGACCAAACGGGAGGGCCACAAACTGGTAGTGGAGATCCCCCACCGCAAAGCGCAGGAAGCGTTGGTGATGAGCGTATATGGGGATGTGCAAGTACGCGTCCTTGATGTCCAAGGAGGCCAGGAAGTCTCCCTGACAAAGCGCCGCCACCACAGAATGGACTGACTCCATTCTGAATTTCCGCGCCCTCACAAAGAGGTTGACCGCCTTCAAGGTCCAGAACAGGCCTGACCCCATCCTTCTTTGGAACCACAAAGAGGTTGGAGTAAAACCCGTGGACACGTTCCGTGGACGGAACCGGAACAATCACCCCCTGACTGAGCAAGTCTTGCACAGCCCCCAACAGGGCCTGCTGTCACCCCGTGGGGAGCCTCATATTGGAGGCGAAGAACCTGTCTGGGGGCTGGGTACGGAACTCTATCTTGTACCCAGACGAAACCACCTTGCGCACCCAGAGGTCCAAAATGCGGGAGGTCCACCAACCCCAAGAGACGTCCCCCAACCCAAGCAACGGGCGGGGGCAACCCATCATGCGGAGGAGGGCTTCTCCTCCGACTTCTCTGGCTTACGCTGCCAGGGACATTTTTGGCCCCCCCGCAGCGGCCTTGGTGGGCCTTGCCCGCCGCACGAAAAAACTTTTTCGGAGTCGAAAAAGAGGGGCCCGGTTTACGTCAGGGCTCCTTACCCCTTCTAGGCTCCGGGAGGAAAGTGCTCTTCCCCCCCGTGAGTCTTTAATGATATCTTCCAGGGAAGCCCCAAAAAGCTGACCACCTTGAAAGGGCAGGTCTGTCAGGCCTTTCTTTGACGCCTGGTCACCTGACCAGCATTTCAGCCAAAGCAGGCACCTAATAACAACTGCAAAGGCGGACAGCTTCGAGAGCATGGGGGCCATGTCCAATGCCGCATCGCAGGGATACCCAAGGTCCTGGGCCAGCTGGTCTGCCAGCTGCACTGATTCAGGAGGAACCTGAAGGCCGCCCAAATCCCGGTGCAGAACGGTCGCCCATTCCGTAAGCGTCTGCGCCACCAGCGCCAAGGCCAGTGCCGGTCGCATGGCCGACCCCGCCACAACGAACATAGCCTTGGACACCGTCTCACAGACCGCTGAAACCAAAGAGCCCACCAGTGCCTTCTCTTGAGCCACGGTGGCTCCCGAGGACTCCTCCTCACCATCGGAGGGGTCCCCGAGCTCACCATCCAACAGCTCAAGGGGGGTCCCCGTCACGGTGGAGCCCCACTCCTGTTCCGATTCCTCCCCAGATGATGACCAGGCGCCCCCACCACCCCAAAAAATGGCCGCCACACAGGGTCCCAGGGGCACCCAGGAGGACTCACCACACTGCCCGCTTCCTACCCCGGGAGAGTGCTGCCAATACTGCTGCTGCCTCATGCCGCCCTGCTGCCACGGTGGCCCCCACGTGCTGAAAGCTATTCGTGTACAGGAATGGCGCCAACACACTTGGGACCGCCCCCCGAGCCAGCCAACCAGGTACCAGAACGCAGCGGACCATGCAAACATGGCCGCCGTGTCCACTAGAGGCCAAAACGTGCGGCCAGCCACTGTAAAATGGCGGCCACGGCTATAGCACGCGGCCAGCTACAAGAAAATGCAGACCCGCCTGCCCCCCCCCTCGGTTGGCCTCCTCCCTTCCTTTACCCCTCCCTCCACCC
>BLSH010088393.1:1745434-1761038 GCA_018402905.1 Glandirana rugosa | reverse complement strand
TTCGCCCCCCCCCCCCCCCGTTTAACCCGCCGGCCCACCCAGCGCGGAGCAAAGGTCGGCTTGCGCCCGTTGGCCGCGCTGGGGAGACTACCTGGATCTAGGATATCCAGCCTGTCACCCAGCCGGCTACTTGATTGTAGTCTTCATCAGATTTCTTGAAAAAAAGAAAAAAAAGGGGAACCGCAGGTGCCAGCAGGGAGTCAGGTCCTACTCTTGCACTAGGCAGAACAAAACTGAGTTGTTTAGCATGGTGGAGGGGTTATACCAAGTGATGACTGCCCCCTGGGAGGGGCAGTGTCTGCTTTTAGTTGAACCTTGTTCTGCCTAGTCCACTCCTAGTGAAAGGTGGCATAACCCCACATGTCATGCATAAGATGCTGCGTTCGTCAATGAACGAAAGAGGAAATTATATTTGCAAAATTTTATAACAGAAACTAGAGCTGCACGATTCCGGCCAAAATGAGAATCACAATTTTTTTGCTTAGAATAAAGATCACGATTCTCACGGCGTAACATCATCTTTCATAATATACAAAAAAAAATTGGGCTAACTTCATTGTTTCGTTTTTTTCTAATACATGAAAGTGTCATTTTCCCCCAAAAAATTGCATTTGAAAGACCACTGCGCAAATACCGTGTGACATAAAATATTGAAACAATCACCATTTTATTCTCTAGGGTCTCTGCTAAAATATATATAAATATATATATATATATATATATATATATATATATATATATAATGTTTGGGGTTCTAAGTAGTTTTCTACAAAAAAATACTGATTTTAACTTGAAATCAACACGTGCCAGAAAAAAGCTTGGTCTTTAAGTGGTTAAACTGAAATAATTTACAGACCGAAGTTAATTCCTTTGATCTAATATTGACAAAACATTACAACGTTTATAGTTGGCTCACCACTGACAAATGTTTTGAAACTCTGCAGACTGCCTGGAATGTTTTGAAACTTGGCAAACTGCCTGTTTTCTTTTGACAGCTCTGCGCTTGTCACATAGAATCAAGGAAATGTCGGGATGAGATTGTGAGGGGGGTAGAATCGAGATCACAATCTTTTAACGATTAACTGTGCAGCTAACAGAAACTAAGAAAAACTTTTTTTTTGCAAAATGTTTGGTATTTTTTCATTTGCTTAGCAAAAAATAGACAGACAATCCAGTGGTAATTAAATACCACCAAAAGAAAGCTCTATCTGTCTCAGAAAACGATAAAAATGTAATATGGGTACAGTGTTACAATGCAATTGTCATTCTTCGACAGCGCTGAAAACGGAAAATTGGCCTGGGCAGGAAGGGGGTGAAAGTACCCAGTACTGAAATGGTTAATCCCAAAACCCCTAATTGTCTTAAATGGAATATCTAGTAGTAGTTAGTCACATTCAGCTGAAATTGTCCTGTAATGTTGAGTTTCGCAGGTTATCAACATTACAAAGAAAGTTCAGTTGATCGACTAGCTACTACTAGCTATACTTTGACCTGGATAAATGAAAATCTTCACAAAGTCTTACATGTACTGGTGAAGTATCTTCCTTCTGAAACATCTTTTCTCGCTGCTCATCATATGGGAGGTTTAAAAAGAGCACTGGAGGCAAGTTCAGGGGGTGGTCAGCTGAAAGCCCATCTGCAAAAAACAACTTTGAAATTAACTATGTGTGTCAAATTATTTATTACATTGACATTGCATGATAAATCTGCCCAAAATGATTCATATTCCTTTAATGTGTTTACAACTGAACTCCAGTTAAACTGCTAAATAAACAGATGAAATACATATACTGGAGTTCTTCTACCTGCCAAAGGATCTGTCATCTACACAGCATTGTCCTGTCTGGTAGGGCAGGAGATTTTATTTTTCCCCTGCTGCAGTTAAGTAACACTTATAGGTCTTTCCTCCAGGCTGTAAAAGTGAAAAAAGAAGCAGCCAACTGATGAGATCATCTCTTTGTCACATCAACATTTTTCTTGTAACCACACAGGTATTGCAGCACAACTGTTTGGCTCCTTGTGGTGCTTATCCCTATCCTAGTCTAAGCTCTGCAGCATAGGGGATTGCAAGCAACTAATATCAAGTCAAATTCAGGTAAACAGCTTGCTTTGAAAAAAAAATATAGGAATTCTAATGTACCTGTAAATTCCATAACTTAGAGTAGAGTACAGGATAAAGGAATGCATTCCTAAACCATGGGTCACTACCTTTAGGTAATTGGACCATTGCAAAATCTTTGCTGGGACCGCACCCCCAGTGTATCCATATCCACCCACTCCATGAGGCTCCAGTTTGTTAGCAAACAGTAAGGTTTGGCATGTACATGTACGTCAAAATACCTAATATCTTAATCGTAATGTACAGGATACAGGAACTGATTCTTATCCAAGCAATAAGCAGAGGGTTGGGCAACAAAATAGCCAAAAGAGCAGTAACAGTCCAAAGGAAAATATGAGAAGGGTCAACAGACCCAAACAGATAGTTGACAGCAGAAGCACCTTACAGCTGAAGAATGCATCAGCAGATGCCCAAACAGCAACCTGGCAAAAAACATTTTTTTTAAAGTTTTAAAATTGTGACTAAAGGGGGGGGGGGCGCATGTGCGGAGCCGATGCGAGCAGACGTGCCTGCATAGAGCTCCGCTCCTGAGTGGACACTGCCGCCGGGCTGAACGCGACCAGACCCCAGGGAACCAGCTCCAGATCTGCACAAAGCCTGCGAGAACCTCCGGGGACAGTCTCCATGGTCCCAATCGGGGCAAAGCCGAAGCTCCGGACCAAAAACATCAGGGACGCCCTGACGAGGCCTATCATCAAAATGGCGACGGCGCCCTCGCAGCAAGCCAGGTCACCGCGCTCCCCGCGATCACCGCGTTCCTCGTAGCCGCGATCCTCGCAGCCACAACAGAGGCAGTCTCAAAGTGAGCAGCTCTCCCAGGGTGAGTTAGACCAGGATGACTGGTCTACATCCAATAACCCCCAGACTGACGTTTTCACAAAATTTGAAGCCATGCTCAACAGGGCCCTGAAGCAGACCTCAGACCGTATCACAGAGCAACTGACTAAAGAAATCAGGGAGCTGGGGGGTCGGACAGCAGAACTGGAAGTCAGAGTGGACGATCTGGACTGCAATGTCCAGCAGTGCCTCACAGACATTGAAAACATCAAAGAGGAAAACCTCAGCTTACAAGCCCGCCTTGAGGACTATGAGAACAGAGCCCGCCGCTCACATCTGAGGATCAGAGGCATACCTGAATCAGTCCTTGATGTGCAGGCAACCATGTTAGCCCTGTTCCAGGAATTACTCCCAGGCATCCCAGTCGAAAGACTGGAGATGGATAGAGTTCATAGAGCTCTAGCACCAAGTAAAGACAAAGGCCCTCTCAGGGACATAATAGCGAAATTACACTTTTATCGCACTAAAGAACAGTTGCTCAAGGCTGCAAGAAGCAAACGTCAGCTTACATTTCAAGGCCACAACTATCAAATCTACACAGACCTGTCGCCAATAACTATTGCTAAAAGACGCACCCTGAGGCCTTTACTTCAAACGGGGCAACAACATCAAATTCCCTACCACTGGGGATTTCCCTTCTCAGTGCGCTTCACGCACTTGGAAAAAAAATACGTATGTCGCACAGCGCAAGAGCTGAAAGAAACCCTGCTTGAGTTGGGCATTGAAGGTCACAATCCCGCCCCTGAACATGCCCGCAGGCGCTCGGCGTCTGGGTCACCAAAGAAAGACCCCCCCCCCCCCCAGCAGGACCTGGAAGCTCCCAATCAAGCGTGTCTCAATACAAGCGTGGCCGCTTTGAACCCCGGCCCTTAAACACAGATGACTCCATGGACTGAACTAACCCTGGCCTAGGCCTAGGCCCTGAATGCCACTTGCCCCTAGCCTGCGTACTTTGGGACAGGCATACACAATCCTGGTAGTCGGGCCACCTCACCCGGGCTCCCTTCTTTGAACTTACTTGTTGGACTCACTCGCTGAGACCCCGGGTGAGGAGGATACATCTTCACCCCCAACTACGCCAGCCTTATGGACACATGGCTGATTGCCCAGTTGCATACCCCCCCCCCCCCCCCATGGCACAGCATCGGGCCAACTCACTTCACAACCTAACCTGCACTAGCCACAGACACTACTAAATACCAGCTGCCCTTCGCTTATGCAATCCACTATTGACTCAGATGGACCACGAAGTACCTGGTTATGAGACCCACCTCCAACCAAATCTTTGGGTCCCCTAATATGCCACTGCTGGTGACACTATGATGCTGTGTTATATACCACTTGTTTATCCCCGCCAATAGGCCAACAGTTCCCTGGCTTACATCTGACCTATAGCTGAGCCAAAACAGCTTTTACTGCATAGCAGACTGCCAACCCCTTTTTTATCTTTTTTCATTTTTTATTTTATTTTTTTTCTCTCACTATTTAGCTCATAACCCGCTCCCTGGGGTATATGGTTGTCAATGTTACTGTTGTTTTAGTTAATTACTGCAACGCCCGACTTTTAGCGGAGCTATCCACTCACAGGTTTTCTTGCTCCCCCTTTTTGTCGGCCTCCAGGTACCCGCATGCGAATGCGGACATCTGGACGCAGATACAGAGCCTATGGGGGTCGTCCCGGCCGGCCCCCACTACGCTCCCAGTTACGTTTCATGTTCACACTGTTTAAACTGTTTGCTCTTTCATGCATTTACGTTGTTATATGTGAATCCACTCTAACCCTTTTCTCTTTTTCTCTTCTCTTCTCTTCTTGGACGGGGGGCGACGACGGTGGGTCAACGGAGCAGGTACAGTGATACCCGACAGACACACTCGCCATGGCCCCGCTAAACATTTGCTCCCTTAATGTTCAGGGGTTTAATATCCCACATAAGCGCACTAAAGCCCTCCGAACTCTGGCCTCGGCCAAGGTACACATCGCTTGTCTCCAAGAGACACATTTCTCCCAGCGACACTCACCCAAATTCCTGAGCAGGGCATACCCCCAATTCTTCACAGCATCAGCTGACTCCAAGGTTAGGGGCACGCTCATCGCCTTTCACCGCAACACACCTTTCACCCTACATTCCCAAATCAGTGACCCCGCCGGTCGCCATGTCCTAACCACAGGCTATATCTCGGACACCTCAATAACCGTAATATCCTATTATGCCCTGAATAAGAACCCAACTGCTTTCTTGTCACAACTATTCAATCTGGCTGATGCACACAAAATGGGCACCGTGATATTATGCGGGGATTTCAACCAAGTAATCACTCCATTTCTCAATAAGTCCCCATCGGCCCCTAACGTATCCCCTACCAAATTATCCCTGCAACAACTTCTCATTAACCATTCACTCTCAGATTCATGGCGGGAAGCGAACCCTGCAAGTAGGAAATTCACCTTCTATTCCCACCCCCACAACTCCTTCTCACGAATCGACCATATCTTAATAGCAAACAGCATGACCCCAGAAATCCTCGCCTCCTCGATTACCCCATACCCATGGTCAGATCACTCTGCCGTTCATCTTACTTTGGCATCCCCTGTTCCCCGATCACAGGACACCACCTGGTACATCAATGACTCTACACTAACCAACCCCTCCCACTGCCTAGACATAGAAATTGCCCTCAAGGAGTACCTCACCACCAACGCCACAGATGATATATCGGCAGTTACCCTATGGGAAGCCCACAAGCCTGTCCTTAGAGGAATTCCAATCCGACCACAACCCCAACAATAAGCAAAAACTTGAGAAAGCCAAACTTGAATTGGATCTGTTCCTTACAGATACTGCCGAGAAAACTCAGCGAAGGTTCCACCATAAGCTTTATACTAAAGCGAACAAACCAGATACACTGATGGCCCGAACCATAAAGGCTATAAACACCCGACCCTCCACCATACGCCTCAAAACAGGTAAAAATTCTTACACTAGCAACCCCATCAAAATACTCGAAATATTCCGCACCAAACTCTCCCAATTATACTCCGGTAACACAACACCGACCACTGATCAGCTAGATAAGATATTCTCCCGAATCTCTCTTCCCCACCTCACACAAGCTCAAACAGATACTTTAGAAGCCCCCATCACCAAACTAGAGGTGAACCAGGCCATTAAGCAACTGAAACCACACAATCTCCCTACTTAATATTGATGTTAAATTGCTGGCTAAGGTCCTGGCCACTAGGCTTAACCACTTGATCGGCAAATTAATTCATCGTGACCAGACCGGCTTCATCCCTACACGCCAAGCTGGAGACAATATCAAACGCACCATACTCCTTACCCATATTGCGAAGCGTAGACGTATACCCACCTGCCTATTGTCCCTCGATGTCAGAAAAGCTTTCGACACAGTCTCCTGGACTTATATGCAATACACCCTCCGACACTGGGTCTTTGGACCACATTTCCTGTCCTGGATCTCCTCTCTTTATACTAACTCTAGAGCCTACATTAAATACAATGGTTACAAATCAGCAATGTTTAATATTCAGAGCGGCACCAGGCAGGGATGTCCACTATCCCCGATACTGTTCGCCCTCCTAATAGAACCTCTGGCCCAGCTGATTCGTACGCATCCTGACATCGGGGGCATAGAACACGGTGGAGTTACGCATAAAACTAGCCTTTTCGCCGATGATATATTAGTTTTCATGTTTTCCCCACATATCTCGGCCCCAAACCTCCTCTCCATACTCACGGAATTCGCTAGCGTCTCAGGCCTTCATATCAATACGCACAAATCGCAGTTATTAAACATCTCGCTATCCCCTTCTGAGCTGCAACAGGTGAAAACATCCTTGCCCTTCAAATGGGCACCTCAACAACTTACCTATCTAGGTACCCAACTCTCAGCTAATGCCTCTTCCTTATTCGCCATTGATTACCTTCCTCTCCTAAAGAAAGTTTCCCACCTCCTCTCACAGTGGGCCTCCCTGCCCATTTCTTGGCTAGGGAGGATCAATGTTGTTAAAATGGCCATATTGCCAAAATTTCTTTACCTGTTTAGGGTTCTCCCCGTTCCCATACCAGCCTATTTCTTCCGTCTACTTCAAGGAAAGGTTCTATCCTACGTCTGGGGTTCCACCAAACCGAGAGTACCCAGATCCACCCTCTTCCTCCACAAGCTGTGCGGGGGTTTCGGTGTCCCAAACTTTAGGACTTATTATCACGCCGCCCAACTTTCGCAGCTGAGGAAATACCATGCAGTCGACGAATCACCACTATGGGCAATAATAGAATCTGTTGAAATAGACCCACTATCAACGGCAAATTTGCTCTGGCTTCGCCCCACTGACCGCAAACACATCGACAACCCCATCACCAGGCACTCAGTTAACCTATGGGACAAGCTCAAGACAAAACATAACCTAGAGTCCTCGCACAACCCTCTCCTGTCCTTTCTACAGAACCCCGCCTTCCACCCAGCATGGGAATCCCCAGCCGCCCTTCGGGCTTGGTCCGCAGCGGACCTACTCCGCTTGTCCAAATTAACAACGGGCACCTCCTTCCATCCCTTTGCCACATTGTGCCAAGATACCACGCTAGGTGCAACCGAGAAATTCAGATATATGCAAATACAGAGTTTTTACGCCCCCCCCCCCTCCTCAGGGTTGATACGCCCCTTACCCAATTCTCACAGTTCGAGAGATTCTGCGATAAAGACCCACACGCCAGGGGCATCATATCAATATTCTACCGCCAACTCTCGGACACCCTGACTAACACACCACCCTCCTATACCGCCAAATGGGAATCAGACATAGGGCGCACGCTAGACAGCGCAGAATGGTCCAGCATTTGGTCCAGTACCACCACATCCTCACCCAATGTCCTAGCCATAGAGACTAATCTGAAAGTTCTCTCGAGATGGTACCTAGTTTCCACTAGGAAAGCAAAATTTGTTCCCACACACTCGACACTCTGCTTCCGGGGATGCGGTGAGCAGGGCACCTTCTTCCATATCTGGTGGAACTGCCCAGTAGCCCACAACTTCTGGACAAAAATTTTTGACTTGCTAAGCAAAGCACTCGAGAAGCCTATCCCAAAGGATCCAGAGATTGCTTTATTGAATCTGAAGCCTGACGGCCTAACCCGCCTCCAGTTTCAGCTACTTATGCATCTCACCACAGCCGCCAAACAATAGCAAAAGCTTGGAAATCTGCAACTTTGTTGCTCCCTGAAACACTAGGAAGGATGAACAGGGTACTGGTCCATTCTAAAATGTTGGCCATCGAAACCAACAAAATACATAGATTTGAAACCAAATGGCGCCCATGGATTAAACACCACCTTCCCCCTGACTTTGACGACACCTTACTTCTGCCATGCTGATGAGCCAATCGCCTAGCTCCACTACGACTCGCCGTCTCCATGCCCCCGGGCCACTTACCTCCGCTCCCCCTGCTACTACTCTTGCTACTACTCTCGCTATACCTTCTCTCCAAGCTTTCCTTTGCTCCTCTCCTTCCTCCTTCTCTCAGGAAATCCAATCTATTGAGTACAATCAAGTGTAAATACCTTGACATGTTAATACTGCTCTCCCCACCCCTCTGTATCCCTTTTTTGTACATCCCCGGATGATTTCCGATATTAAAAGCCTTTCGAGCAGACAGAGACCGGATCCTTATTCCGACACAACCTCAAATACCAATTATCGCCAAGTCGGTCTCGCATCCCAGAACACCATAACCTTACATCACCCTTCGGTTCAGCCTGAGTGTGCTCATAACCAGGCGCGTCAACACCCTGGACACAGCTAGACCCCATTGGGGTGTCCAGGTCCACAATCCTTCTAAATCCGCCTGATCCCTCTCGGCCCTGACAGCTACGCCGACTCAAAAGGTCCCTGTCTGCCCGGAAAGGCTCACGCCAACTCATGTATTTCACTGTCATGGATACTAACCTTGCCTAGCATACCCTTGTACTCCTTTATACACCTACGAAGCTGTACCTACTATTTCCTGTACCTTCTTCAATATTTTAATAAAAACCTTAAACAAGAAAAAAAAAATTGTGACTAAAGGATCAGGTGGTAGCTTTGCAACTTGTGAAAAAAAAAAAAAGATGCTTGATGGTGAAAAGGTCAAGTACCCCTAAGGCTAGGGTCCCTCCTCTGCATTTTTTAGTGCACTTTGAAGTTCACAGAAACGCAATACAGTCCATTCTAACATGGTTTCCTAAGGTACACTTCACATCTATGCATTTAGCCGCTGCGATTTTTGGAAAGGACCAGGGACGATTTTTCCCACAGCAGATTTGCATTTTGCGTGTAATAGACTTAAATGGACCTGCACTAAAAATGCATTGTGTTTGCGTATTTGATGTGTTTTTAAATGTGTTTTGCGTTTTTTTTTCTCCATAACAAACTGTGAATAGCTGGTCGGTAAAGAGCAGGCAGCTGCCGCGTCCTCCGATGGGTCATCAGCCGTCAACTGACAGCTGAACGTAATAAAAAAAAAAACACAGTGTGGGGTCCCCCCAGGATCCATACCAGACTCTTATCCGAGCATGCAGCCTGGCAGGTCAGGAAAGAAAGACGACGAGTGCCCCCCCACCGAACCATACCAGGCCACATGCCCTCAACATATTGATGAGGGGCCCCTTGGTATTGTTGTCTTACGTCCTGTAGTTCATGCAAAGCTGCATACATACAGTCTGCAACCCTTTACATAGATCTCATTCTTTGTTTTCCTATCAGATTCATATGCCGAACTAGCGTTAGAGTTCACTGTACTCTTAATTAAAACAGGAAAATGTACTGTGATAACTTGATATGTTGTATCTGAGAAACTTTGCCATAATAAAAGAATATAAAAAATAAAACACATATTGATGGGAACAAGTGCCTCTTCCCCACAACCCTGGTCGGTGGTTGTGGGGGGTTCTACTCCTACTCAATCACCAAAAACAACAAAGGTTCTTGGCCTCATGGGTCGTATCAGTATCTTTAAAATGGTGTATCTTCCCAGATTCCTATATATTTTCTGGCATGCTCCGGTATATATCACCAAAAAAATATTCACCGAAATTAATTCAATAATTCTAGCGTTCCTATGGGGTAAGAAGACACCCAGGATATCTCTGGAGACATTGCAACTACCTGCTTCGATGGGTGGTTTGGCCTTCGCAAATCTTCAATGTTATTACCTAGCCTCTCAATTGACCCATATCCACTGGTGGTTCTTCCCCACAGTAGAGACTGCCTCGGTGACCACCCAGGCGGCACTGATGCAGTCCTATGAGGCCTTGATTAACGTTCTGTACAGGAATGGCCCGTACCCAGAGAAAGGAGCGGACCTACTAAAACTCTCGTATAGAGTGTTCCACATTTGTAATGAAAGAGCGGGGGGATCCTCCTTAAGCCTCTCACCTAACGCTCCTCTGTGGCACAACCCTAAGCTTCCTGAACTAAATATGCTTCCGGATGGACACAGATGGGCGGACTATGGCATAAAATATGCTCACCAACTTTTCTCAGAGGGCACATTTAAAACATTCAGGGACCTTCAATTAGAGTATAAGGCTCCCACTGGGTTATTCTTCCGTTACTTACAGCTGAGACATGCTGTGGCAGCACAGTTTGGATTGACACGGGTGTCACTTTCGCCAGCCACGCTGGAGGACCACGCAAAACTGGTCTCCAGATATTACATCCTGTTGGCGTCGTCGTCCTCCACCAGAATGGAAAAACTAGCTAGTCAGTGGAAAACAGATATCCCGTCCTTAACGGAGGAAACATGGTCAGAGGTAACGGAGAATATGCTGGTGTCAGTGATATCAGCGAGGGACAAACTGACTCAATTCTATTACCTACATAGGACCTATTTCACCCCCTCGCGTCTTTACAAAATGGGCAGACGTGAATCACCCAACTGCCAGCGCTGTCAACAATCAGAGGGGAATTTTTTCCATATGGTTTGGCAGTGTCCTGTAATTGGGAGATTCTGGGAAACTCTGCTGGGTTTTATGGAGGATAAACTAGCTTTGCCCAATATATATTCCCCTGCCCGGTGTCTTCTGGGGGAAATGGGGGAGGAGGAGATGAGCAATTCTAGAAAAAGCCTATTGAGAATACTGTTCTGCTATGCCAAAAAGGCTATTGCGATTAAATGGAAAGACTTGGAGCCACCCACGCTCCAACTATGGATAGAATTGGTTAACAAAGCACTCCCATTATTTAAGCTCACATATATGTCTAGGGGTTGCTCCAAGAAATTTGGGAAAATATGGTCGGGATGGATGGACTCAGTCTCGGGGGATATTGAGGTATAAGATATGTGTGGGCCCCTAACCCATTATTCTTCAAGCTGAAGGCGGATGTGATGTATATAAAAAGGTGGTTGCAGCAAAATTGCAGTATAAAACTCAAAGGAGGGAGGAACCCCCCTCCTTACAATGCAGATAAGAGGGATGGTGGATGTGACAGTAATATAAAGTTTCCGGTGTTTTTCTCTTTTTGTTTTTTGTTTGTTGTTTGTTTCATGACCACAGTTGATAGATACCACTGAGGGGATGCATTGGAACCTAACGAGCTGCCGTCTGTAGATGTGCATAGACAAATATCCAATGTATTTCTAATGTATGTACCCTCGAAACCTGATGTATTATGGGTGGTTCTTTTTTTGTGTACGTTTGTAAAAAACTCAAAGTTTACCTTTGAAAAAAAAAAAAACAACAAAGGTGTAGTGTAAAAAAATGACAGGCCGTTTTTGCCAATTCCTATATATATATATATATATATATATATATATATATATATATATATACACACACACACACGCACATAAAAAAAAATGTCCTCCAAGGTAAATCCATCATTAATCACGACTGCCTGTAGCGAGTCTGTGAGGGAGCACGATTCAGGGTGGCTGGAGCGATCTCAGTGTAAGACCTTGTTCTGGACCAAGGGAACAGCTATCAACCTGAGAGGAACTCAGGGTTTCCTCAGGGCCTGCAGTGAAATTCTCACTATTTGTACCATATATGCTCTTGCTACCAATTCCCTGTAATACGTCATTGCCAACTGATGATCTTGCTCTGTGGGGTACTCCCGGAATGGATGCAGCCTGTAAGGGATTAGGTATGTATGGCATGTCCTGTATGAAGGAATCACAAAAACCCAAGAGCTAATCGAGTTCCTGTGGTTTGTACCTCTGAGGTATTAGGCAAACAATCAGCAGAAAATGGTGGTTGGAAGTGTGCAGTTAGGAGTCTTATAAGCTCGGTCATTAGCAAGAAAGGAACTTTAGGCAAGTGGGAAAAAAAAGCCACCAGATCTGAACAGGTTAATTCTATAACATTACCTACAGTATCTCACAGGAGTGAGTACACCCCTCACATTTTTGTAAATATTTTATTATATCTTTTCATGTGACAACACTGAAGAAATGACACTTTGCTACAATGTAAAGTAGTGAGTGTACAGCTTGTATAACAGTGTAAATTTGCTGCCCCCTCAAAATAACTCAACACACAGCCATTGATGTCTAAACCGCTGGCAAAGTGAATACACCCCTAAGTGAAAATGTCGAAATTGGGCCCAATTAGACATTTTCCCTCCCTGTCATGTGACTCATTAGTGTTACAAGGTCTCAGGTGTGAATGGGGAGCAGGTGTGTTAAATTTGGTGTTCTCGCTTTCACTCTCATACTGGTCACTGGAAATTCAACATGGCACCTCATGGCAAAAAACTCTCTGAAGATCTGAAAAAAAAATTGTTGCTCTACATAAAGATGGCCTAGGCTATAAGATTGCCTAGACTCTGAAATTTCGTTGCAGCATGGTGGCCAAAACCATACAGTGGTTTAACAGGGCAGGTTCCACTCAGAACAGGCCTCGCCATGATAGACCAAAGAAGTTGAGTGCACGATATCCAGAGGTTGTCTTTGGGAAATAAACGTATGAGTGCTGCCAGCATCGAAGGGGTGGGGGGTCAGCCTGTCAGTGCTTAGATCATACGTCGCACACTGCATCAAATTGGTCTACATGGCCGTCGTCCCAGAAAGAAGCCTCTTCTAAAGATGATGCACAAGAGAGCCCACAAACAGTTTGCTGAAGACAAGCAGACTAAGGACATGGATTACTGCAACCGTGCCTGTGGTCTGATGAGACCAAGATAAACTTATTTGGTTCAGATGGTGTCAAGCATGTGTGGCGGCAACCAGGTGAGGAGCACAAAGACAAGTGTGTCTTGCCTACAGTCAAGCATGGTGGTGGGAGTGTCATGGTCTGGAGCTGCATGAGTGCTGCTGGCATTGGGGAGCTACAGTTCATTGAGGGAACCATGAATGCCAACATTTACTGTGACATACTGAAGCAGAACATGATCCCCTCCCTTCAGAGACTGGGCTGCAGGGCAGTATTCCAACATAACGACCCCAAACACATCTCCAAGATGACCACTGCCTTGCTAAAGAAGCTGAGGGTAAAGGTGATTAAATGGTCAAGCATGTCTCCAGACCTAAACCCTATTGAGCATCTGTGGGGCTTCCCTAAACGAAAGGTGGAGGAGCGCAAGGTCTCTAACACCCACCAGCTCTGTGATGTCATCATGGAGGAGTGGAAGAGGACTCCAGTGGCAACCTGTGAAGCTTTGGTGAACTCCATGCCCAAGAGGGTTAAGGCAGTGCTGGAAAATAATGGTGGTCACACAAAATATTGACACTTTGGGTGCAATTTGGACATTTCAATTAGGGGTGAACGCACTTTTGTTTCCAGAGGTTTAGACATTAATGGCTGTGTGTTGATTTATTTTGAGGGGACAGCAAATTTACACTATTATGCAAGCTGTACACTCACTACTTTACATTGTAGCAAAGTGTCATTTATTCAGTGTTGTCACATTAAAAGATGTAATAAAATATTTACAAAAATGTGAGGGGTGTACTCACTTTTGTGAGATACTGTACAAGGTCAAATAAAGCGAGACAATAAAAACTAGAGAAAAGATACAAAAAGTGTAGATACCCTTTAACTGTTGCCTTCAAAACTGCTTCTGTGGTTAACACTGCAGTGTGTCTTGTAGGATAAAAGGATATAATGTAATGTGTACTACAGAT
Organism: Glandirana rugosa; assembly: GCA_018402905.1. Lineage (NCBI taxonomy): Eukaryota > Metazoa > Chordata > Amphibia > Anura > Ranidae > Glandirana > Glandirana rugosa. Next base: position 1,746,966 of record BLSH010088393.1, on the reverse strand, counting down.
CCAAGCCAACAAGATCTGTAAACCAGGAACCGGTATGTAAAGGTACATGGAGACCCTGTCTTACCTTGTCTATACCACTGGTCCCATTCAGGGTCCAGGTGTCATAGGAATAGAACATGGCCTTAGACCTATATAGCACCCTGTGACGAACTACACTTGTTGCACTACGTGCCAAAGCGTGTGCCTAACTCAGAATCCAATTCCAAGAAGCAAATATTAAAAGCCAACAGGCTTGATTCCCAAGTTATAAACCATAGTTAACCAGATAAGGAAGCTGCTAGTGAGCCATAAGGCAATAAGCAGTCAATCCAAAGAAGGGAATTCTGGTGAAAAATAGAAAAATCTTTTCCAACAAGAGAAAGCCAATCAACAAAAGACAGAAGCAAAAAACTGGAGCCTTATAGAATGGGAGGGGTTATATGGAAACACCAGGGAAGGTCCAACTATAGCTTTTGCCAATGTCCAATAACCTGAAGGTGGTGGCATACAGCCAATGATACTGGAATAAATCCCTGTGTCCTGTGCTGTACAACTAGGATAATATATTTAATGATAAATGAGAAAGACAGAGCTGCATTAATCTGTGTCTACATTTGCCTGGATTTCAACTTCCTTTAATATGATACATTACATGTATGGATTTTAAAATTGTATCATAAGCCTACTAATTAAAAAAAAAATCACATAATAAAATGTAGAAAAAAAGATGAGCTAAAAAACACACAGTGGCACTGTGACTAATTATAAGGTATTTTTTTTCTTACCTTAACACTTATTCAAACATATACTGCAGCATTTACAATCTGGGGCAACTATAATATGTGGATAAAATATTAAACTATTGAAGCAAAAGATGGAGGGCCCAGGCAAATCGATCTCATGATCTAGAGCAGTATTTCTCACCGGTTCGCAGCTTGAAAGTGTTCACAGTATGAATTGCTAGCATGGATCCCTCCCCCCACCCCTCCCATGCCCTGGGCACTGTACAGTGTAACAGCCTGTTGGCTTTGTGCTGCCTATCAGGCAGGCACAACAAAAAGAGCAGCACTGCTGTCAAGCTGTGGCTCAGCTGGGGAAAAGCATTCCCCACTGACTCTTCACACTGTGAACAGTGGCCCAGCAAAGGAAAACAGTTGTGCTGGAACAAGGGGAGAAGGGGGGCAGGAGAGAGAGAATCTGTCCTGTAAGATGGGAGGGATATGGGGTTGAAGGATCAAGAGGGTTGAGAGACGTTCAGCAGAGCACCCTCAGTGCCTTGCATCTTTTGCTTGGTGGTGCCCTGGGAACACCAAAGAGCATACGTGTATGTGGGGCTCATTGACCACCAAGGTAAGGAGGGGTGCACACTGACCACCAGGGTAAGGGGGGGCAGACAGACCACCAGGGTAAGGTGGGGCACACTGACCATCAGGGTAAGGTGGGGCACACTGACCACCAGGGTAAGGGGGGGCACAGTGATGACACGGGGGGGAATGGGACCACCAGTCACACGGGGTGGAATGGGACTACCAGTCACACGGGGTGGAATGGGA
>BLSH010088393.1:1733518-1745033 GCA_018402905.1 Glandirana rugosa | reverse complement strand
GGGCACACTGACCACCAGGGTAAGGGGGGGGGCACACTGACCACCAGGGTAAGGGGGGGGCACACTGACCACCAGGGTAAGGGGGGGGCACACAGACCACCAGGGTAAGGGGGGGCACACCGACCACCAGGGTAAGGGGGGGCACACCGACCACCAGGGTAAGGGGGGCACACCGACCACCAGGGTAAGGGGGGTACACTGACCACCAAGGTAATGGGGGCACACCGAAGTGAAGCTTAAAGCACACCTGCTGCTTTGCCCATTCAGCACATGCTTACCTTTACTCGTTGTCTCCTTTGCAACTCTGTTCAGTGGTGTCTGTTGGTGTCTCATAGACATTAGATCATCTCCTGACCCTGCGGGAGGAAGGAAAAAAAGACATTTGATGTCTATGTGCACAGTGAGGATTAAAGAGCATGTACACACACACACACACGCACACGCACACAAAATCGACTCCAGCACCTGTCATAACTTCCTTCGCTGTGGGCTAAACTCACACACCAGGAATGGTCTTGTGTCTTATGTCTATGTCTAGTATGCCATGGTTAATACATATATGTGTCTGATTACACAAGGTTACTTACATGAGAAATTTTACCTGTTTCTTGCAACAGCCAGGGTTATGTCTAAACAGTAGGGGATAACATAGTAGGGACATGGTGTAAAACATTTTTGGGATGTGTCTGTGCTATAATTAAAACTGCAACTAGCTATTTATTTCATGCACACAGGTAATAATACTATTTTCAAACAGATCTCCAACACTGCAAATAATTTAAAAGAAAAAAGGACTCAAACGTCACAGCACATGTCAGGAAGGGATGGGTGAATCTCTTAATAGTCTGGAGGAAGCAGAACAATGAGGAAGGCAAACTTCAAGCTCATCATTCAACCAATTGGTTTCACCAAACATCATACTTTGTATGATGAGTTTTACAATGACACAAAAAGGCCTCTGAAGAAAGCTGTGAGATCAGACCTGCAGCAAGAGCAGAAGGGGCCATAAAATTGTTCTGAAGTTCTTCTGTCCTTTTATTCTCAAAAGGTTTAGACGATGCACTGGGAGCTGCAGCAGGAGAATAAGAAATGAGGCATATTATTATAAATCTCTTGATATGCTGCATAGACCATTCATTAATCTTAATGTCACTGCCAAGGCTGGTGAGCTGAAGTATGGGTCATGACCTATAAATAGTAAAGAGTAATGATCACTGCACTCTTGAGCAGATCTTTGCAGATGCATATATAGTCAGAAATTGCCTGCAATGGCCACCTTCATTCAAATTATGTATACTTTCAGTCTTTACAACAAGTAAACTAAAAAGTAAGCTAAAAGTAAAAAGCTTACAAAACCTAGAAAACTCAAAAATGCATAAGTTGAAAAGCACATAAAGCAGAAGTAATCTTTAGTTTAAAAATACGGCATGCAACAATGATCAGTAGATCCAGAAAATCAAGCAGCTATAGTAATAAAAGCAAATAGGCAAGTGCAATCTGGGTCCTTCCCACTTTCCAAGCCACCCTATTTGTTACTGAGGCCATACAGAAATACGTTTGATTTTTAGAAGCAAAGCCAAGATTTGCACTATTTTTCATACTATTAAAGCTTTGTTAATCCCCCTACCCCTCCCCCCCCCCCCCAAAAAAAATGGGTCCTATTCCCTTAAAGCATGAATAACTGCACAGTGCTTGTGCTGTGTGCCCTCTATCACCTGAAATACCTGGCTGATCCTGCCAGTTTCTACCCTCCGCTCTGTACGTGGACCACGATATATCAGGGCTGCTGAGCCACGACACCATGGTCAGCGTACATGCCTCCGCCATGCGCTATCTGCAGCTCTCCTGTGTCTCCCCGTCCTCCTCCACCTCCTCTACCTGCCTGTCAGCTCTCACTAGCGCCACTCTGCTCCTCTCCCCGCTGCTTCAAAATGAGCTGATCATTATATCATCCCCCCTGCCACATAAAAAGCTGTGTCTTAGTGCCTGTGCTTTATAAAAAAAAAAAAAAAAAAAGCAGATTTCTACCTGTTTTAACAGCGTCTTCCAGCGCTGGACTCATCTTATCGCTGGAAGACTCTGTTAAAAGAGGTTGAAATCTGCTTTTTTTTTTGTATCGCAAAACGCACACCCTACCTACACCCCTTACCACACAAGTAGAAAATGTCTCTGCAGCAGTCAAAGTTTCTCAAATTAATAGGCAATGCAGAAAACTCCAAGTTTAAGTTTTATGCAAGTGAAATCTGATGTTCAAATTGATACTTTTTATACCCTAAACTGGCTCATCCATGTCTTTATTGACCTTGCTTTGCGCACTGGTGTGCAGTTATGTTGGAACAGGAAGGGGCCATCCCCAAACTGTTCCCACAAAGTTTGGATCATGAAATTGTCCAAAATATCTTGGTATGCGAACGCCTTAAGAGTTCCCTTCACTGGAACTAAGGGGCCAAGGCCAACCCCTGAAAAAAAAACCCACGCCATAAGCCCCCCTCCACCAAATGGTTTGGATCAGTGCACAAAGCAAGGTCCATAAAGACATGGATGAGCAAGTTTGAGGTGGAGGAGCTAGACTGGCCTGCACAGAGGCCTGACCTCAACCCGGTAGAACACCTTTGGGATGAATTAAGATGGAGACTGCAGGCATTCTCTCCAACATCAGTGCCTGACCTCACAAATGTGCTTCTAGAAGAATGGTCAAACATTCCCATAGACACTCCTAAACCTTGTGGACAGCCTTCCCAGAAGAGCTGAAGCTGTTATAGCTGCAAAGGGTGGGCCAACTCAATATTGAACCCTATGGACTAAGACTGGGATGCCATTAAATTTATGTGCGTGTAAATGCAGGTGTCACAATACTTTTGACAATATAGAGTACATGATGCTGGTTGGGGGGGGGGGGGGGGGGGTTAGCTGGGACATCCTGTAAAAATAGCCTTTTACATTTTATGAAAGTTTAGCATGGATTACAACCAAAAAACAACATTAGCCCCGACAAAAAAAAAAAAAAAACACCCACCACCCCCCCCTGAGCTCCCCAGCAATGAGGTCACCCTTACAAAAATAGTCAAAAGAGCATTAAACAGCCAGGGAGGGCCTTATACATACAGATCTTCCTTATTGTGACAATCCTTATAGGTGTTCTTAACTAAATACAACTATAACTAGTAATCTATAAGAAAATGACAAGCATGAAATTAGTCCTTACAATCAGAGGACAGATGATGTTAACGTTTATATTCTATAAAATATTTATCTCACTATAAAGGGACAATACAATGAACAAACAAACTAGCATGCAAATAAACAAAGAGTAGACCTGAAGCAGAAGTAATTGCCATCAGCGGACTGCTAGAAAATGCGTCATAGCTTGTCTCCATATTTATAAGAGATTTGGAGGCTACAGTAAAAGATGAAAGAAGCAGCACACAGCAGATCAGCACCATAAACAGTGATGGATAGCCTCATCCAGTAATATATATATATATATATATATATATATATATATATATATATATATATATATATATTATATGAAATGAAGGAGTACAATTCACACATTCAACTGTTTATGACAAACTCTAAGTGGGAGGTTAAAGGTGTAGGAGGGGATTGTTGATTACATTGGGGATGTTTGAATATTTATCTTGATTTATGGGCATGTGTTAAAACGTGTGTATGGACACTTAATATTTAAATACACTTATTTTATTACTAATTTTTAATATATAACTTTTAAGCACCAATGTTTGGTAACTAGATAGGAGCCACTAGTGGCCTTTTGGTGTTATTTTTGGATGAGATAGTTTATGATAATATTTCTTATTTATGTATGGCATGTGTTTGCACAGTAAGAGCTTTGGTGTAATGATTTAGATTTATTATTCTGGTTTATGGTGTTGCCATGTCTGTACATATCTGTACAGTAAATAACATGAGATAGATCATTTTGCATACTTATCAACTATACTTTTGTTGGCTGTCCTTCCTCTCCACTGAAGCCAGCGCTGGGAGCTGATCACATGACTGGACCAGAGCACCCTGAGAATAGGTAATTATAGACATCTTTCCATTACAGCAGCAGTCTCCAAACTGCGGCCCTTTATTTGCTTTAATCTGGCCTTTGGGGCAATTTTCCTGCCAGTGATGCAATACATTATTCCTCCCAGTGACATCAACAAAGGGGCATATTTCCTGTTTCGAACATCAATATTCTCCCATTGACACCAATGATGGGGCACTATTCCTCCCATTAGCACCAACGATAGGGTACTATTCCTCCCACTGACACCAACAACGAAGCACTATTCCTCCCACTGACACCAACAAGGCACAATTCCTAACAGGCTCCCACTGACACCAACGACAGGGCACTATTCCTCCCACTGAAACCAACAAGGGGGCACTATTCCTCCCATTAGCACCAAGGATGGGGCACTATTCCTCCCTCTGACACCAACAGTGCGGCACTATACCTCCCCCTAATGCCAAAGATGCATTGTTTACTCCCACTGATGCCAGTACAATTTCGACTCCCAATAGCCACAGTCCGGCCCTCCTAAAGTCTGGAGGACAGTAAACTGGCCCTTTGTTTAGAAAGTTTGGAGACCCCTCCTCTATGGGCTAGTTATTATAGAACTTAGAATGGCAGGGAGAGTAGTTATAGGTTTACCCGGACTTCCACTTTAAAATAGTAACTTCAAGGTAATAGATCTCTACATCAGGGTTGCAAAGGCTTCCGGCTAACATCTACTTAGCCTAGTTAACTGAATATAAAATGTTACCTGAGTGTGATATTTGAGATGATGCATATTTACCAGAGTCTGTGTTGGTTCCGGCATCATGAACTTCAGGTGGTCTTTTCGTTAGGGAAGCCAAATAATGTAACTCTGCCATAGTTGGAAACAGAGGGCCTGGGATCTGATCTGTCAACTCCGCTTCAAATGAGCCTGAAACAAATATCTTTAGTTCAGAGATTGTATGCTACAAACCCACTAGGGATGTGGTACAGTCAGCCGGAAAGGTCAAAACATGATACAACATCTTTCTTTTATAAGAGTGACCACTTGCTTTGTCCATACAGGAGCAAAGCAAAGGGGTCACTAAACTCTTCCTTTCCCCAGCAACAGAGAAGCTTCCTCACTTCAGCGCTGCTCTGTTTAGCTGTCAGGAGTCAAGTAAAATACCCAATACTTCCTGGTATAAGTAGGTATATGACAGCGCTGGTTCCCCTTGATTGGCTTAACACTATCATATAGGCTAAGGAAGGAATACTTAAGCTCTGTGTACACTCTCACCTCAAGTCATTCTTGATAAAAAAACTATTGTTTAAAATGATTTTAACCACTTCGCATCTGGGCCAATTCTGGCATTCTCTCCTACATGCAAAAGTCATATTTTTTTGCTAAAAAAATTACTCAGAACCCCCAAACATTAAACCTATTTTTTTTCTTATTAAAGACCCTAGAGAATAAAATGGCGGTCAAGGCAATTTTTTATGTCATCCAGTATTTGCTCAGCAATTTTTCAAACGCAATCTTTTTGGAAAAACTACACTTTAATGAACCTTTATGCAAAAAAAACCCCAAAAGAAACACTGAAGACCCCAATTTTTTGGTAAAATATAAAAGATGATGTTACGCTGAGTAAATAGATATCAAACATGTCACCCTTTAGAATTGCGAACATTCCTGGAATGGCGCAAAGCTACGATAAATATCTCCATAGGTTACCAGTTTAGAGTTACAAAGGAGGTCTCGTGCTAGAATTATTGTTCTCACTCTAACGTTTGCAGCGATACCTCACATATGTGGTCTGAACGTCTTTACATATGCGGGCACCATCTAGGTAAGCGTTTGCTTCTGTGTGCGAGCATTAGGGGACAGGGGCACTTTAAAATAATTTTTTTATTATTATTCTTGATTTTATTATTTTTACACCATCTCTTCAATTTTTTTTCCCTGATCAGTTTAATTCCTATTACAAGAAAAGTAAACATCCCTGGTAATAGGAATAAGGCATGACAGGTCCTCTTTATGGAGACACCTGGCATCAATAAGACCCCAGATATCTCCTCTAACCTGGAAAGCAGGAGATCCAAAAAAAAAAAAAACATTAATCTCTGCGTTCCAGGATAAAAAAGTGGCAGCGTTTACATTTGCCAGCACTGGAAGTGACGTCATGATGTCGCTTCCGGCCTCCCGGGATCATAGAGATGGCCGGGGAGGAGAGCTAAAGTTTGTCTTTCGGTGTGTTGCTGCTTATTCACTACCCAGTTCTTAAAAGAGCTGTGTTGCTTTAAAGTGTTTGTTACATTAAAAAAAAAAAAAAAAAAAAAAAAAGATCCTGTTCCTCTAAAGCATGTTATACATCACAGCGTTTGTGCTGTGTAATTTGGTCCCCTGTATCACCTGAAATACCTGGCTGATCCTGCCTGGTTCTGCCCTCCCCCCTGTAAAATGACCACGGTTTATCATGGCTGCTGAGCCCTGACATTGTGGCCAGTTTACATGCCTCCATCACCGCAACTCTCCTGTCCTCCTCTGTCCTCTCTCCTCCCTCCTTACCTCCCTGTCTGCTGCTGTGTCAGTGCCCATTCCTCTCCACTCCTGCTGCTGAAATTACTTATAAATCCTGTAGGTTTGCTAATGATGGGTGCTCACGTGACCGGATGGCTCTCTCCTCCTGACTGATGGCAACAGGGGAATCTAGGCCCCACCTGCTTCAGCTGTCAGACAGGGAGAGGGGAGAGCCGGCTGGTCACATGAGCGCCAAGCAGAACTCTGAAAACATGTATAGCCGGCATTTTATTTTAAAAACAGACAGGAGCACATATATTTAGCAAACACACCCATTACAAAAAAAAAACAAAAAACGAAACAAAAGTGCTAAAAACTAAGGCATAATGAGCTAGGATGCATTGCATACTAGCTCATTATGAAATACTTACCTTAGATCGACGCTGTTGCAGTGGTCCCTGCACACCGCTGTGTCCAGTTATATGCCTCCTGAAGCTTCTACCGGGATCGCATGTGCACAGGAGCTGCCGGTTGTGCCACGAGAACTGAAAAAAAAGGCACCTTTAGGCCGTTTCTTCAGTGCGCATGTGCAGATGACGTCTGCACATGCATAAACAGTGAATATCTCCTAAACTGTGCAGGTTTAGGAGATATTCACAGAACTTACAGGTAAGCCTTACTATAGGCTTACCTGTAGGTTAAAGTGGTTTAAAACCACTTTAAATGAGTGGGTTAACAACCACTTGCCGACCTGCTCGCGCAGATATACTGCAGCAAATCGGCTCTCCTGCGCAAACCGTCGTACCTGAATGTCTGTCTGTGCATGCGAGATTGTGGGCCCGCTGCGCACCATGGGAGCGTGCCCGCGGGTCCGGCGGACTCGTTGTCCGCCGGCCGCCCGCGATCACAGTGCACAGAGGCAGAATGAAGATCTGCCTATGTACACAAGGCGTATCCCTGTTCTGACAAGAGACACGACAAAGATCTTTTGTTTCCAGTCATCGAAAACCGCAATCTTGGTCATGTCCAAGGCAGCCCACCCCCCCTACAGTTAGAGCACACCTATGTAACACAGTTAATCCCTTGATCGCCCCCTAACCCCTTCCCTGCCAGTGTCATTTATATATTGATCAGTGCATTTTTTATAGCACTGATCAATGTTATAATGTCACTGGTCCCCAAAAAGTGTAATTTGGAGTCAGATTCGTCCGCCACAATGTCACAATCTCGCAGATCGCCGCCATTACCAGTAAAACATAAATAAATAAAGTCCATAAATCTATCCCGTAGTTTGTAGACGCGATAACTTTTGCGCAAACGCTTATTGCAAATTGTTTTACCAAAAATATGTAGAAGAATATATATTGGCCTAAACGGTTTAAGAAATTATTTTTTTTTACATTTTTTTATATTTATTTTAGCAAAAAGTAAAAAATGTTTTTGTTTTTTTTTAAAGTGTCTTTTTTTGTTCGTAGAGCAAAAAATAAAAACCGCAGAGGTGATCAAAGACCACCAAAGGAAAGCTCTATTTGTGGGAAGAAAAGGACATACATTTTGTTTGGGCACAACGTTGCACGACTGAGCAATTGTCAGTTAAATTGACAAAGTGCTGTATCGCAAAAAAATGGCCTGGTCATGAAGGGGGTAAATCCTTCCGGGGCTGAAGTGGTTAACCGTTGTAGAGGCAAGTGAGATCACAAACTGACTGACAGTGTTGTATGACAGGGATGTATTGACTAGAAATCTACCTGGGTAAAATGAAACATTTTCTCGTCTGCTAAGACTCTTCACTTTCACATTTCAACTGTGAATTGAGCGGTTTGTCTTGACTCTCACTTTGAAAATGTATTTTATATATATATATATATATATATATATATATATATATATATATATATATATAAATAAATAAAACGTTTACTTACCTAATGGAATTACAAATTCATTACTCTCCATTAAGTTAGGTTCATCACGAAGCACTTTCTAGAGATAAAAACAGACATCTGTTTAATGCATGTGTGTCTTTACAGCCATCTAGTAGTGCTGTACAAATTTAATGATAAATGACCAGGAGAGAGAAATTAAGTTACCGCTTTTTCCACAACCTCATCAAAGTTATTTGGAGTGATGATTGAGTCTTCTGGACGAAATGTAACAGATGTTTTCTTCTCTTTCTTCTCACCTTTTTCTCTCAGATTGCGCCTCTTTTGTCTAAAATAGAAAAGTGTAGAAGATATACTATTCAACTATTTGCTGATTGATTGGTTTCTTGTCTTACTATATATTCTGCAAAAACATTTTGCCTCTTAGAAGACATTATGTTCTTGAATGGTAAAGGTTTTTTTTAAATAAACATGTTATACTTATCTCCTCTGTGCAAGGGTTTTTGCAAAGAGCAGCCCGATCCTTTACTTCTGGGGTTGGGATCCTCCTGGCTCCTCCCCCTTTGAGTGCCCCCATGGAGACCCGCATTCCATGGGGGCAACCGTGCGGGCACACTGGATTTTATTGACAGCAGCGGGAGCCAATGGCTCCCGCTGATATCAATCTATTCAATAAGGATGGAGACAGTCAATGGCTGGAGTCACTGGGCTCGTGCACATAGCTGGAACGGATGGGCTCAGGTAAGAAAAAGAGGGGCTCTGGGAGAAGCTGCAGCATAGGTGGTTTTTCACCTTAATGCATAGAATACATTAAGGTGAAAAACCTGGAGACTTTACAGCCCCTTTAACATGGCAGTATGGTTAGTGGAGCAGCACTGAGGCCATCACATTCACTCACATGGATCAGGTTGGGCAAGTGACATTTCAAACATCTTCTACTGACACTATTGGTTAAGTGACACTTGACATCGGCACCCCTACTCCTGAGCACCAACGGGGAAATACACTTCACTCCTGCTAGGACCAGCACTACAAGACTCATGCATGCAACAGAAGGGAGGGTGGCCTGTGTCCTGTATCACAGTATTACAAGATATGGACTTTTACAGATAAGACAAAATTCCACTTATCTTAATCGCACAGTACAGGACACAGGCAAAATTTTCATAGACCATGGTACCTACCCAAGCTTTGAATGAGAAGAATGGGTAACAACTAGGCAAACATAACTCTGCTAACAAGCCCAGCAACAAGAAAAAGGGCCAAAATGCTCAACTTCAGAGTGCTACCAACAAGAACCTTGTGGCAGAAGACTGGACATCCGACTAATAGAACTTTGAAAAAATATGAACAAATCAACTGAACGAACCCACAGGTCTGGGATGCCGGGTACCCAGAAAAAAAAGACTAACAGACGTCCACCCCCCCCCCCCCCCCACCTCTTAGGATTGAGGGCACCACTGGGAAGATGGCTTTGGGAAAGCCCAAGTCTTGCAACTAAAGGAAGGGCTGAGGAGGTTGAAACTCCGGAAGGGGGGTGGGGGATTTTGGGATCTTCTACTGTAGAAGTAAAATATTTCCTCCTGTGATGTCTTTTATGAACTCGTCAAGTGCCTTCCCAATAAGACATCTGCCTAGAAGGGGCATAAGTACGAGGCACTTTTTAAAGGCAGCCTCATCCAGCAGGATCCAGACAAACAGGATCATTCTGTTTTTTCACTGTCCTAGTCCAGTTTGATGAAATTTGACATAGTGACATTGCAGCGAGAGTTGGTTGCAGGGCTGGGCCTGCAAGAGTAAAGAGCTTTTAAGAGCGTCTCAAACTTCTTATCTACAGAATCTTTAAATGGAGGAACATCAACAACTGGCACCGAGAGAGGTTAAGGCAGAGATGGCAGGATCAACTACAGGAACAGACCAGATTTTTTGAGGATATGCCTGTGCCATCTAGGGCAGGCATAGCAGAATCTGACTCAGGTAAAGACAGAGGAGCTGGAGAAGGGGCATGGCATTTTGCAGCTCTGGACAAAGATGACTGCATTTAAGCCTTTAGTTGTCTGAGAAAAAGAACTAGTGTCAGATGCAGAGACCGGAGTTAAAATCAATTCCTGCTCCAGTAAAAGTAAAGAATCACTACTGTGCAATAGTTTTGCACAGAGCAGCACTGATCCTCCTCTTCTCGGGTCCCCCACTGGCACTCCTGGCCCCTCCCTCCTGGCACATGCCCCCACAGCAAGAATGTGTCCATTCACACACAGACACAGCTCGGCCCCGCCCCCCTCTCTGCTCATTGGCTCGCTGGCTGTGATTGATAGTAACAGAGACAATGGCTCCCACTGATATCTAAACCAATGATTAGGGAGAGATCTGGGAAAGCCAAGGCTCTCATGCACATCTCTGGAGGGGGCTGGGGGGTAGAGTTGGGTTGGGTCGGGCTTCATGCGGTAAAAAAAAAACTTCTGCCTTCACAACCACTTTGAATAATATCTTGGTGTGAATTCTGGCCTAATAAAAAAGGATTTACAATGGCAAGCAGATCATGGATTGGTATGAACCAACACTCATCAGTATTGTTGGGGCTTTTTAACTGCCAGTGTTTTTCCATTTTGCTTCTACAGACTACAGAATATTGAAGAACCCCTTGCAAAATGTAAAACGAGAAACTAAAGTGTGATCACTCTGCACCTGTATCTCAGAATTTACACACGCACACTAAAAAGTAATACAGAAAAATAAGAATGTCATATTTTGTTCTGTACCTTTTCACACTGTCCCCATCATTCACCGATTCTTCAAAAGGATGGATGTTGGCTTTCAACAGCTGCATACTTCCTGGATCACCTCTTTGTGCTGAATCTCGTTCAAATGCAATCAGGTTCTGCAGGGGGATGAGCCTAGGAGTTGGACTGATCTGTAGACTCTGACAAAACATAACACGCCGTCTTTCAGATCAGTCGACATACAGTGACAGACATGGCACTCAACAGTTTACGCTGACCTATACATCTGTAATTTAAGGCAGCGTTAAACCCAAAACCAACAACAATTTAGCCTATTACAGCTTACCAATCCTTTAATATGGCGGTCTTGTTTTATACTGTAAGAATAAAAAGACAT
>BLSH010088393.1:1705075-1722917 GCA_018402905.1 Glandirana rugosa | reverse complement strand
CTTACCAGTCCGACGCCACGGTAGCCACCCGGATGCAGACTTTCCACCCTTGGCGGGGGGTCGCTGCAGGCCCAGGGTCACCCTGCCGAACGAATCGGGAAGGGGACCAAAATGGGGGATCTCGCCCCGGGCCACCCGCACGGAACGGGTAAGATGCGGCGGGTCCCTGTGTTGGGGCCGGCTTCGCATCATGTTGGCCAGGTCGGGGAAAGTACAGAGCACAAAGACCCTCGATGCCCCGACCGGCTTCTTGATAGCAGATCATCTTGATTGCAGAAAAAAGAAAAAATAAAAGAAAAAAGAAAAAATGGTCACAATAGGACCGCAGTTCCCATAGGGAAGCCAGGTCAACTCCTTGCAAACTAGGCATTGAAACTGGAGAGCTCCTCTGTGAGGGGGGGTTTTAATGTAGGAAAGGAGGACGGCCCCCAAGGGAGGGGCCAGCTGAATTCTTTCCCTGCCTAGTTAACTCCTGGTAAGACGAACATAAAACCCACAAAGTCAAGAAGAGCTGCGTCTGTCAGTGAACGTAGGAGAAAAGGGAAATACAGCCGATCACCTCGGGCCACCCCACCCACTAAGGAGATTGGAGATAGCTAATCCTTGGGTTCTAAACTTTAATTAATCAAAAGTTGTTTGTCCCAGAGGATATTAGCCAAATTTTCATTAATCACGATCCACAAGATATTGTATTTGACTAGCGCAAGGTTAATCACAGGGGATTTCTATGCTTGCACTATGGTGATTTTTCTAAAAAAAATAAAGAAGGCGAGGGTTCTGAGATGTTTGGGTAACTTACTCGATCGGTCAGAAATCAATGCCCTCTGAACATTTTCAGACATTCAACAAGGTCACAGAGTATACCAAATTAAATATTCTGGTCCAGAACCACTGAATCTTTGGACAGGTCCACCAAATATGGAACATATTTCCCTCCTGCCCACACCCCCTGAAACAATGGGGCAAGGTATAGGGATAGATCTTAACCAACTGCGTCGGGACGAGAGAACATGTAGCTAGTTCTAATTTTTTCCATACCCTAGGCAAAACAACTGGAAGTCCCCAAATGTCTTGATTTATATGAGTGCACAGACAATGTAAGTGAGCCTGTCTGTGTGCACAGCTATTTACAAAATACTTATTCAGCATTTCATTTTCTAAAGTCTAATGCACAGCAAATTATAACAGTCATTTTAAAGGAATCCTTCTTACTCCCATTATTCAATAAATATATTAAAGGCCAACTCAAGACAAATTGTTTTAAAAAGTCCCCTAGCAGGTTTTAAACAAAAAAAAAAAAAAACAGCTCTGGCTGCAATACTTACTTGCTTTATGGTGCTGTCCCCCACAGTAACTGCTTTCAGCCACTAGATGGACCTTGCAGTAAAATGCATGTTCAACATACGCTGCACAGGCTCTTCACAAATCACCTACTATTAGACCCCTTTCACACTAGCGCCTGCAAAGTGCCTGAAAACTGCCTCTCAAACCTCCCCAGTGTATAAACCCGATTGCTTTCAAACTGGGGTGGTGCGTTTGCAGGACGGGAAAAAAATGTCCTGCAAGCAGCATCTTTGGGGCGGTTCGGGAGCGCTGTATACACCGTTCCTAAACTGCCCTGCCATTGAAATGAATAGGCAATGCTTCCGAAACGCCCAAAAGGCACTTCAGAAGCGCCGCACCACGGATGTTTTTAACCCCTTCTTGGGGGTTAAAAAGGTCCCACTAGTGGCCGGAAAGCGCCGATATAACAGCGATATTTACCGCTAGCGCCCCAGTGTGAAAGGGCTCTTAGAAGATGCAAGGTGAACTTGTAAAGAAAGTTACTTGCCTCACACCTGTCTTCCAGCCGTGGTGTCTAGCCAAAGATAGCACCACACTTCTTTTGGCTAGTTCCTGGAGAAGGCAGGATTGCTGTCTGAAAAGCTGACAGCAGATGCTTAGCCGTGCTCCGAGAAGAGATCCACCAGGGATCACTTTTCAGAGCTTTCACTAGTGGGGATCTAGCCCAAGGGTGGTAAGCTAAGGTAAGCATGAGCAGCAGTTGAATGAGCTTGTTGCTTTGCCCTGTACAGGAAAAGCAAAGGGTTCACTTTCAGTAAGCAAAAGTGAGGGTGGGAGATAAAACCCGGCTTTGACATTCAGCAGAGTTTGAGTGGCATGAGAAGTGCAGCTGCTTACTGCTAAACTTACTGTGCAAACACACAAAACTGCATTCTAATATATGCATGTCGAAAAAAATGCTTTACTGTACCTGTATATTCTCTTTATTGCCTGAGTGATTTACAGGCTTTGTCCCAGCAGCTTCACCTGTTCCTGTCTTTGCCGCTTGCTCGACGTCATCCTTCTGTGTCTGTGGAATAGTATTAATCACTGGAGTTGGTGGAATGACCTGAAGTGAAGCCTGTGCCACAGGGTTGGTCACCAGGTTCCCTGTCACCTGGGCTGTATGCTGCATGATCTGCTGTATGGCTGGCAGGGCAGCAAAGGAAGACCCCACAACTTGCATCAAGCTCATGAAGTTGATCTGCTGGAGCTAAATAAACACAATAATAAAAAAAAAATCATATTAGGTTTCCTTTGTATACAGGGTGTCCCAAAAAATGTATACACAATTTGAATGATTTTAAAATCAGTATTTATTACATTACAGTTCACTTTTAAATCTTAAAATTAAACATAAAAAGTACATTTTATGTATTTTATCTCTTTTTATTTAGTCTTATACACTGCATACATAAAACAGATAGAACAGGTTGTTATATATATGTGCAACCATCATAATGAGTAATAGAGCTATATAAAATGACAATGGGTCACATATTGAAACATAAAACACATTGGTACCCTCCAAAGTGAAGAGAGCATCAAACAAGACCACCGCATTCGAAATGGTCGTGAAATAAAGCCGTATATATACAATCAAGCATCTAGAACAGAGATAAGCAATTAGCGGACCAGCTGTTGCAAAATTACAAGTCCCATCATGCCTCTGCGTGTCATGCTTGTGGCTGTCAGAGTCTTGCTATGCCTCATGAGACTTGTAGTTCTGCAACATCTGGAGGTCCGCTAATTGCATATCCCTGATCTAGAAGGTTGTATCTCAAAAGCAAACTTATAGGCTCCATGCACACTAGCGTTTTTTTTAAGCTCCTAGAAGCTGTTATTAGCATTTTTTTCTGCTCCTAGAGGCTAAATAGTGTTATGCTATGTGTCCATGCACACTACTTTAGGCCATTAGCGTTTTTTGAGCTTCAGCATCCAGGAGCAGAAAAAAAAAATTGTTTTTGTAGTTTCTTAAAACGTTTTACCGGCTCCTAATAGCATTATTTGAGCTTTTTTTTCCTTTTACTGCAAAACCGCTAATGCTCCTAAATACTGCTAAAACACTACTACAAAAAGCTATTACCAGCGTGTGTATGAAGCCTTACAAAGGATATGAAAGACACCGATATTATAACAAATGATAAGTATATAAGTACCCGTATCCATACCATTATTAATGAGGCTGAGTTCACACTATTGCACATTGGAAGCGGGTTCCCAGCATCCAATGCGCAATAGCAGGAGATTTTGACGGGCTCTCTAAGGAGATGGTTCACACATCTAAGATGCGGCTCCAGTGTGAATTTGCACAGGAGCCCTGTGCGTCTTTTGGTCTGTTTCAGGTCAGAATTCAGCCAAAAATTTGGGGTGAAATTGGACCTGAAATGGTGAACCAGGACGCACCGAACCCCCTGCTGGGAGCCACATTGGTATTAGGTGTGAACCCAGCCTAAAAGTTACAGAGCTAATTGTTGGAAATCTGAAGGTTGACCTAATGTTATGAAACAGAGAAAGAAAGCAATAAGTAAAAACACAGACTGGCTAAAAAGGAAGAAAGAGAGAAAAAAAAGGGGGAGGTAGAAAATGTGAGACGCGCAATAGGGAGAAAGTAAGGAGGGGTAAGGATCCGAGCATTATGCTGTATCCAAGCTGGAGCATCTGACTGAGGGTGACATTTAGGGCAGTAAGTGACTCCGAGATAAACTTATGGGAATGTCGGAAGTGAAAATGTACTTTTTTTTATACTTAGCACCTGGTTCAATTACCCCGCCACAATTGCACTTTTTGGCTTCTCAAAATCCACACATGGATATGGAGGAACATCGTGTTAATATACCAGGAGTGATGATGTAGTGGATTAACTGGACTATTATTTTTTGATGGTAAACTAACAGCTGCTGTTTATTTTAAATTGCTTCTGGAATCCGTCATGTTACATATTTAAGATGATTTTGTAGATGGGGACTTTTTAATTTACAAAATGATGGGGCGCCCCCGCTCTACCATTGTGGTGAAAGGACCTATCTCAATGTGAATCTGCCAAACAGATGGATTGGGCGAAGAGGTTCAGTAGAATGCCCTCCACGTTCACTAGATCCCATAGCACTGGACTTTTTCTTACAGGAATTTCTAAAAGATAAACTTTATAATATAAAACCGGCATCTGTTGATGAATTAGGAGTAGCCACTGAAAGAGAATGCGCCCAACTAGAAAACAAAATGATTCTCAATGTTTGTGATTCTCCTTCGTGTTATCAGAAAAGCCTGGACCAGAATGGTCATCATTTTAAGAAATGTATTCATTTAGAAACTAAAACTTGAAATGGAACTTTATGGTAATAAATACTGACTTTATAATCATTCAAATTGTGTATACCTTTTTTGGGACACCCTACATTTACATGGGAGCATTGATAATAGCTCTCGTTACAAGCTCGATTTTAAACTTGAATATTTTAGATTACTGTTTAGACAGCAGCCTTTTTTTGTATTTTGCTGTCATTAGCAATCTTGTGCACAAAGTTCTGTATAGTACATGCACATCCCTCCACACACTTTGCTCACAGCTACTGCATGAAGTGAACAAATGCATTCAGCATTGAGTGCAGTATCAACACCAACATCCTGCATAAAGAACAGTGGTCTCTGTAGTGAATGCTTGCACACTACCAACAAAAGCAGCCACGGGCATTGTGTCCAGGAACAAAGACTATGAGTAAAAATGAGAATAGAGATTAAATTTAGGCTAAACAAATAATGGCACAATCCAAGAAGCATGTGTGGTCTTAACCTGAATCTTGTTGTCCTTTGTGTATTTCTTCTACATCTGTGCAGGATTCCAGCATGTAACAAACTCTTGCACTTTGCCTTTGTGCAGGAGTCTTCTGTAAAGGAGACCTTTCACTGATGCTCTCTCCTTGGGCAGAATGACTGGTCCTGAACCTACCCCCCATGTAGTTTACTGCAGGCAACTTGTAATGGGTGAAGCTTCTGGGTCCCAATCACTGCTCAGCTTTCTGCACATTGATGATATCACTGCTAATTCTACAAGGTAGTATCTGGATTTGCAAAGGTATTTGGTGCAACAAAGTGCATTTATATCATATGTAGCTAAATTTTTGTGCGCAACAATTAGCTTTAACATTAAATTGTGCCCAGAATTAGCAAGACAAAACTATGCTCAGAAGCAACAGAATTTACCTGGAGTAATCGAAACATTTCATCTTGGAACAGCTGTCTGACGGCTTCTGAGGTGTTGGCAAGCTGAGTGCTTTGTCTTCCATCAGAAGTGGGCTCTGGCAGGTTGGTAGAAGGAGCAGGAGGTGGAGGAAGATTTGCGGCACTGGGTGAAGGCTGTGGAACTGGAGAACCAGTGGACATGTCTGGTTCACTGCTAAACAAAACCAGGCACAAAAACAAACATTTACCATTCATAACAAACCTGAAAATCAGGACTTCTCCCACATAAAAAAACAGGTACCTGTATAATCTTTGTACTTTCATCTGTATGTGCTGCATGCTACCATTCTAAATTTATAAACACTGAATTGTGGTCAGTATGTAGTTCTGGTGTTGCTTTCTACCTGGCTTCTCTCAGTTGTTATATTCCTTTATTTAACCCTGGCATGTTTACTAGCTGACTGTGTATCATCTCCACAGCAACTGACGCTGGCAATAAAGACATTCATTAACTAACAGACTTCTTTCTCTTTCCTATGTGGGATTTACACAGGATTCCATAATAAAAATGCCATGAGGATATCTGGGTACCTGTGTCTGCATTTTTGGTTTCACTTGTCTAGTGTAAAGCCAGCCATAGATAGTTTGAATCTCTGCCGTTTAAGCAAGGACCAGCTGAGATTTGAACCATGTATGGGCAGGCTGAATGTATCCAAATTGATTGATCGACTTGGGTACAACCAGCTGTCGGGTTTTAAATGCGAATATTGCTACTATAGCCACTAGCAGCAATTGCTGTGTTCTCCAGGCAGGGATGGCTTCCCTAGCTCCCCTGACGGGAGAACACAATGGCTCAGTGGGAGAGATTCCCCCATTAACACTGGCTGTGTTGATGGGGGAATTAAGCAATTTTCTTTCCTGCAGCCTGTGGTTGCAGGAAAGAAAAATGCTTCGTCTATGCCCAACTTAAGAGTCAACAACCCCAATTCAGATTTTGGCCTTTTAAACCCCAAAGTCTGCTTGTGCTTTATTCTCACCATAAGCCTCTTCCTTATTGAATTTACTAAGAAACATAGCAGAAATAACCAAAATCTTACTGTAACTGTTCTGGTATTTCTTTTTCAAATGATTCTTCAGGATCCTCTGCATTCTGATCAGTTTCAGCGTATAAATTCTGTACAGCAGAAGCACCACATAAAATTAATCAGAATTTTTTTTATTATTATTAGATCTCCTATTTTGTGTGTGTTAGTCATACTTGAGTGATTCACATACCTCTACTTGTGTTGGCACAGGACGTATATCGACTGAGATTTTGGGGCTTCTCTGCGTGTCAGGCATTTCATCTGTAGAGAAGATATAAAGGGTCAGCCTAAGCTGAATCTAACTAAAGTTCTTTCAATCTTTTGTACATGATCTCTGCCATGCCATAGCATTGATTTTTGTTTCTCTCATAACCATTTCCTCCCACTGCAGTATTCCACCCCTTCCTATTTACTATTAAGCAACTTATCAGTCAAAGAACTTTTATTTAATCCCTTCCTGACTGAGGTTGAAACAAATCTTAACACCTGAACATAGTTTTGCAACTTTGACATGTGTTTTGTGACTGTGCTGGGCCCTGCCATGTTGTGCTATTAGAAAAAGACACAGGACTCGTATTAAGGTGGAGTGCAAAGCTCCGGAGTATTTATTATGAGCGGAGAAAATGTTTTTTACAGGTCTCTCCAGGTTTGCTAGTCCCAGATCTGAGTCTGGAGCTTGGAGACTTGGAAGAAATTTGGGTGAAGAGAAGTCTTCAATCCGGGGTCCAGGTCTTATTGGAAAGGGGCAGACTGTACAGCGACTGATCATTCTGATGGCCAAGCAGAGGCTAGCACAGCGATCAGATGATTGGGGAACGATTGTTCATACAAGACCTAGGGCTTGGTGAGAGCCCAGTCTCTGTTCTGGGAGCAAACTGTGCAACATACTCTCAGCACAAACGCACTGACAAAGACTCACTTCCGGGAGGCCACATATGTGTTTACAGTTGGTGGGAAGGGGTTAATCCCTTAGGGGACCAACTGCATGTTGGAATCCATCCTGCCATTGCTAAGTGACGTGGGCAAGCAGTTCCAACACTCCAAAGACATGCTGGTAGGTTAATTGGTTCCTGTCTAAATTGGCCCTAGTATTAATGAATGTGAATTAGGGACCCTAGATTGTAAGCTCCTTGAGGGTAGGGACTGATGTGAATGTAAAATGTATATGTAAAGCACTGTGTAAATTGACGGCGCTATACAAGTACCTGAAATAAACAAAATAAATAAAAAATAAATTTCAATCCTGTATAAATGCACCAATCTTTCACTTTTCACCCAGTTTGATCCTTATTAGGACCAGAGCTTTGCCTTTTCTATTAGCCCCACACTCTTCTGGTCTCCAGATCCACCTGTACATACCATACTTCCCATGCCTACTTTCAGATTGTGCGTTGTCATTGTCTTTGTGCTTTGTATTTTTTCAGATTTTAAAGGGGTTGTAAAGTCTCAAGGTTTTTTCACCTCAAAGTGATTGTAAAGTCTAGTTTTTTTATGTTTTTATTTAAAATAACAAACATGTTATACTTACCTCCTCTGTGCAGTTGGATTTGCTCAGAGCAGCCCGGATCCTCCTCTTCTCATGTCCCTCTTTGCTGCTCCTGGCCCCGCCCTCCTATAGAGTGCCCCCACAGCCAGCAGCTTTATGGGGTCACCCGAGCCGAGTCAGAGCTCAGTGTATACATTCAGATATGGGGCCCTGACCCGGCCCGCCCCCTCTCTCCCCTAATTGGCTGACTTTGATTGACAGCCTCGTGAGCTAATGGTGCCACTGCTGTGTCTCAGCCAATCAAGAGGAGTGTCCCGGACAGTTTAGACATTCGTGGACATCGGTGGAGAGAAGGCGCTCAACTAAGTAATTAGGGGGTGCTGGGGAGGGCTGCTACACATAAGGTTTTTCTTTTATCTTAATGCATTGAATGTATTAAGATAAAAAACCTCCTGCCTTTACAACTCCTTTAATGCATTAAGGTGAAAACTCTTCTGTGCTGCAGCTGCCCCAGACACCCCTCCACCCCTTTTTGTTCTTACCGGAACCTGATCGTTCCAGTGATGTGCACTAGCCCAGCAACTCCGGCCGCTGTCCCTGATCCTCGTTAAATAGATTGATAGCAGTAGGAGCCATTGGCTCCCACTGCTGTCAATCAAATCCAGTGACACAGGAGCCGGGGGCAGGGCTGAGTCCTGCTGTCTGTGTCCATATACGCAGCAGCAGGACTCGTGAGCACTCCCGCACAGGTGCCCCCATGGACAGCGGCTCTCCGTGGGGGCACCCGATGAAGAGGAGGAGCCAAGAGCGCCACCGGGGATCCCCAGAAAAGGAGGATCGGGGCTGCTCTGTGTAAAACCCTTGCACAGAGCAGGTAAGTATAACATGTTTATTATTTAAAAAAAAAACCTTTACAATAACTTTAATTACGTCACTGTGAATTCTCAAACAGTGGTTTACCCCCATGGCAATTTTCTTGGGCTCAGGAAATGCATCTACTTGTTAAAACAAACTCATTATTTCAAAACAAGTGTTTTAGCAAACAGATGTATTCCCAAAAGAGGTCTGAGAAACAAAATATTGCCTAATAAGAGTTATATTGCTATTCATGTTCACTTATCAAGGCACTTATTAAGAAATGTGGCCCCAACCACCCAGAGAGTACATACCATAAGTAAAAAGAAAAATTACCATGAACCGGTGACAAAATGTTTTCCGATTATAAGAAATTCAATGCTTCCTCTAGCTTGGCATCATACATAATCCTTGGAATACAAAAAGACTGGTACAGGCAGATTTTGCAAAAATGTCTCTCATGCATTCTAAAAGTGGTGAAGAATGCGCCAAATTTATATACCGGTCTAGAATGTAGTGAGACTCTTTCGCAAAATCTGTTTAATCCAACTTTTCTCTCTGTACTCTGTATGCCAAGAGAGTTGGTCTTAGTTAGCTCCACTTTTACATTTGGTGCATTCAATGGGACAAAACGTAAAAGTGTCGCATTCAATCGAACACAATGTAAAAGTGGTGCATTTTAGATATGAGTTTGGTGCACGAGTCGCTGCCAGAATCAAAACTGTTGATAACACTTCATGAATCTGGCGCAATACATTAACAAGATGGATTAACACCAAAAAAGTGGTGCAGCAGCTTTACTGAATTCCTCCTAATGAGTCTCCACCTTCTGTTTCTGAAGGGACAGGATTTTGCTCCACCACGGGATATTCAGACAGGACAGATGTGTCATCCAGAGACTTATCCTGAGAGGTTACTTGTTGCCTTTCCTGGCTCCCATCAGAGCTCATCCTGCTTTCCTTTGACGATGATCTAATAAAAAGACACAATGAGAAAAAAATGTACTGAATGGTTTCTGTTTAAGGTCTCTATTACACATAGAAATAAATCACTAGATAAACTGTAGCACTATACAGGAATCGATGACCCATTTTACCCTGCAAACTATATAAGTATGCAAGGTTTTGCCTACCCTGTCACTGTAACTTACTGAGGCTTATACCAGAATCATGATGAGATGCAAAGTGTAAAGACTTATAACAACCAATCATATCTCAAATTACTTTAGCCAGGTCATTGAAAGATGCATTATAAGGGTCTGCTATAAAACAATGGCACGGCCCTAGTAGGGTGAGGTATATTGCCCTACTGAAAAAGCCCATTTGATGTGATTTATAAAAGCAATAAAATTATGCATATACACAGTACAAACATATAGCCATGTTGTGTACGTCCCTTTTCGTAAGAATTTGTACATCCTCATTTACATAAAGCTCTAAATATGTGTTAGTACAAAATACTACGCTCAGATTAACCCTACTGTTTCCCATTAACACAGTCTCGGTTGTCTACCCATCGATTTGATAGTGTCAAAGAGGAGTTAATATTCCCGGCATGCCGGAAATGCTAGTGGTCTCCTTGATTGTGCTCTCAACCGAACTAGCAAACCATCCAATGGGTGGTGTCATAATGGATCACATGTGCAGCATCATGGCAGTTGCAGATTAAACAGAGGCTAACATGTCAGCTTCCTTAGCTGAAAAAGATAGGAGAGGATACAACCACTTGTTAAGTGGCTATGCTTAAAGTGGTTCTAAGGGTTAGATTTTTCTTTCAAATAACAAATATGTTATACTTACCTCCTCTGTGCAGTTGGTTTTGCACAAAGCAGCCCCGATCCTGCTCTTCTCGGGTCCCTCGTTGGCAGTCCTGGCTTCTCCCTCCTGGTGTGGCTTGGCCCCTCCCCCGCTCTCTCCTCATTGGCTCACTGGCTGTGATTGACAGCAGCAGGAGCCAATGGCTCCCACTGCTATGTGAGCCAATGAGGAGACAGAGAACAGGGGAGTGTCGCTGCTTTCATGCTCATCGTTTGATCGAGATTGGGCTCAGGTAAGCATAAGGGGGGCTAGAGTGAGGAGCTGCACCCAGAAGGTTTTTTACCTTAATGCATAAAATGCAACTTTAAAAGTGAGACATTGACTACTATGACAAAAAACTGGCAGAGGCAGTTGCTTACATTTTTAAACTGGACTACATACCCTATGTAACTACAGTTTATAAAAATACAAGTACATACTCTTTAAAATGTGTACACTTAACTGATATACAACATTTTAGGTTGAATATATTTTTATTAAATTATTTTCAGATAAAGCAGTAGGCGGTACAAAAAAAGGGAGGGGGAGTAGTGGTAGACAAATGCCAAAAAGCAACCTGTATATAACAAAATAATATACATTTGTAAAAGGTAAATCACAAAATCACAGTCAGTAAGTGAAGAAGGGTAAATCATGCGCAGGGAAGCGCAGGAACTAGTAAAAAGAATAAAGTCAAGAAAGTAAGAGGTAGAAAGGAGAAAGGAGGGGAAAGCAGGAGGGAGGAGGAAGGGGGGTGGGAGGGAAGTAAACACAGTATTCAGTATGCATATATATCCAAGTGCTCTATAAGCTTAGCAACATTAAGGCGATTATCAGGGCTGCGACCTCTTCCACACGCAATCTCCCACATCTTGGGAAATGATATACAGCATTTTATTGTTTATGGTATATTTAAAGTATTGTTCTAGGAGAGGATCTATTGAAAAATTTCAACATTCATGTTGGTCAAATATCAAATACATATTCTACAGCTACAAACTGCATGCAATATAATGTCACCACAAAACAGTACAAGACATTTACAATGTCTATGAAACTAGCAGACTAATGTCTGCATGTAGAAGAAAACAAAAGCCTGCAATGCAGTAGTCCAGGAGTGCTGAGATGCTTCCATGGTAAGGCCATCAGTGTGCAAGCAGAGGGAAAGGGCAGCCATACTGAGACAACTACAGGCTATAATAGGAGCTGTATTACCTTTATTAACAAAATGAATAGGATGAATTTAAGATTCACAGTTTGAAGTTGGGGTAAACTAGAAAATAGCCAAATACATAATTAATCAAATCGACCAGCCAAAGTGTACTACCCAACACTGGTGGCTACAGTTCTGTATACACGGTTTGTAAGTGCATATATCATAATGTTACTATTTGTACTTTACCTATTTCAATGAAAACTTATTATTGAGAATGGTAAAGTATACACAAAAGGACAAAAGGAAATTGGGATAGCTAATAGCTAAATATTGTTCCTTCATCTATTCCAGATGAACAACATACCTGCTCCCGATGAGTGATTGTAATTTCACAAAACATGTAGAGCTACCAATAACCTAACACGCTTTACTCTAGCATTAATTTTCCACTACCCTACTGATTTATCTCTCCCAAGAGGGCCATGATGAGGCACTGGGATTATGCATTATCGTTTGTACATACATTAATTGATGGATCGGGGAATATGTTTATGAATTTTAACTTATTTGATGTATATTTCTGCATAATCATGTTATGGTCGTTTCCAATTTTGATTACTTTTATATGTATATTATGTACCTGTGATTATCCAATAAACTTTTTTATCATGATCCATTATCTATTAATTTTCCACCATGTGTGTCAATTAAAGTCACAATTTCCTTTTTTACTTTGTGTATACTTTACCAAGTAATAGGGAGGGAAGTGCATAACCTTACCATGTCATGGCTTCATTAAAGTCCCAATCTTCCCCAATCTCTCCTTTTCCTCATAGATATTAGGGATGGACACACATGGTGGCAAACATTTTTAACCCTGGCCCATTTGCCCATAGCCCCCATAGTAAGGTCCCAATGTTGACTCCCCTATTCTTTATAATATTCTGTTACACCCGTATGCACCTGCCCTACATATTGCCATCTGGTTGTGCTGTCACCATGTCTCCCGCTTCCTGTGTCCGTGCATGGCGGAGGCCGATTGGGGTGCCCACCCGCTTGGTCCTCGACCGGTCCGGGGGCTGCGAAGCACACCATGGTCTCTCCCCCCCTTGGTTTGGGGGCTTGGTATGTGCGGGTTCCTCCTCGCTGTGCATCGGCGCCACGCCCCCCAGTCTTTTTACGCTATCTCCCTATGGAGTGCAGCGTCGACTGGAATTCTATGCTCGCGGATGCGAATGGGGGCAGACTGCCAGTCCCCAACTGTTTCCATGTCTGGGGGCAGACGTTTCCTCCTACGTCCATCGCTCCTGCTTGCATGGAGTTGGCGGGCGGATGGGCGGCGGCTCCTATATTAGGGGGTGTCCGGCGTGGTTCTGGACACCTCCAGCATGCTCACGCACCATGCATTTCTGCCAAGGCCCTTGGCTTTTACCACATTCCAGGTAACATCACCTTGCCCACACTCTCACCTCCCCCCGGTGGGCTGGTGTGACAAATTGTTCTCACCCTCACTGTTAGACAAATATACACTGTCCCCACTTGTAGTGAACAAAAGTGCTTGTGCTCAGATGAACATAGGTGCTTCAACTGTGCTCAATGTGCCCCACATGGATGTACACTCACCCCTCCTCCAGTGACCACCTATCTCTAGGATGGTCTAATAAGGCTGTTGGGGAGTTTAGTTGACCGCTGTGTGGTCAACTAAACTCCCCAACAGCCTTATTACACCACACTAGAGATAGGTGGTCACTGGAGGAGGGATGAAGCACCTATGTTCATCTGAGCACTTCTGTTCACTTAAAAGTGGGGACAGTGTATATTTGTCTAAAGGTTTACATAACAGTTGTTCACCAAGGACTATTTAAAAAAGACTTTATCCATATATTTTACCTCCAAACTGAGCGCAGTGATTTGTTTTACTATTACTTTCATCATGGCTACTAGCCATTGCATTACAGCAGCTGGTTCATTTTTAGAGGGGCACCCCTTGGGGCGCCATTGGGAAGCTAATCCAGTCAGTCCAATAATTTTATCTCTATCTTTATTGGCTGTTTACTATCTGATTTTGTGTTTTCTTTCTTTTTTTTATGTGACCATAGGCGCTGAAGTTATTTAATATCTACACCCTCACTGTTAATCATTTGTGTTCCCTTTCCTTTCTGCACATGTCACTTCTACCTTTTCATTGCATCACTTTAAATTCACTTTCACATTTCAGCATTTTCATACACACACCTCACTGGTCCCTGCTCACTCACATCATGTTCATCCATTCACTTTTTCACAGGCACACACTGCTGGAGGTGCTTCCTTTTCCATGTCTGGAGTCCTCCTGGCTGGAGCCGCTGCTGTATCCCCTGCCTCAGCGCCCAGACCCATCAATCCCGGGCGTCTCTTGTGCCCCGGTGGTCTGCCGCCACTGCGCGGATATGGTAAGTTGAGCCATGAGTCTTCATCCTTGGGTTGGCGGGATACCCATTCCTTGTCTACCCCCATAATATCAATAGTCAAATATTGTTCCTTCATCTATTCCAGATGAACAACATACCTGCTCCTGATGAGTGATTGTAATATCACGAAACGCGTAGAGCTACCAATAACCTAACACGCTTTACTCTAGCATCAATTTTCCACTACCCTACTGATTTATCTCTCACAAGGGGGGCATGATGAGGCTCTGGATTACACAGATTGCCATCTGTGCACCATTATCGTTTATACATACATTCATTGATGGATTGAATGAATTTTATCTTATTTGATGTATATTTCTGCATAATCATGTTATGGTCATTTCCAATTTTTGATTACTTTTATATGTATATTATGTACCTGTGATTATCCAATAAACCTTTTTACCATGATCCATCATCTATTCATTTTCCACCATGTGTGTCAATTAAAGTCCCAATTTCCTTTTGGCAAACTCAGAGGTGGCAGCCCTATATGTCACTGCTCCCTCTAACAGCCGGGAGAGCAGCCCATCCAGTAGGGGTGGTAGGGGTAGTGCAGGTAGGCCTAGACAGTTGGTGGTAATTGGGGATTCTATAATTAGAAGGACTGATAGAATCATTTTTCGCCAGGATCGCCTCAACCAAATGTTTTGCTGTCTCCCTGGTGCCAGGGTTTGGCATGTGGTGGACCAGGTCGATAAATTACTGGGAGGGGCTGGGCATGACCTAGCTGTCTTGGTCCACGTTGGAACCAATGACAGAATATATGGAAGGTGGAGGCTCCTTAAAACCAATTTAAAGAATTAGGTTGCAAGTTGAAGGGAAGGACCTCCAAGGCAATATTCTCTGAAATATTGCCTGTGCCATGCGCAACACAGGAAAGGCAGGGGGAGATTAGAGCCCTGAATGCATGGCTAAAGGCCTGGTGTAAGGAGGAGGGCTTTGGGTGTTTAGAGCACTGGACTGACTTTTCATTGGGGTGCAACCTACAGTGCCTTGCGAAAGTATTCGGCCCCCTTGAACTTTGCGACCTTTTGCCACATTTCAGGCTTCAAACATAAAGATATAAAACTGTAATTTTTTGTGAAGAATCAACAACAAGTGGGACACAATCATGAAGTGGAACAAAATTTATTGGATATTTCAAACTTTTTTAACAAATAAAAAAACTGAAAAATTGGGCGTGCATAATTATTCAGCCCCTTTACTTTCAGTGCAGCAAACTCTCTCCAGAAGTTCAGTGAGGATCTCTGAATGATCCAATGTTGACCTCAATGACTAATGATGATAAATAGAATCCACCTGTGTGTAATCAAGTCCCCGTATAAATACACCTGCACTGTGATAGTCTCAGAGGTCCGTTTAAAGCGCAGAGAGCATCATGAAGAGCAAGGAACACACCAGGCAGGTCCGAGATACTGTTGTGGAGAAGTTTAAAGCCGGATTTGGATACAAAAAGATTTCCCAAGCTTTAAACATCCCAAGGAGCACTGTGCAAGCGATAATATTGAAATGGAAGGAGTATCAGACCACTGCAAATCTACCAAGACCTGGCCGTCCCTCTAAACTTTCAGCTCATACAAGGAGAAGACTGAACAGAGATGCAGCCAAGAGGCCCATGATCACTCTGGATGAACTGCAGAGATCTACAGCTGAGGTGGGAGACTCTGTCCATAGGACAACAGTCGTATACTGCACAAATCTGGCCTTTATGGAAGAGTGGCAAGAAGAAAGCCATTTCTTAAAGATATCCATAAAAAGTGTTGTTTAAAGTTTGCCACAAGCCACATGGGAGACACACCAAACATGTGGAAGAAGGTGCTCTGCTCAGATGAAACCAAAATCAAACTTTTTGGCAACAATGCAAAATGTTATGTTTGGCGTAAAAGCAACACAGCTCATCGCCCTGAACTCACCATCCCCACTGTCAAAAATGGTGGTGGCAGCATCCTGGTTTGGGCCTGCTTTTCTTCAGCAGGGACAGGGAAGATGGTTAAAATTGATGGGAAGATGGATGGAGCCAAATACAGGACCATTCTGGAAGGAAACCTGATGGAGTCTGCAAAAGACCTAAGACTGGGACGGGGATTTGTCTTCCAACAAGACAATGATCCAAAACATAAAGCAAAATCTACAATGGAATGGTTCAAAAATAAACATATCCAGGCGTTAGAATGGCCAAGTCAAAGTCCAGACCTGAATCCAATCGAGAATCTGAGTAAAAGAACTGAAAACTGCTGTTCACAAACGCTCTCCATCCAACCTCACTGAGCTCAAGCTGTTTTGCAAGGAGGAATGGGCAAAAATTACAGTCTCTCGATGTGCAAAACTGATAGAGACTTCCCCAAGCGACTTACAGCTGTAAGCGCAGCAAAAGGTGGCGCTACAAAGTATTAACTTAAGGGGGCTGAATAATTTTGCACGCCCAATTTTTCAGTTTTTTATTTGTTAAAAAAGTTTGAAATAGCCAATAAATTTCGTTCCACTTCATGATTGTGTCCCACTTGTTGATTCTTCACAAAAAATTACAGTTTTATATCTTTATGTTTGAAGCCTGAAATGTGGCAAAAGGTCGCAAAGTTCAAGGGGGCCGAATACTTTCGCAAGGCACTGTATATGCTAAAGATGGTTTGCATCTAAATGGAAGGGGGTCTGTTGTGCTAGGGGAGAGGTTTATGGGAAGGCTGGAGGAGTATTTAACCACTTCAGCCCCAGAAGGATTTCCCACTTTAGAACCAGAGCCCCTTTTGCGATTCGGCGCTGCATCGCTTTAACTGCCAATTGCGCGGTCGTACAACGTTGTGCCAAAATGAAATTTGCGTCCTTTTTTATCCACAAATAGAGCTTTCTCTTGGTGGTATTTGATCACCACTGCGTCATTTCTGATCGCCGCTATAAACAAAAGAAGAGCGACAATTTTGCAAAAAAAACCCAAATTTCTTACTTTTTGCTAAAATACAAACCCAAAAAAAAAATATAAAAAAAACATTTTTTTCAACGGTTTTGGCCGATTTTATATTCTTCCTCATATTTGTGATTAAAAAAATTGCAATCTGCGTTTATTGATTGGTTTGCACAAAAGTTGGAGCGTTTACAGATGATAAAAAATCATTTTTGGGGTTTTTATTTTTTATTTACAAGTAATGGCGGCGATCTGCGATTTTTAGCGGTACTGCGATATTGGGACGGACATGTCGGACCATTTTGACACTTTATTTGGACCACTGGCATTTATACAGCGATCAGTGCTATAAAAATGCACTGATTACTGTGTAAATGCCATTGGTAGTGAAGGGGTTAACATGCAGGGGGCACTCTAAGGGTTAACTGTGTTCCCTGGGCGTGTTCTAACTGTATGGGGGCTGCCCTAGCAGGGGAAGGGGAGCGATCACAGCTTCCATATAGAGGAAGGCTGGTCTAGCGGCGGTAATGAACATTTATTTTTTATTTTTGGGGTTTTTACTAAAAAATAGTAGACATTTGCGAGGTTGAAAACACGTTTGGTT